>CM026398.1:13130896-13320810 GCA_014843695.1 Archivesica marissinica
ATTTATGAGCCTGTAATAATATCGATATAATTTGTCTAGATAAATATTGTGGGGGTCAGCATTCTACATGAGCGACTCGAAACCCCAAAAACAAACAAACATAGCAATTTATTACTGAAGTGATGCAGCTATGTTTATTTAACATTAATAGTAGTAAAAGTAGTACATGCCTATCTATTGTCTAATGAATATTTGCCATAGACTTGCAATGTTTTCCTCTCTCATTGCAGCATCATTGGACTTATTGGCATGATTGGCCTCACTGCCATGTGCAAATGCCTATACAATAGGTTAAAGAGAAAAGGTAAGTTGTACTTTCACTTTCGGTTTGGAGATCGTTTTCCAAAAGTGGTATTCTTTACACAATGCTATGTACAAGTTAAAGCTGGATTTGAACCAGCAGCATTGAGGGGCAATTGGTTTGAAGTCAACAACCGTATCTACTCGGCCATGGAAATGCTTGTTTATTATAGTGTCACCCCTATTTAAAGGGCAAGTCATTACTGACTTATGAAACACCTCTTTTTTTTATAAACATCAGTATTTCCCGAATCCTATCCTCGTAGGCCAGGTGCCAGGCTGGTAGGTAATCGGTAACCATTATTTAACTAGCTGGCGGCTCACCAACCGACCATATCAGAACGAACCCATGACGAGATTTGAACCTCCAACCTCCCGCTCCGCCTTAACCACTAGACCACAGAGACGGTATATTATTATATTAATAGCAACACATATACTGTTGACACAGTTGTATCATAATACAAAGCAAGACAAATGTGTGTAAGTGTACATTATTATCTACAGTCAAACCTGTGTTAGTGGTCACCTCTATTAAGCAGCCAACCTGCATTAAGCAGCCAGTTTCCAGATTCCCAATATACTGTGTTGCTATACATTTAACCTCTATTAAGCAGCAACCGTGCTAAGCAGCCACTTTCTGTGATTTTCTTGGCTGGCTGCTTAACACAGGTTGGACTGTATGTTCTAGTTGTATTTAGTAGTATTTCGTATAATGTATATATCTAGAATCTGTTTTAGGACCTTGCCTCTTCCTAGCCTATATTAATGACCTGCCAAACTCAATCAAAAGTAAAACAAGACTGTTTGCAGATGACACCATAGTGTATCTCACTGTAAGATCCTCTTCCGATTCACAAATCCTGCATAATGACCTAAATGCTCTAGGAAAGTGGGAACAAGTCTGGTCCAGGGAGTTAAATCCAGATACGTGTGAGGTGCTGAGAATTACTCGCAAAATTAAACCACTCATTTTCTCTTACACACTCCACAACATGGTACTAAAGACAACTAAATACCTAGGTGTTACAATTATTAAAGATTTAAACTGGTCTCCCCATATAAACAACATCTCCTCTAAAGTTATTAACTCTCTCAGATTCATTAAATGTCCTTGGTATAAGGTCCAATAAACGTGGTAACACATGGTATCATTGTGATGATGTCACAGACTACAAATGTGTTGAATCAATGTTGTAACAAGCTTTAACAACTTATATTAATAACTCTCGTTGGTGTGGATGAAAGCGTATATGTGGCCATTCGTGTTGGAGGAAACCGGAGTACCCAGAGAAAACCCACCTCTCCGATCTGGCGAACACTGTCCCATCTCACATACTTCCTGTCTGAGGGATCAAACCTGGGTTGCATTGGGGAGAAGGGAGCATGCTAACCATTGCGTTAATCGGACAGACGAATCAATGTTTTGGATGGGAGGATAAGGGTGAGGTTATATCAAGCGTCCAATACGAATCAATATATACTAATAATGCAACGTTTTCTATTTTTAGGAGATCAAAACAAAACGGAAACGTCCAGTTCCCCCATAACAAATGTTCTGGATCCCTCTATAACAAAGGTAACATCATGCTTCTGAAATATTCAGTTTTTGTGGCTGCTTTATTTTTCATACACCCCCCCCTACCTCCCCCTCACACTATTCGAATGCCACACAAAGGCACGTAACTGTGGCAGACTAAATATGGTATCTAAATCCAAACTGTTAGCAAAATAATCATTATAATAAATATCTGAATACTTATCACTCGAAAATTTACTACTTACTGTGTTATTCAATGTGATTACATAAGATGTGATGGACAATTAACATTCATTTAATATATTGGGTTATAACATTGTTCATGTTATTGAAAGAAATAAAAGTGATTGAAAAGTTGCTCTTAAATGCCGTTGTCGTCTAGCAGACGTTGTAATTAATATTTATAATTCTATATAATGCACCCGTTATTAGTTTGGAAATCGTGATAGCGCAGTGGATGCGCGGTCGCTTCAGGTGCGAAAGATCCGGAGTTCGAGCACCGCTGGAGCCGTTGCGATTGTGCCCTTAGGCAAGGCATTTAAATTCCTCGTTGCCTCCTCTCTCCCTCGTGGCAATGGATTCCATCAGGAATGAGGTCTCGAGAGTGATTAATATAAGTTGAAAGAACTTGTTTCTATTAGTTTGGAAACAGCAGGAAACCCAGTGAAAACGCACTTCTATAAATTTTATTGAAATACGGAGTTGTCAAATATTCTTTCCTGGATTTTAATTTTCTTTATCATTGATTCTAGAACATATAATACAGTCAGGGGACATAAGTTGTGGAGTCAGGGCTCATCGAAATACTCACCCTAGTAACCCTGACTTCGCCCCCTGTGGCCCCACTTCTCCCTAATAAAATAAAATCACAATATTCATACAATGATTTATCCAGTAAGATACACTGTCACATTCTGAAGTACCCTATCTATTCAAATGTTGTATTTTTATCTTTTAATCACATTTTGTTGAAATTTATTAAATATCACAATTTAAGGATGCATTCACGTGCTTTCTCACTTCTCCTATAAAGTATGATCTAGAATGAGCCCTGATTCTAGAACATATAATCCAGTCAGGGGGCATCAGATGTGATCCAGGGATCGCATGTTCGATCCCCCGTCTGACCCTAATAAAATTAACAGTCTTTCAGATGGGACGTTAAATCAAGGTATCGTGTCGGTGCTCTACACCGTGCACGTAAAAGAACCAGAGGAGACTCTGGAATGTGTCTCTGTCTGTATCATTGCACTATCCTCCAAAATCTAAAATGACTAATCTCTTCAGGAGGCGTCGCTCATATGGGCAACCGGTAGCAATGATAAATAAACGTAAAACTCAAGATGTGAAGACAAGTCCTAGGTGTGTTATATCCATCACATGTTCTTCTTACAGTTCAAGAGGCGGATGTGGAGGGCATATAGATTAAAAGAATCTGCCGAAATTAGATTGGCGGAGCAACTAGACAGGTATTCACTTACTTCTAGACGTCTCAAATTATTGCTGAATTTTTTTTACGGAGGTTGGCGCACCTAAGTACTGATTAACAACTGGAGCCTGCCCAGGAAAGGTGTTGTTAGGTAAACTGCCCACCATCGATATAGCTGATCACAAACTGAATTTTGTTTACAGTCAAACCTATGTTAGTGGTCACCTCTATTAAGCAGCCAACCTGCATTAAGCAGCCAGTTTTCAGATTCCCAATATGTTACTTTGTTATATATTTTACCACTGTTAAGCAGCCACTTGTATTAAGCAGCCACTTTCTGTGAGTCCCTTGGCTGGCTGCTTAAGACAGGTTTGACTGTATTTCCAAAAATATAATCGAAAGATAAAGATAATAACATAAATAAATATTACATGTATATATTTTTGAATGTCGCATGAACTTGGTTGCCAAATTTTTAGAATTTGAAGGTCATCTATTTTGAGAATAAGGAGAGCTATTCTCCTCACCCAGGCATCTGCATTAGCATTGGTGTCCTCATCTGCATTAGCATCGGTGTCCTCATCTGCATTAGCATCAGTGTCCTCATCTGCATTAGCATCAGTGTCCTCATCTGCATTAGCATCGGTGTCCTCATCTGCATTAGCATTGGTGTCCTCATCTGCATTAGCATCGGTGTCCTCATCTGCATTAGCATCGGTGCCCTCATCTGCATTAGCATCAGTGTCCTCATCTACATTAGCATCAGTGTCCTCATCTGCATTATCATCGGTTTCCTCATCTGCATTAGCATTGGTGTCCTCATATGCATTAGCATCGGTGTCCTCATCTGCATTAGCATCAGTGTCCTCATCTGCATTAGCATCGGTGTCCTCATCTGCATTAGCATCGGTGTCCTCATCTGCATTAGCATCGGTGTTCTCATCTGCATTAGCATCGGTGTCCTCATCTGCATTAGCATCGGTGTCTTCACTGTTTGGTGTGCAAGTTGCCATGAAGTTGTTCTATCAGTAAACAGTGTGTGTATTTGATACTTCACACTAGGCTAGCTTGCTGTAATAAGCAAGTTAACTATTGGGTCAAGTTAATAGCAAGCTGTTCAGTTACACGTAGAGGCTGTAATAAGCAAGTTAACTATTGGATCAAGTTAATAGCAAGCTGTTCAGTTACACGTAGAGGCTGTAATAAGCAAGTTAACTATTGGATCAAGTTAATAGCAAGCTGGTCAGTTACACGTAGAGGCTGTAATAAGCAAGTTAACTATTGGATCAAGTTAATAGCAAGCTGTTCAGTTACACGTAGAGGCTGTAATAAGCAAGTTAACTATTGGATCAAGTTAATAGCAAGCTGTTCAGTTACACGTAGAGGCTGTAATAAGCAAGTTAACGGTGATGGGACGTTAAACCGAGGTCTCGTGTCGGTGCTTTACGCTGTGCACGTAAAAGAACCAGAGGAGACTCTGGAATGGGTCTCTGTCTGTATCATTGCACTATCCTCCAAAAATCTAAAATGACTATCGCTCATATGGGTAACCGGTAGCGACGATAAATAAACGTAAAACACACACAATATACCTTTGTTTTTATTTTCTTAGCTATTTCCAATAATGCTTTCTTTTTAGTTGTAGATTTGCAAACTTACAAAAACAGTTTGATAAGTATCGGGAGTCAATGGAAAAGAAATTGAAGGTGAGTTTGATATACACAATGTACACATATCACATGGGCAACATAACTGTATCAACTTTAGTGCAAAGTTTTCAGCATCTTGTAATGAACTGGTAATCCTGGAACTTTAACTTGTCACATGAAATATGTGAATTTAAGCATACAACAGTGAAATATTATACAGAGTTTAAAGCAATCAGAAAATCATCACTTGTAGGTTGGACAGACCTTTATTTAATAATAACAGTTCTAACAAATTCAAATGTAAATGATCCGAAACACTGTTCTTAGAAGCTTTGTTCTATAATATCAGGCTACCAATGTACAATGTCTATGAATGCCTATATCTGGCTACCAATGTACAATGTCTACGAATACCTATATCTGGCTACCAATGTACAATGTCTATGAATGCCTATATCTGGCTACCAATGTACAATGTCTATGAATGCCTATATCTGGCTACCAATGTACAATGTCTATGAATGCCTATATCTGGCTACCAATGTACAATGTCTATGAATGCCTATATCTGGCTACCAATGTACAATGTCTATGAATGCCTATATCTGGCTACCAATGTACAATGTCTATGAATGTCTATATCTGGCTACCAATGTACAATGTCTATGAATGCCTATATCCGGCTACCAATGTACAATGTCTATGAATGCCTATATCTGGCTACCAATGTACAATGTCTATGAATGCCTATATATGGCTACCAATGTACAATGTCTATGAATGTCTATATCTGGCTACCAATGTACAATGTCTATGAATGCCTATATCTGGCTACCAATGTACAATGTCTATATCTGGCTACCAATGTACAATGTCTATGAATGCCTATATCAGGCTACCACTGTACAATGTCTATGAATACCTATATCTGGCTACCACTGTACAATGTCTATGAATACCTATATCTGGCTACCAATGTACAATGTCTATGAATACCTATATCTGGCTACCACTGTACAATGTCTATGAATGCCTATATCTGGCTGCCAATGTACAATGTCTATGAATGCCTATATCTGGCTACCAATGTACAATGTCTATGAATGTCTATATCTGGCTACCAATGTACACTGTCTATGAATGTCTATATCTGGCTACCAATGTACAATGTCTATGAATGTCTATATCTGGCTACCAATGTACAATGTCTATGAATGTCTATATCAGGCTACCAATGTACAATGTCTATGAATACCTATATATTGTTGCTACACGTGTTTACATGATTAGCTTGTGTGTGAACAGGCATGATTGACATGTACTGCTTTGGGTAGCAACTTGATGTCAAGTAAGTATAATATTACAGTTATATTTGACCATGCACCATCGCTTTAACGGCAATCCATAGTACCAATGCGCCATCGCTTTAGCGGCAAACCATAGTACCATGCACCATA
This sequence comes from Archivesica marissinica, assembly GCA_014843695.1. Taxonomy (NCBI): domain Eukaryota; kingdom Metazoa; phylum Mollusca; class Bivalvia; order Venerida; family Vesicomyidae; genus Archivesica; species Archivesica marissinica. Next base: position 13,137,272 of record CM026398.1, read on the forward strand.
GCTTTAATGGCAAACCATAGTACCATGCGCCATCGATTTAGAGGCAAACCATAGTACCATGCACCATAGCTTTAACGGCAAACCATAGTACCATGCACCATAGCTTTAATGGCAAACCATAGTACCATGCACCATCGCTTTAATGACAAACCATAGTACCATGCACCATAGCTTTAACGGCAAACCATAGTACCATGCACCATAGCTTTAACGGCAAACCATAGTACCATGCACCATAGCTTTAACGGTAAACCATAGTACCATACACCATCGCTTTAATGGCAAACCATAGTACCATACACCATCACATTAACGGCAAACCATAGTACCATGCACCATCGCTTTAACGGCAAACCATAGTACCATGCACCATAGCTTTAACGGTAAACCATAGTACCATACACCATCGCTTTAATGGCAAACCATAGTACCATACACCATAGATTTAACGGCAAACCATAGTATCATGCACCATAGCTTTAACGGCAAACCATAGTACCATGCACCATCGCTTTAACGGTAAACCATAGTACTATACACCATCGCTTTAATGGCAAACCATAGTACCATGCACCATCGCTTTAACGGCAAACCATAGTACCATGCACCATCACTTTAGCGGTAAACCATAGTACCATGCACCATCGCTTTAACGGCAAACCATAGTACCATTCACCATCGCTTTAACGGCAAACCATAGTACCATCGCTTTAACGGCAAACCATAGTACCATGCACCATCGATTTAACGGCAAACCATAGTACCATGCACCATCGCTTTAACGGCAAACCATAGTACCATGCACCATCGCTTTAATGGCAAACCATAGTACCATGCACCATCGCTTTAATGGCAAACCATAGTACCATGCACCATCGCTTTAATGGCAAACCATAGTACCATGCACCATCGCTTTAACGGCAAACCATAGTACCATACACCATCACTTTAACGGCAAACCATAGTACCATGCACCATCGCTTTAACGGCAAACCATAGTACCATGCACCATTGCTTTAACGGTAAACCATAGTACCATGCACCATCGCTTTAACGGCAAACCATAGTACCATGCACCATCGCTTTAACGGCAAACCATAGTACCATGCACCATCGCTTTAACGGCAAACCATAGTACCATGCACCATCGCTTTAACGGCAAACCATAGTACCATGCACTGTCACTTTAATGGCAAACCATAGTATCATGCACCATCGCTTTAATGGTAAACCATAATACCATGCACCATCGCTTTAATGGCAAGCCATAGTACCATGCACCATCGCTTTAACGGCAAACCATAGTACCATGCACCATCGCTTTAACGGCAAACCATAGTACCATGCACCATCGCTTTAACAGTAAACCATAGTACCATGCACCATCGCTTTAGCGGCAAACCATAGTACCATGCACCATCGCTTTAACGGCAAACCATAGTACCATGCACCATCGCTTTAACGGCAAACCATAGTACTATGCACTGTCACTTTAATGGCAAACCATAGTATCATGCACCATCGCTTTAATGGTAAACCATAATACCATGCACCATCGCTTTAATGGCAAGCCATAGTACCATGCACCATCGCTTTAACGGCAAACCATAGTACCATGCACCATCGCTTTAACGGCAAATCATAGTACCATGCACCATCGCTTTAACAGTAAACCATAGTACCATGCACCATCGCTTTAGCGGCAAACCATAGTACCATGCACCATAGCTTTAACAGTAAACCATAGTACCATACACTGTCACTTTAATGGCAAACCATAGTACCATGCACTATCACTTTAACGGTAAACCATAATACCATGCACCATCACTTTAACGGCAAACCATAGTACCATGCACCATCGTAATTTTACGCCATAATTTCAAGTTTCATTAATTTGCTATTTCTAGCAGCTCCTGTTTAGACATGGATGATGTAAGTATTTTAGATGTTGTAACACTAACATCTCGTGTAGTTTTAACCAATATCTATTCTGTCCTTTTATAGCTGTCGTTTGACAGTTTTTGTCTTTTAAACATGTTAAAGCGACACTACATCGGTGAGAAAAACAAATTGTTTTCAAATATTTGCTACAGAATCTTAGTATTTCAACTAATAAACAAATGTTGACTATGTAGTTTGTTGATATAACAAATAATGTAAATACGGTCAACATCCATGCACAATACAACGCGTGTACCCCGAATAACAAGATTTATTGTACAGATTTACCGTTATATCTAACATTTGTGCCAATGCAGATTTAATTTTTACGCTAATCTGATTTAGACTCCAAACGTCAATTCAGGAGCATGGCTGACCGTTATATGAAATCCTACTATCACTTTTGAGAGTTTGTAGGTCTTAATCACTATTTATTGATTGAAAGTTAGCATTGGAATTATTTCCGAAGAGTTGTATATATTCGCATTGCTATGTATATAAAAATGCATTTGCTTGCTCTTTGCTATGTAATGTCGCTTTAATGTTTTATTGAACTGCTGTGCTTTCTGTGTTAATGTTATTACAGTGCTCTAATGTGGATGAAGTTCAGAGTTTTGTGTGAATATTAATATTGATGACATGGGTGTATTGTCACTTGCTAGAGATATACGCCACAGGGCTAATTCATACAAATCCCTCGCATTCTTTCTACTTACTAGAGATATACATCACAAGGCTAATTCATACAAATCCCTCGCATTCTTTCAACTTGCTAGAGATATACGTCACAAGGCTAATTCATACAAATCCCTCGCATTCTTTCAACTTGCTAGAGATATACGTCACAAGGCTAATTCATACAAATCCCTCGCATTCTTTCTACTTGCTAGAGATATACGTCACAAGGCTAATTCATACAAATCCCTCGCATTACAGTATATCACATGACTATACAACAATACAGTATATCACATTACTATACAACAATACAGTATATCACAGTACTATACAACAATACAGTATATCACATTACTATACAACAATGCAGTATATCACATTACTATACAACATTACAGTATATCACAGTACTATACAACAATACAGTATATCACAGTACTATACAACATTACAGTATATCACAGTTCTGTATTGTTTAACTTAGTGTTGTACTAATATTTTGTTGTTCGCATATTTCCCAGATTCCTGTTCTAATAATCTAAATTTAATACTTGCCATTTCCTCTTAATTTGCGTAGTATTCTCTGTACTCTATAACCGTCATGTAATTTTAATATGATTAAATACTATAATATTTGTAATTGGTTCGATTGTTTGATATGAATTGTATTACTTGCTGGTGGTAGACGCTTCATTTAAATTGTATTCTAAATTTGGCAATATGCCAGACATCATTTAGGGTATTGTTTCATTTCCCCATGATACAGCATTTGTTTAACCCATTCAACACCAACTAACTGACATGGACTGGTGCATTCAACACCAACTAACTGACATGGACTGGTGCATTCAACACCAACTAACAGACATGGACTGGTGCATTCAACACCAACTAACTGACATGGACTGGTGCATGATATCTTTACACCAATAAATTAATAGAAAATTACATTTGGACCAGTTCATTAAATTGATAAATTTTATCAAAATGGGTAATTTTGTCTAAAAATAGTAATATTACTGGCAACAAGTGCAGGTCCTGATGAGATGGCTCATCTGGATCTACACTTTGTGTAAGCCTATTTAGAGGTCTGTAGTGTTGAAAGGGTTAATGAAGATCAAATGTGAGAACAATTCTGCATTATAAGCAAACATACCCAATGCAACTGAATCAAGAAAACGACACAGCAATTTTATTATTACACTGGTGAGGGATTTCTCCCTTTCACTAACCATTTATGCTTAACTTCCGTACAGGAGATGCTAGAGTATGAAACAGAAAGAAAGAAAATAAAGGAAGAATCGGAACGTGTTAGATTAGAGGTAAGAACAACATCAATAACAACGTCAATAACAACATCAATAACAACGTCAATAACAACATCAATAACACTGTCAATAACAACATCAATAACAACATCAATAACAACATCAATAACAACATCAATAACAACATCAATAACAACGTCAATAACAACGTCAATAACAACGTCAATAACAACATCAATAACAACATCAATAAACATCAATAACAACATCAATAACAACGTCAATAACAACATCAATAACAACGTCAATAACAACTCAATAACAACTCAATAACACAATAACAACATCAATAACAACATCAATAACAACATCAATAACAACGTCAATAACAACATCAATAACAACGTCAATAACAACGTCAATAACAACGTCAATAACAACATCAATAACAACAACAATAACAACAACAATAACAACATCAATAACAACATCAATAACAACGTCAATAACAACGTCAATAACAACGTCAATAACAACATCAATAACAACGTCAATAACAACGTCAATAACAACATCAATAACAACATCAATAACATCAATAAAACGTCAATAACAACATCAATAACAACATCAATAACAACATCAATAACAACGTCAATAACAACATCAATAACAACATCAATAACAACGTCAATAACAACGTCAATAACAACATCAATAACAACGTCAATAATAACGTCAATAACAACATCAATAACAACATCAATAACAACATCAATAACAACGTCAATAACAACGTCAATAACAACATCAATAACAACATCAATAACATCAATAATAACGTCAATAACAACACCAATAACAACAACAATAACAACATCAATAACAACGTCAATAACAACATCAATAACAACATCAATAACAACATCAATAACAACGTCAATAACAACGTCAATAACAACACCAATAACAACGCATCAATAACAACATCAATAACAACGTCAATAACAACATCAATAACAACGTCAATAACAACATCAATAACAACGTCAATAACAACGTCAATAACAACGTCAATAACAACATCAATAACAACGTCAAATCAATAACAACGTCAATAACAACATCAATAACAACGTCAATAACAACATCAATAACAACATCAATAACAACAACATAACCAATAACAACATCAATAACAACGTCAATAACAACGTCAATATCAATAACAACGTCAATAACAACTCATCAATAACAACAACAATAACAACATCAATAACAACACCAATAACAACAACTATAACAACAATAACAACATCAATAACAACGTCAATAACAACGTCAATATCAATAACAACGTCAATAACAACGTCAATATCAATAACAACAACAATAACAACATCAATAACAACGTCAATAACAACATCAATAACAACGTCAATAACAACAACAATAACAACATCAATAACAACATCAATAACAACAACAATAACAACATCAATAACAACGTCAATAACAACATCAATAACAACATCAATAACAACGTCAATAACAACATCAATAACAACGTCAATAACAACGTCAATAACAACATCAATAACAACAACAATAACAACATCAATAACAACAACAATAACAACAACAATAACAACATCAATAACAACGTCAATAACAACGTCAATATCAATAACAACGTCAATAACAACGTCAATAACAACGTCAATATCAATAACAACGTCAATAACACTGTCAATAACAACGTCAATATCAATAACAACAACAATAACAACATCAATAACAACAACAATAACAACGTCAATAACAACATCAATAACAACATCAATAACAACGTCAATAACAACAACAATAACAACATCAATAACAACATCGATAACAACATCAATAACAACATGCACCTCTATACATTCAATCTATGTGGTTGTTTTATTTTTCATTACCAAATGTGTCTGGGCTGAATATCTTCTCCACCAACATCCTGTCTTTCCCATATTGTAAAGTACCCCCTCCTCCAAAAACAACAGAGGTTATCTGGCTATCCGATTGCCACACAAAGTCACGTAACAACAATGTAACAACTGTAGTAGACTAAGTAAGGTATCTAACTCCAAGCTGAAGAGTTCACAAAATTAAAAAATTTATTTAAAAAATGTCCGAATATTTACCCCTCAGAAATTTACTACTTAACCCTTTCAACACTATAAACATCTAATTAGGCCTACAAAAAGTGTAGATCCAAATGAGTCGGCTCGTGACGAGGATCTGCACTTTTTGCCAGTAATATTACTATTTTTAGACAAAATTACCCATTTTGATAAATGAACTGGTCCAATTGTAATTTTCTATTTAATATATTGGTCTAAAAATATGATGCACCAATCCATGTCAGTTACTTGGTGTTGAATGGGTTACATATCATGCACCAGTCCATGTCAGTTACTTGGTGTTGAATGGGTTAAATATCATGCACCAGTCCATGTCAGTTACTTGGTGTTGAATGGGTTAAATATCATGCACCAGTCCATGTCAGTTACTTGGTGTTGAATGGGTTAAATATCATGCACCAGTCCATGTCAGTTACTTGGTGTTGAATGGGTTAAATATCATGCACCAGTCTGTGTCAGTTACTTGGTGTTGAACGGGTTAAATATCATGCACCAGTCCATGTCAGTTACTTGGTGTTGAATGGGTTAAATATCATGCACCAGTCCATGTCAGTTACTTGGTGTTGAATGGGTTAAATATCATGCACCAGTCCATGTCAGTTACTTGGTGTTGAATGGGTTAAATATCATGAACCAGTCCATGTCAGTTACTTGGTGTTGAATGGGTTAAATATCATGCACCAGTCCATGTCAGTTACTTGGTGTTGAATGGGTTAAATATCATGGACCAGTACATGTCAGTTACTTGGTGTTGAATGGGTTAAATATCATGCACCAGTCTGTGTCAGTTACTTGGTGTTGAGTGGGTTAAATATCATGCACCAGTCTGTGTCAGTTACTTGGTGTTGAATGGGTTAATGTGTTATTCAATGTTGTTACATAAAATGCGAAGGACAGTCAAACTATCGGGAGTTAAAACATTGTTCATGTTGAAAGGAATAACATTGATTGAAATGTTGCTGTTATATGCACAGGGATTCGGCACGTTTGGGGGTACTAGTATATATATTTAAGTACAGGGATTCTACTCTGTGGGATGTCAGATTTCGCATCGATCAGTAAAATGGCCCTATCTGAAACAATTTTGTACAAATCTGTCCAAATATAACGCCTATCCCGAGTCTTTATATTGTTCTTCAAATAAAACACAACTTTAAGCTGCATGCATGTATACTTGCAAACAATTGCCACAGACATTGGCCATAGCAGGTCACATTTCCATACTAGGACACGGGTTCTGTCAGCAACAAAAAACAATCTTCGACGGGAGAGTTTTAACTGTGAATAACATTATCAATAAAATGGGTTTCCACTAACGTGTAGGTTTATTCGGCAAAAATGTACGTCAAAAAGAGATTTCGTAGAATTTTCAATTTGTTTTGAAAATTTCTAAAGCGGCGCAATTCGCATTGAAACGAGCGTTGAAACGAGCGTTCTGATTGGATTATTACAATGTAACAAGATGGGTTTTTTATATGAAGAATAATCATATGACCACCCCCCACGAATTAAGAGAATATTTGGATGAGATCCCAGTACAAATGTAATACATTTATAGTGGCCACCATTATACTTAATTCAATGAAACATTCATTTTAACCCTTAGCCTGCCAATCACAACTAAAGTCACCTTTGCAAACAGCATAGAGCCAGATCACAGGGCACATAACTTTCTGTTTGATCAGGCTCTATGCTATTTGGATACTGGAACTAAACACGTATCTGAATAGCAAACAACATCTGATACTGCATGCTGCTGATCTATATTGTGTGCACACTCCGTCCAATTTATTGAGCACCCATATCTATGTATGCATACCCGTACATGAGCACCTATATCTATGTATATATACCGGTACATGAGCACCTATATCTATGTATATATACCGGTACATGAGCACCCATATCTATGTATATATACCTGTACATGAGCACCTATATCTATGTATATATACCTGTACATGAGCACCTATATCTATGTATATATACCGGTACATGAGCACCCATATCTATGTATATATACCCGTACATGAGCACCCATATCTATGTATACATACCCGTACATGAGCACCTATATCTATGTATATATACCCGTACATGAGCACCCATATCTATGTATATATACCCGTACATGAGCACCCATATCTATGTATATATACCGGTACATGAGCACCTATATCTATGTATATATACCGGTACATGAGCACCCATATCTATGTATATATACCTGTACATGAACACCTATATCTATGTATATATACCGTACATGAGCACCTATATCTATGTATATATACTGTACATGAGCACCTATATCTATGTATATATACCGGTACATGAGCACCCATATCTATGTATATATACCTGTACATGAGCACCTATATCTATGTATATAACCGTATGTTATATACCCGTACATGAGCACCCATATCTATGTATATATACCGGTACATGAGCACCCATATCTATGTATATATACCCGTACATGAGCACCCATATCTATGTATATATACCGGTACATGAGCACCTATATCTATGTATATATACCGGTACATGAGCACCTATATCTATGTATATATACCGGTACATGAGCACCCATATCTATGTATGCATACCCGTACATGAGCACCCATATCTATGTATATATACCAGTACATGAGCACCCATATCTATGTATATATACCGGTACATGAGCACCCATATCTATGTATATATACCGGTACATGAGCACCCATATCTATGTATATATACCTGTACATGAGCACCTATATCTATGTATATATACCAGTACATGAGCACCCATATCTATGTATATATACCTGTACATGAGCACCCATATCTATGTATATATACCCGTACATGAGCACCCATATCTATGTATATATACCAGTACATGAGCACCTATATCTATGTATATATACTGGTACATGAGCACCTATATCTATGTATATATACCGGTACATGAGCACCTATATCTATGTATATATACCGGTGCATGAGCACCTATATCTATGTATATATACCGGTACATGAGCACCCATATCTATGTATATATACCCGTACATGAGCACCCATATCTATGTATATATAACCAGTACATGAGCACCCATATCTATGTATATATACCTGTACATGAGCACCCATATCTATGTATATATACCGGTACATGAGCACCTATATCTATGTATATATACCGGTACATGAGCACCTATATCTATGTATATATACCGGTACATGAGCACCTATATCTATGTATATATACTGTACATGAGCACCTATATCTATGTATATATACTGTACATGAGCACCCATATCTATGTATATATACCCGTACATGAGCACCTATATCTATGTATATATACTGTACATGAGCACCTATATCTATGTATATATACTGTACATGAGCACCCATATCTATGTATATATACTGTACATGAGCACCTATATCTATGTATATATACCCGTACATGAGCACCTATATCTATGTATATATACCGTACATGAGCACCTATATCTATGTATATATACCGTACATGAGCACCTATATCTATGTATATATACCGTACATGAGCACCTATATCTATGTATATATACCGTACATGAGCACCTATATCTATGTATATATACCGTACATGAGCACCTATATCTATGTATATATACCGGTACATGAGCACCCATATCTATGTATATATACCAGTACATGAGCACCTATATCTATGTATATATACCGGTACATGAGCACCCATATCTATGTATATATACCCGTACATGAGCACCTATATCTATGTATATATACCGGTACATGAGCACCCATATCTATGTATGCATACCGGTACATGAGCACCCATATCTATGTATATATACCGGTACATGAGCACCTATATCTATGTATATATACCGGTACATGAGCACCTATATCTATGTATATATACTGGTACATGAGCACCTATATCTATGTATATATACCGGTACATGAGCACCTATATCTATGTATATATACCGGTACATGAGCACCTATATCTATGTATATATACCGGTACATGAGCACCCATATCTATGTATATATACCGGTACATGAGCACCTATATCTATGTATATATACCGGTACATGAGCACCTATATCTATGTATACGTAAAGCACATATCTATGTATATATACCTACATATATATGTATATATACGTACATGAGCACCTATATCTATGTTATATACCGGTACATGAGCACCTATATCTATGTATATATACCCGTACATGAGCACCTATATCTATGTATATATACCGTACATGAGCACCTATATCTATGTATATATACCGGTACATGAGCACCTATATCTATGTATATATACCCGTACATGAGCACCTATATCTATGTATATATACCGTACATGAGCACCCATATCTATGTATATATACCGGTACATGAGCACCTATATCTATGTATATATACCGGTACATGAGCACCCATATCTATGTATATATACCCGTACATGAGCACCTATATCTATGTATATATACCGGTACATGAGCACCTATATCTATGTATATATACCGGTACATGAGCACCTATATCTATGTATATATACCGGTACATGAGCACCTATATCTATGTATATATACCGGTACATGAGCACCTATATCTATGTATATATACCGTACATATACGTACATGAGCACCCATATCTATGTATATATACCGGTACATGAGCACCTATATCTATGTATATATACCGTACATGAGCACCTATATCTATGTATATATACCGGTACATGAGCACCTATATCTATGTATATATACCCGTACATGAGCACCTATATCTATGTATATATACCGGTACATGAGCACCCATATCTATGTATATATACCGGTACATGAGCACCTATATCTATGTATATATACCGGTACATGAGCACCCATATCTATGTATATATACCCGTACATGAGCACCTATATCTATGTATATATACCAGTACATGAGCACCCATATCTATGTATATATACCGGTACATGAGCACCCATATCTATGTATATATACCGGTACATGAGCACCTATATCTATGTATATATACCGGTACATGAGCACCTATATCTATGTATATATACCGGTACATGAGCACCTATATCTATGTATATATACCGGTACATGAGCACCTATATCTATGTATATATACCCGTACATGAGCACCTATATCTATGTATATATACCGGTACATGAGCACCCATATCTATGTATATATACCGGTACATGAGCACCTATATCTATGTATATATACCGGTACATGAGCACCTATATCTATGTATATATACCGGTACATGAGCACCTATATCTATGTATATATACCCGTACATGAGCACCTATATCTATGTATATATACCGGTACATGAGCACCTATATCTATGTATATATACCGGTACATGAGCACCCATATCTATGTATATATACCGGTACATGAGCACCTATATCTATGTATATATACCGGTACATGAGCACCCATATCTATGTATATATACTGTACATGAGCACCTATATCTATGTATATATACCGGTACATGAGCACCCATATCTATGTATATATACCCGTACATGAGCACCTATATCTATGTATATATACTGTACATGAGCACCTATATCTATGTATATATACGTACATGAGCACCCATATCTATGTATATATACTGTACATGAGCACCTATATCTATGTATATATACCCGTACATGAGCACCTATATCTATGTATATATACCGTACATGAGCACCTATATCTATGTATATATACCGTACATGAGCACCTATATCTATGTATATATACCGTACATGAGCACCTATATCTATGTATATATACCGTACATGAGCACCTATATCTATGTATATATACCGTACATGAGCACCTATATCTATGTATATATACCGGTACATGAGCACCCATATCTATGTATATATACCGGTACATGAGCACCCATATCTATGTATATATACCCGTACATGAGCACCTATATCTATGTATATATACCGGTACATGAGCACCCATATCTATGTATATATACCGGTACATGAGCACCCATATCTATGTATATATACCGGTACATGAGCACCTATATCTATGTATATATACCGGTACATGAGCACCTATATCTATGTATATATACCGGTACATGAGCACCTATATCTATGTATATATACCGGTACATGAGCACCTATATCTATGTATATATACCCGTACATGAGCACCTATATCTATGTATATATACCGGTACATGAGCACCCATATCTATGTATATATACCGGTACATGAGCACCTATATCTATGTATATATACCGGTACATGAGCACCTATATCTATGTATATATACCGGTACATGAGCACCTATATCTATGTATATATACCGGTACATGAGCACCCATATCTATGTATATATACCCGTACATGAGCACCTATATCTATGTATATATACCGGTACATGAGCACCCATATCTATGTATATATACCGGTACATGAGCACCTATATCTATGTATATATACCGGTACATGAGCACCCATATCTATGTATATATACCGGTACATGAGCACCTATATCTATGTATATATACCGGTACATGAGCACCTATGTTTTATGTTGTATGGATTGTTGATACTTTATTCTTATCTTGATCAAACTTAGTTGGAGCAAGTGAAACAAGAGAAGAAGCCGTCTGTAGTGAAAGTGAAAGATGTGAAACAAGAGAAGAAGCCGTCTGTAGTGAAAGTGAAAGATGTGAAACAAGAGAAGAAGACGTCTGTAGTGAAAGTGAAAGATGACAGACCATGCAAGGTACAAGTTATTGTCAGTTAACAACATGTTTATGATTGCACGTGTTCTATTTCCAACAAGTATTTTGAAAGTCAGAATAAAGTTATTCATATGTTTATGGTTGCAAGTTTAAATTTTATAATACAGTAAAACCCCTCTAATCTGGACTTTTCCGGACTGGACAACAAGTCTGGTGTAGTGGTAGTTCTGGATTAGAGGTTTTTGTATTTAACCCTTTCAACACCACAGACCTCTAAATAGGCTTACAAAAAGTGTAGATCCAGATGAGCCGGCTCGTGACGAGCCATCTCATCAGGATCTGCACTTTTTGCCAGTGATATGACTATTTTTAGACATAATTACCCATTTTGATAAATGAACTGAATGAAAAATGAAAAAAAAAAAAAAAAAAAAAAAATACATGTACAACGTACTCTGATGTACAGTACAACATATGAACACTAAAATAAAACAAATATAATTATACACTTGTACAAATGAGACATGTAGTCCTAAACTGTATAATTATGTACTCTAGTTTTGATGCACTTCAGAGCTAGCACAATGTTAATCCGGGTACACTGAATGCAGTTGAATTAATTCTGAATACCTTGTTTCTCCCGGTTAGTTTAGAGGGGATTCCGGTTTAGAGGGGTCTGGATTATAGGGGTTTTACTGTTACAGACATTAAGACATGTATTGAAAACTGGACATTATTGTCACTTAACGGATGTTTATGGATTCACATTTTCATGTTGTATTAGCGTCATTAAAATATCTTTTAAATGCCGAAAGTTATTGTCAGTTGATGACATATTATCGGTGTTATATAGTATAATGACCCCACCCTTCAAAATAATGACTTGTGGATATTGCACTGACAATCAAGTGTTGTATATCCGACCATGGCGGACATACCATGTCTTTGAACCTGATACTGTACCGTCATTGGTGTATTTATCATCGCTACCGGTTACCCAGATCCGTCTGTAAGCGTTCTATATCCGACCATGTCTTTGAACCTGATACTGTACCGTCATTGGTGTATTTATCATCGCTACCGGTTACCCAGATCCGTCTGTAAGCGTTCTATATCCGACCATGGCGGACATACCCTGTCTTTGAACCTGATACTGTACCGTCATTGGTGTATTTATCATCGCTACCGGTTGCCCAGATCCATCTGTAAGTGTTCTATATCCGACCATGTCTTTGAACCTGATACTGTACCGTCATTGGTGTATTTATCATCGCTACCGGTTGCCCAGATCCATCTGTAAGTGTTCTATATCCGACCATGTCTTTGAACCTGATACTGTACCGTCATTGGTGTATTTATCATCGCTACCGGTTGCCCAGATCCATCTGTAAGTGTTCTATATCCGACCATGTCTTTGAACCTGATACTGTACCGTCATTTGTACTCCGGAAAGTCAAAATAAGCATTCCTAGCAAGAAATGGTGCTTTTTATGTAAGATTAAAGAAAACAATGGGTAAAACGGATTTGTTCGATTATAATATTTGATCCAGAACAGACATGACATATGAATATATAAACGAACACTGTGCCATTCTTGTGAAACAAAGTATGATCTTGCGAGATAATGGACTGGCATAGGCATTGAAATATAAAGCTAGAACTGGTTAAGCTATAATAAAGTATATAATTTGTACCTTTCTGTTTACAGGTGAAGAAGCGCCCCCGAGGAAAGAAGGCATAGGGGATTTGCAGTTTTAATATTTCTTAACAATTTTTCAATTTCTTAACAATTTTTCAATTTTAAATACAGTTTAAAAAATTTACTTTGACATGAATAATTGTTTCTCAAACCTGTAATAGTGTTGACCCCCAATAAGCAACCAACCTGTATTAAGCAGCCAATTTTCCAGATTCCCAATCTGTTTTAATAAGCAGCCACTTTCTGTGATTCCCTTGACTGGCTGCTTAAGACAGGTTTGACTATATATATTATCAATTTAGGATGTTTGATGATGTTGGTAATTAATTGTTCGAAGTTGGAAAATTAATTATCTGTACAAGATATTGAAGATGTATTTGGGTGTACAGCCAGCACATGCTACGAAATCATTCAGTGTTTGGCCAATGTACACAGTTTAATCACTGATGTATGTCCAACAAACTGACCGTCAATCACTAAAGTAGTCTGCCCCAAATGCACCTCCGAGCAGTTTTTCAGGTATGGGCCATACGCCAGCCAGCTGGATAATAATCCACACAGGAAGGAATTTGACAACTCAGTGTGATTCAAACCTACAGCTGTATGAAGTCAACGACCGTAACAAGTCAAGTAAACCAAGGAGGTCTGCAATTAATTGTGCATGGTGTAGAGTAAACCAAGGAGGTCCGCAATTAATTGTGTATGGTGTAGAGTAAACCAAGGAGGTCCGCAATTAATTGTGTATGATGTAGAATAAACCAAGGAGGCCCATAATTAATTGTGCACGGTGTAGAGTAACCAAGGAGGTCCGTGATTAATTGTGCACGGTGTAGAGTAACCAAGGAGGTCCGTGATTAATTGTGCACGGTGTAGAGTAAACCCTAGGAGGCTTGTAATTACGCCCCTGCCTTTGTGCAATTCCAGGCTGTTAATATAGATCAATCTACCCGAACAATTGATGGATATGGGTAATTCCATGTCATGGACCAAATGGCAACGTTTACTCCTGTCATAAAAGTAACAGGAACAGTACAATGAGAGAATGTGAACACGACTGATTTAAAGCGACAAACTGTCTACCTTGGGGATGGATACCATATCACTATGTAATTTCACAAATAAACATCGAAATTCGACCTTTATGAATGGCCTCTGGGGCCCTATATAGGGAATGTGACACCAGTTACTATGCATATACCTGAACCTACAACCAATACACACATAACACATACAATGATAAGTTTGTACCTTATGGATGGATAGCCAAACTATGGGCTTCTCTAATGCCACTATTTGCATTAAAATATATATGAAACAAATAACCAACATTTATTCACCAGCCAACTGGGTCTTAAATAAGGAATGTGACACCACTGACTACCCATAGTCAGGGACCCACAACCAATACACACAGAATACATATACGGATACGTTTGTACCTTGGGATGGATACCCAAAATATGGGCTTCTCTAATGCCACTATTTGCGTTAAAATATATATGAAACAAATAGCCGACATTTATTCACCAGCTCACTAGGCCTTAAATAAGGAATGTGACACCACTGACTAACCATAGTCAGGGACCCACAACCAATACAAACATAACCCATACACGGATAAGTTTCTACCTTGGGGATGGATACCCAAATTATGGGCTTGTCTAATGCCACTATTTGCATTAATCGAAATTTGAACTTGATGAACGGCCCCTAAATAGGGAATGTGACACCAGTGACTACGTATAGTCAGAGACCCACAAGCAATAACCACATAATACATACACCAATATGTTTCTACTTTGGGGATGGATACCCAAATTATGGGCTTCTCTAATGCCACTATTTGCATTAAAATATATATGACACAAATAGCCGACATTTATTCACCAGCTCACTAGGCCTTAAATAAGGAATGTGACACCACTGACTAACCATAGTCAGGGACCCACAACCAATACAAACATAATCCATACACGGATAAGTTTCTACCTTGGGGATGGATACCCAAATTATGGGCTTGTCTAATGCCACTATTTGCATTAAAATATATATGAAACAAACAGCCGACATTTATTCACCATCCCACTGGGCCTTATATAAGGAATGTGACACAACTGACTATACATGGGTATGAGCCCGGGTCAAATAGGCACACACTACACATACGCAACACCTTCTATCTTAGGGATGGATACCCAATTTATGGGCTCTTCCATATCACTATGTAATTTCAGAAATAAAAGTCGACATTCGACCTTGATGAACGGCCCCTGGTGCCCTAATTAGGGAATGTGACACCACTGACTATACATGGATATAAGCCGGAATCCAACAGACACACATTACACATACGCCCAATTTTATACCTTGGATTTGGCTACCCAATTGATTTGCTCTTCCATATCACTATGTAATTTCAGAAATAATAATCGTAATTCGACATTGATGAACGGCCCAGTGGCATTAAATAGGGAATGTGACACCACTGACTATGCATGGGTGTGAGCCCGTATTCAGTAGACACACAACACACATACGCCCAACTTTGTACATTAGAGTTGGATACCCAATTTAAGGGATTATTTTATATTACTATGCAATTTCAGAAAAATTACATTATAATTGATCGACCTATATAATCACATCTATGCACAGGAGATGGACCCACAGCCGCTACACACGTAATACATATCCGCCCAACTTTCTACCTTGGGAATGAATGAATGATATGATCAGCATGTGACTCCAAGAAAGTACAGTTGGTCTATCGCTGAGCGCGACACAAGTAACGCATCGTTCTTCATCAAATCTATAAACCGCTGTGCGCGACACGAGTAACGCATCGTTCTTCATCAAATATATGAACCGCTGAGCACGACATGAGTAACGCATCGTTCTTCATCAAATCTATGAACCGCTGCGCACGACATGAGTAACACATCGTTCTTCATCAAATCGGTACAACTTTAAACCCCCAACAAACAAATGGTTATAACTATTAAAATTGATATGTTATATTTCGGGTTTTACGCCTGCATCAGCACCATTTCGGGCTATATCGCCGGCGGGCAGTTACTTAACACCACCTTTCCTGGGCAAGCTCCAGCGGTTAACCTGTACTTGGGTGCACCAACCTCCATAAGAGACTGCCAACATTTTCATATAAATGAGACATGGCCTGAGCAGGGCTCGAACCCGTGACCAGTGATGATAGGTTACAGTGGCATACAAGTCAGCGACATTAACCACTCGACCACGGAATATTCCAAAAATGAAAGATGGTAAAACCTTTTTTTTAGAAAATTTAGAAATATCCATTGCCCTTAATTTGAAGTTGTATCATGACTGAATACGTTTTCATGGTAAAACATGTATGCTTTGTAATGGTTTATAACACGGTTGTATCCCATGTTTTAGTTCATGTAGTTAATATCACCAAACAACAATAGAGATAACAAACTGATATATTTTTAGTTTTAAAATATGTCATACAGTAAATCTAGATTAAGTTGTGATAGGAAAATGAATCTCCCCATTACTTCTTCTGCAAAATATATGAAGGTATAATGGAATATTTTGTATGATGCCAAAGACATTGCTATCGAGCTCAAATTGATAGCCTGTTCATTCCTATTAGATGTACATTTTGTATATACACTAAGGGAGTCAATTTATTTATAGAGAGTCAGACTTCAATTTCATAACTAATAAGTAACCGTTTTCAACCTTACTAAATTTCGAAGAGTTTATACATTTATAATTTAGAAATTTTAATTGTTACAATTAAGCACATCAAATACTTCATATCTTTACACAGATAATTACTGCCATTCATACTAGATAGTTATTATGCAACATCTATATTACTCGTCTGTGCAATATGACAGGAGATTAGTGTCAAGCAGTATAAACATTAATTGTTTGTTCTGTTGCATATTTGGATAATAATAAACGTGTCTGTCATGGGCATTCTGGGTCCATGAAGATTCAAAATTCACCCATTGGCTGCCCAACCCGTATAGGTGAGCGTTTCAAAATTCACCCATTGGCTGCCCAACCCGTATAGGTGAGCGTTTCAAAATTCACCCATTGGCTGCCCAACCCGTATAGGTGAGCGTTTCAAAATTCACCCATTGGCTGCCCAACCCGTATAGGTGAGCGTTTCAAAATTCACCCATTGGCTGCCCAACCCGTATAGGTGAGCGTTTCAAAATTCACCCATTGGCTGCCCAACCCGTATAGGTGAGCGTTTCAAAATTCACCCATTGGCTGCCCAATCTGGTTAGGTGTGCGTCGAATCCAGCACTAGCTGATATATACCCCGATATTCTGGCTGCTAATCCAGAATCTGAACCAGGTTAAATAAATAAGAATTAAACTTTTCGTAAATTTAAATTGTGAATTGGATCTTTTAATTATAGCCCGACCAACGACAATCAGCCGGGCCGACAGTGCCTCCGTTTTATCGACTTTTCTCAAAAAGTAAACAATCAATTTTATTCGAGATTTTTATGAATGAAAGGTAAAATGTTTTTGTTTTTTTTGCAGTGTATGAACATTCAAATTCTATAGGAGTGCGTTATGTACTGTATCGCCGTAAACCAGTAACGTCGGGATATATATATCATTTTGGGCCTTTCGCACCTGAAGCGAACGCGCTATCACGATTTCCACAGCTATTGGTTCATGAGAAGAAGCTGCTTCAGGCTTCCCTACAAATATTTGACACCAGTGACCATGTTTGAGCAAACATGGTAGAGGTTGTTGTAAGGATGCTACTGACTATAATTGGCTACAATCATTATTACTCCAGTGACCATTTGATCTAACTTTCGTACAGGATATTGTAAGGATGCTACTGACGAAATTTGGCAACATTTCTACACTGGTTCATATAAGAAGTTGTGTAATCGTTTCCCTTTGATTTGACCTAGTTTATCAACCGAATGATGGCATTTGAACAAACTTGGTACAGATTGTTGAGAAGATTCTACTTTGCTGCTATTGGTTCAAGAGATGAAGTCGTTTGAATGTTTTCCTATAAGTTGACCTAGTGACCTCGTTTTGGAACAAATTTCATAAAACTTGGTGATGTTGTTGTATGCTAGCTACTTACCGCATTTGGTAACATTCCTACAGGAATCCTTAGACCTACTATTTCAATTCAGTGTTTTTGTGTGTTTTACGTTTATTTATCGTTGCTACCGGTTGCCCATATGAGCGATGCCTCCTGAAGAGATTAGTAATTTTAGATTTTGGAGGATAGTGCAATGATACAGACAGAGACCCATTCCAGAGTCTCCTCTGGTTCTTTTACGTGCACGGTGTAAAGCACCGACACGAGACCTCGGTTTAACGTCCCATCTGAAAGACTGTTAATACAGCCTACAAGTACTAGCTTATCTATATATTAAACTCTATATAAACGCAATAACAAGAACCTCTTATTTTGATCAGATTAATTCAGTGTTTGTTCATTTATGTAATACCCCGTGTTAGACATGTTATCCTGGGCAGGCTTAGCCAACCAATTAGCAGTAAACCAGTACTAAGCAATGTGTCTGAGCTGTCTTGCTCGACCGATTATCAAACCCAGGACCCTTTGATTCCAAATCTGACAGTTTATCACTAATCATGGATGCCACATTGAACATATTCGTAGAATTAATTTAAATTGACCTACTAACCTACTGAATGACCTTATTTGAACAAACTTGGCACCAGACATGCACATCTCTAATATTACCATACAGGGGGAGGGGTCCAAAAACCTTGTTAGTTAGTGACACCTCTAACTCTATCAAACCTGTGGATCTGACTGAGGCAGCCCTCTGTTGTCTCGATATTGTCATGTCTATATTCTACAAATGATATCTGATAAATACACAAACATACATGTATATAGTAAATTAACTCAAGTCTATTCAACCTTTCTTGGCATCTTGTTTATTGATATGGCATTTTACCCATGAAATTATATGAATACAGAACAATTCCGTAGAAATTTCATAAAATCAACAGCAACAATTATTGAGTGACATTAACCCTTTCAACACCACAGACCTCTAAATAGGTTTACAAAAATGTAGATCAAGATGAGCCAGCTTGTGGCGAGCTGTCTCATCAGGATCTGCACTTTTTGCAAGTAATATTACTATTTTTAGACAAAAGTACCCATTTTGATAAATGAACTCGTCCAAATATAATTTTCTTATTAGTAAATTGCCTCCCTCTTAATGGTCTAAAAATATCATGCACCAGTCCATGTCAGTTACTTGGTGTTGAATGGGTTAACTACATGAACTAAGGTGTGAAAGACAAGCTATTTCCAGTTTATTGTAACTAAATACACAAGAACGAGTGCTCCAGGTAAGGTTTTGCCGCCCCGCTCAGACCGTGTCTCATTTATATGAAAAAGTTGGCAGTTTCTTACGGAGGTTGGTGCACCAAGTACTGGTTAACCGCTGGAGCCTGCCCAGGAAAGGTGTTGTTAGGTAAACTGCCAGCCGCTCAAATGGGAAACCGGTAGCGACGTTAAGTAAACTTAAATTTAAAAAAAAAAGTTTTGCCACAATGCGTAATTTATGCCTCAAACACATACCAAAGTTTTTTAAAAACGTATCATCACACACAAAGGATAATTATAATGTATGTGAAAAGTTGTTTCCACTGGGCGTTCAATATTCACTTCTCTTAGTTCATCAAAATATACTTTTCTTCAAGATAAATACTTCATTCTTAAACTGCTTGTTATGGCGCCGATATCTACAATATATCGTCCATTGCGTGGTATATGCGTATCACGCTGAATTATTTGATATGAAAATGTATACCGGTAGGCGTATTATACGGATAGATGAAATGAATGCGCAAATTCATATTTTTAATGCATATTTATACGAACGTAAAAAACAATTCAATGCGTTTTCCATGAACATTTATGCATGCATACGCGCTTGAGCACCTTATCTGGAGCACTGAACAACTATAGAATTTATATACAATGTAACTCTCATTTATGCCTTCCAATGAATGATCCAAGTTTATCTTTCACTGTATTGTTTTGAAACAGTGGAAGATGGCATTTTCTTTTCCACTGCATGGGTTTCATATTCCTCCATGTTTGCATGTATGTTTGTATCTGAGCTATTTTCTGACAATAGTAAACAGTTATAATTATAAAATAGTATGTTCTAATGAATTTGCTTTGTCGGTAGTTTTCAATTTTCAGCATAAGCTGTATAGCTTTCTGTCCAATTCCTTATTTCAATTGTTGTAAATAACCATGTACATAATAGAAAATAAACCAATTTTGACAGCAGACAAAAACTAACTTGAAAATTATAATGGAACTATTTTTTATTGCTAACACTCACACTAACATACTAAGTGGTTATGCAGTTGTGTATTGTAGTGAAATGATGCACACAGCAGTTGCAGCAAAAATTAATAAAAGTGATTAAAAATTATAATACCAATAACCAAAAATGATTGGAAACCATAACAGACAAAGAAGATGTGTTTGTGATGTAAGATAGGATTGTTTCATCTTGTGATCACACAAATAAAGTTCTATCCACTTAATTGTGGTTAATACAGATTTCGGTGATCACTCAATGAGAGACATCTATAATTTTCTATTACCTCCCTTGGCAGATAAAGTCTGATTTATTCCAAAATGTGAATAGGTCCTTTTAGTTAGAACCCTTTGTTTTTACTGTTGTTCCCTAACCAGATGTTGCGGTATGATACATGTGATTTTATCAAAATCGTGCTAATTAACTGATAGCATTGTTTTACAAATAAGTACCCATTGCATATACTGTAGGAGATCTGTCAAGATATAGTAATTTAATACTCATATAAAGCGATAATGGAATAAATTTGCTAGCATGATGTGCAAAGGAAACAACGATAAACACAGAGGAAAACACTTAATAGGACCTATCTAAGTTTAGGGAGTATTCAGGGGCAGTAACTGACCGATGTCTCTCATTAAATAGATTCCAATCTTACACTAATATCCTCTATATCATTACAGTCCACCCTAATGGAGAAGATGAAACTTATCTGTACATTTGACAGGAGTTCTAGCATTCACATACTAACCCTTTTCTAGCAAATACGATGGTATAAAAGTCACGGTTAGCGTTCAATTAGTGTATTGGATAGCATGCTTGTTTTACATCAATGCAACCAGGGTTCGATCCTCTGACCGGGAATATGCGAGCTGGTACGGTGGTCGCCAGATGGGCTTTCTCCGGGTACTCTGGTTTTCTCTCACATAAACGAGAGTGATTAACATAAGTTGTTAAAGTTTGTTTCACTATCGTTGTAAATGTTTTAAAAACCGTCGATGAAACTAAGCTGGTCCTGCGATAAAGTATAGTAAGAGGATATTTGTTGGTGGAATTATGTTTCTCCGAATGAACATTGAAAGCATTATTATCACGAGAGGCGCAGCCAGCCACAAGTGAGAACAGCATATTCATAAGTCAAATTTTATTTAGTTTATACACATTTATTTTAGCTTGATTGCGAAACAAGTTCTTACAGCTTATATTAATCACTCTCGAGATCTCATTCCTGATGGAATCCATCGCCACGAGGGAGAGAAGTGACAACATGGAAATTAAATGCTTTGCCTAAGGGTACAATCGTAACGGCTCCAGCGGGGCTCGAACTCTGGACCTTACACACCTGAAGCGAATGTGCATCCACTGCGCTATCACGACTTACTTCCACTAGATTCTGTTTTGATGCACATCTACCATGATAAACTATGCTCCACCATGATAAACTAAGCTCCACCATGATAAACTAAGCTCCTCCACCATGATAAACTAAGCTCCACCATGATAAACTAAGCTCCTCCACCATGATAAACTAAGCTCCACCATGATAAACTACGCTCCACCATGATAAACTAAGCTCCACCATGATAAACTACATTCCACCATGATAAACTAAGCTCCACCATGATAAACTAAGCTCCACCATGATAAACTAAGCTCCACCATGATAAACTAAGCTCCTCCACTATGATAAACTAAGCTCCTCCACCATGATAAACTAAGCTCCTCCACCTTGATAAACTAAGCTCCACCATGATAAACTAAACTAAATGAACAGCACTAGACTAATCAATATACATGATAAATAACAGTCACAATATTGTAGTATCGCAGTGTATAGCATCAATGTCATTGCGGACGTCGTCGAAGCTTAATCTATTATAAAAATGAATGAGTCAGTGCCATTATTAGGTCCAAGATTTTGCAATGTAACGTTGAATTAAAACTTATCTTTTTTTTTTTTGCTTATACAAATTTATTTAGCTCGATTGTGAAACATGTTCTTTCAATTTATATTAATCACTCTCGAGACCTCATTCCTGACGGAAACCATCGCCATGAAGGAGAGAAGAGACACTACATAGTTGAGACACTACTAATGTCAATAAAGTCCTACATAGTGATGTCATAGAAACTACGATATGTCCAACCTATCCATGCAAATTCATTTTTAAAGTTTATTTAATAAATAAAAAATTTAAAAGTATGTTGCAGTAATCGAAAAAAAAATATGAAGAGGCAACGTTCTCTACATGTTTTCGATTTTCAATTATCACAGATGCTAAGTTGAAACTATATTAATATTCTAGAGGAAAAGTCTACATATTGTTACAGGTTACACAGTTAGCTGGGATATACTGCAGACAGGTTACACAGTTAGCTGGGATATACTGCATACAGGTTACACAGTTAGCTGGGATATACTGCAGACAGGTTACACAGTTAGCTGGGATATACTGCATACAGGTTACACAGTTAGCTGGGATATACTGCAGACATGTTACACAGTTAGCTGGGATATACTGTGGACAGGTTACACAGTTAGCTGGGATATACTGCAGACAGGTTACACAGTTAGCTGGGATATACTGCAGACAGGTTACACAGTTAGCTGGGATATACTGCATACAGGTTACACAGTTAGCTGGGATATACTGCATACAGGTTACACAGTTAGCTGGGATATACTGCAGACAGGTTACATAGTTAGCTGGGATATACTGCATACAGGTTACACAGTTAGCTGGGATATACTGTAGACAGGTTACACAGTTAGCTGGGATATACTGTAGACAGGTTACACAGTTAGCTGGGATATACTGCAGACATGTTACACAGTTAGCTGGGATATACTGTAGACAGGTTACACAGTTAGCTGGGATATACTGCAGACAGGTTACACAGTTAGCTGGGATATACTGTAGACAGGTTACACAGTTAGCTGGGATATACTGCAGACAGGTTACACAGTTAGCTGGGATATACTGCAGACAGGTTACACAGTTAGCTGGGATATACTGCAGACAGGTTACACAGTTAGCTGGGATATACTGTAGACAGGTTACACAGTTAGCTGGGATATACTGCAGACATGTTACACAGTTAGCTGGGATATACTGTAGACAGGTTACACAGTTAGCTGGGATATACTGCAGACAGGTTACACAGTTAGCTGGGATATACTGTAGACAGGTTACACAGTTAGCTGGGATATACTGCAGACATGTTACACAGTTAGCTGGGATATACTGTAGACAGGTTACACAGTTAGCTGGGATATACTGCCGACATTTAGCTGGGATATACTGCCGACATTTAGCTGGGATATACTGCAGACATTTAGCTGGGATATACTGCAGACATTTAGCTGGGATATACTGCAGACATTTAGCTGGGATATACTTTAAATAGCACCTACTAGTCTATGAATATGGAAATTGGTGAGCTTAAAACATAGCCGTACACTTCCAATTTAATTATAATACTAAACCATTATGCATCAAAATATTACAATGATGAATCATTATATAAAACACATGCTGTCCAATTAATGAAGTGGTTAGTACACTCGCTTCTCACTAATACAACCCGGGTTCGATCTTCAGACCGGGACGTATGCGAGATGGTACAGTGGTAGCCAGATCGGACAGGTGGGTTTTCGGCAGGTACTCCATATTCCTCCTGACCACATATATTCTCTCATCCTCGACAATGAGAGTGATAAATATAAGTTGTTAAAGCTTGTTTCGTGATGGTTGTAAAATAAGTAAAGTTTAAATTTTATTTATTTTATTACAAATATTATACAAATATTATGCAAATATTAAAGCGACACTACATCAGTGAAAACACAAATTTCTACAGAATATATTTTCCTATTATATGGTATTTTTTCCCAAATATTTGCCTCAAATACTGAGTATTTCAACTAATAAACAAACGTCGTATACGCGGTTTGTTGACATAACAAAATAATGTAAATAGGGTCGACATCCATGCGTAATACAACTAGTGTATCCTGCATAACACGATTAATGGTACAGATTTACCGTTATATCTCACATACATGTATGTGCCTATTTATTTGTAGACTATTCTTAGTTAAATTATATCTAAACGATATTATCTCGCGTTTAGTATTGACTCCGATGACAAACAAACATCAATTCAGGAGCATGGATGGTCGTTATATGAAATCATACTTTCAATCCACAAAAACACTGTTTATTGATTCAATGTTAGTGTTCGAATGTATTCGGAAGAATTTGTAGTAGCAATGCATTTATACGAGCGATGTAATGTCACTTTAATAGAATATACCAGTTTCTGTTTAACACAATCATTAAATATATGAATATTGTATCTATTATTCATTTGGACGATTTTACTTGAATAGCAGTCCCTAGGGTTGGAAAATCCATGTTCTGCATAGACTCGAATGAAAGTTGGTGTTCTTGTTTACCTCTACCATTTATGAATATGTCATCCATTAATTTTCATTTGATGAGTTTGTCCACCACACAGGGATTTGGGGGTATCAGTATATAAATTTAAACGAATCCCTGTGGTCCATCACAGGACTATTTCATGATTTATCACCTTAACACTTTCCCTCATAGAAGCACCTCTTGATGCCATTACCAATACGACATACATTGACATGTAGTAGCCAAACTAATGTTCATAATAAAGGCCAGAATCTCTATGAAGTCCCAGTAATATCTATGGAGGTGGGATAGATATGGCGACTACTTATCCACTGCATGATAGCTAAATGGCTGTCGTTTGTATGGAGATATAATAGTATATTAACCTAATTCTCTATGAAGTCCCAGTAATATCGATGGAGGTGGGGTAGATATGGCGACTACTTATCCACTGCATGATAGCTAAATGGCTGTCGTTTGTATGGAGATATAATAGTATATTAACCTAATTCTCTATGAAGTCCCAGTAATATCGATGGAGGTGGGGTAGATATGGCGACTACTTATCCACTGCATGATAGCTAAATGGCTGTCATTTGTATGGAGATATAATAGTATATTAACCTAAATCTCTATGAAGTCCCAGTAATATCGATGGAGGTGGGGTAGATATGGTGACTACTTATCCACTGCATGATAGCTAAATGGCTGTCGTTTGTATGGAGATATAATAGTATATTAACCTAAATCTCTATGAAGGAAAGGGTTAAATGGCTGTCGTTTGTATGGAGATCTAACAGTATATTAACCTAAATCTCTATGAAGGAAAGGGTTAAATGGCTGTCGTTTGTATGGAGTTATAATAGTATATTAACCTAAATCTCTATGAAGGAAAGGGTTAAATGGCTGTCGTTTGTATGGAGATATAATAGTATATTAACCTAAATCTCTATGAAGGAAAGGGTTAAATGGCTATCGTTTGTATGGAGATATAATAGTATATTAACCTAAATCTGTATGGAGATATAATAGTATATTAACCTAAATCTCTATGAAGGAAAGGGTTAAGAAGCTATCTCGATACTCCTCCGGACAATGTGAATAATGCTGAGAGTGGGCTCCAATGATATTTTGCCGTTTAGGCAGGTTGACACAACGACATTGTGATAAATTAATTGTCGTTCTGTCATCCCAACAAAGTGAAAATATGAAGTAGCACAAATCAACGCCATAGATGCTTACATGTGGAAAGTTCATGTGAAATGATGCCAAATAAACTGATTGACTATCTGTAACTATGTAAATAATACAATATGTAGTGTAAAATAAACATTCAATTAAAAATCAACACATGCAATGTGTTATAAGTAGAGAAACAAACTCACAAGTAAAAGTTGATGCATTGTTTTGTTGAATATGCTTAGAGCTGCCCATCATATCCTGGAAGGATGTTTATAAGTGAGGTTTTGGGTAAATTATAAATCCCAGATGCATGTTTATAAGTGAGGTTTTGGGTAAATTATAAATCCCAGATGCATGTTTAAAGGTGAGGTTTTGGAGGAATTGATCAAGTCCTGGAAGGATGTTTATACGTGATGTTTGGGTAAATTATAAATCCCAGACGCATGTTTAAAGGTGAGGTTTTGGGGGAATTGATCAAGTCCTGGAAGGATGTGTAAATTAAATATGAGGTCTTGATCAAATATAAGTCCTGCTTAGATATGAGATTTTGCATGCAATCTTCTGTTTCAGAAAGTGTATATATTTTGGGGTGGACATGAGGCGGGTATGAAGGTATAACAATATTAAGGGTTGGTCGTCGGTGGGGCACGGTTTTGCATGTAATAGGCGAGGGGGATAATATTAGACTGTTGGAATATATTAGAATAGATGAGTATGGTACATTTACAGTGTCAAAAATAATGTGAACTCCACAAAGATGGATGACAAGATAGATGACAGTCTGCTGCGTGTAGTTGGAATGACTGTAAAACTAGTCTTGTATCACAGCTTATGTAATTCTAGAATATAAATGCAAATTCCAAGCAAAGTATTAAAGTAATATGTACGCTTTACAGAGAAAGCAGGACATGAGGATGCAGGACACGAGGGATGCAGGACACGAGGGATGCAGGACACGAGGGTGCAGGACGCGAGGGTGCAGGACACGAGGGATGCAGGACACGAGGATGCAGGACACGAGGGATGCAGGACACGAGGGATGCAGGACACGAGGGTGCAGGACACGAGGGATGCAGGACACGAGGGTGTAGGACACGAGGGATGTAGGACACGAGGGATGCAGGACACGAGGGATGCAGGACATGAGGGTGTAGGACACGAGGGATGTAGGACACGAGGGATGCAGGACACGAGGGTGCAGGACACGAGGGTGTAGGACACGAGGGTGCAGGACACGAGGGATGCAGGACACGAGGGATGCAGGACGCGAGGGTGCAGGACACGAGGGTGCAGGACACGAGGGATGTAGGACACGAGGGATGCAGGACGCGAGGGTGCAGGACACGAGGGTGCAGGACACGAGGGATGTAGGACATGAGGGATGTAGGACACGAGGGATGTAGGACATGAGGGATGCAGGACACGAGGGATGTAGGACATGAGGGATGCAGGACACGAGGGATGTAGGACATGAGGGATGCAGGACACGAGGGATGTAGGACATGAGGGATGCAGGACACGAGGGGTGCAGGACACGAGGGATGTAGTACACGAGGGTACATTTGTTTTAATATTTCAGGAATAATTTGCCTCCATTCCAGTAATATATGATTACTGATCACCCAACACATGCTTTTATTATAATGTAACATTTAATTTTCAACAAATTTATATATTCTTTTAAGATAGACAAAGTCTGTCATTACATTAATACTATAAATTAAGACTTAATGACATACAATTGGAAGAGGCGGTAACCAGTATGCCATAGACCGTGTTTGATCAAAGTCTACCAAGTCAATTCAGAGGTTATGTTGTTTGAAGCAATTACGGACAAGGAAAAATGATTGATGGACGTATATGTTATGGACAGGTTGCAGTCTGTACACTATATTCTGGTTTCACTGTTTAATAGTTTCATGAAACTTAAAGAGATAAATTAGGGTTGTGTCCCTATGAACAGTTACAGTCAAACCTGTCTTAAGCAGCCAGCCAAGGGAATCTCAGAAAGTGGCTGCTTAGCACAGGTGGCTGCTTAACCCGTTCAACCCCACAGGCCTCTAAATAGGCTTATGAAAAGTGCAGATCCTGATGAGCCGGCTCGTTACGAGCCGGCTCATCAGGATCTGCACTTTTTGCCAGTGATATGACTATTTTTAGACATAATTACCCATTTTGATAAATGAACTTGTCCAAATGTGATTTTCTGATTCATTTATTGGTTTATGAATATCATGGACCAGTCCATGTGAGTTACTTGGTGTTGAATGGGTTAATAGGGGTCAAATGTATAATAAAACAGCATATTGGGAATCTGGAAAGTGGCTGCTTAATACAGGTGACCACTAACACAGGTTTGACTGTACTAGTATTTTAGGCTCCAGGTGAACAATGTGTTGTTTTATTATGCTATTTATCGTCGCTACCATTTCCTGGGCAGGCTACAGCAGTTAACCAGTACTTGGTGCCCCAACTTCCGTAAGAAACTGTCAACTTTTTCATATGAAGAGATACGGTGTGAGTGGTGCTCGAACCTATGACCATCATTGATGATAGGTTACAGTGGAATACAAGTCAGCGACCATAACCACAGAAGCTGACTCACAATGTGGTTAACCCATTCAACACCAAGTAACTGACATGGACTGGTCCATGATATTTTTAGACCAATAAATTAATAACAAAATTACATTTGGATCAGTTCATTTATCAAAATGGGTAATTTATTTTCTAAAAATAGTTATATTACTTGAAAAAAGTGCAGATCCTGATGAGACGGCTCGTTATGAGCCGGCTCATCTGGATCTACACTTTTTTGTAAGCCAATTTAGAGGTCTGTGGTGTTGAAAGGGTTAACATGCAACAAAATTGATATATACAATTACAGGTACTTTATTATGGTGAAAGAGACAGGTAAGGAAATCTTAAGATGGAAGCATAAAACATTTTATCACAAAACCCCATTGTTCTGAATCATATATATTTTCCACTTACAAACAAATTATGATTTACCGGTAATAATTTGTGAACAAACACCACGAGGCTTGTATATTAAATAAACATTTCACATTATAAATGTAACACAAATAAGACAAGATATTCTACAAAAATAAATAATTCTATATTCTATTACCGTTATCTATTTATGCCGAAGAAATGTTTACTTATAACCCCAAGTAATTTTTGTCGCATTTTTGATTTAAAACTTTCATACCACAGCAATATACTTCTTCTTCTTTTAACTTTTACACTATGCCTTAATTTCTTCTCGTTTTCTAAAATTGTAGTCAATTCTGACCAGTGTTTTATATACATAATTGGTGCAGCCATTTCTTTGAGCAGACGCAATGGAAATACATTGGATGTTTTAGATTTCCCACAATTCCCGGGTGTCATGGTGTCCTCGACAATTGGAATAGAACCGTAAGTGATGGCCTCGTAGAGTCTGTAGCACTCTGTATTTTGACCAACTGGGTTCAGGGTGAGATCACTCTCAGATAATGCTTGTATGAACTGTTCCCTGGTGTCGTCCGTCTCCAGTGGCAACCACCTACAACATGGACAAATTCTAATATTATGTAAATTCATTTCAAAAGCATGATTTGCCCAACATCCTAATACGTACTAAATCTTGCAGATTACCCTGATGGCCCGGGACCACAGAGTCGCCTCGTGTGATCATATGGCAGTGTTTCTAATTCCACCATACCTGGATGCCACACAACCAGAATTTTCTTTATTTTGTCACCTTGATGATTTTCAATGATAGCTTGTGATAAGTTGACCAACTTTAATTAATTGATAACAGGGACTTGTGACGTGTTCTCTCACGTGGGAGGCATTAACCCATTTCATCCTGGATACCGTTCAAACGGTATTTGCAAAGAACATAGAGCCAGATCAACCGCCACGGAATGTTCCGTCTGATCGGCTCTATGCTGTTTGCTATTCAGATGATCTTGCTAAGACACTTGGCTATGTAGCAAACAACATAGATCCTGATCAGCATGCAGCGTCACGCTGCAGCTGATCTGGATCTATGTTGTTTGCAAAAGCCTTTAAATATATCCAGAATGAAATGGGTTAATAGTACCAAGATAGTGAAAGTAATCAATGCAGATAACCCATGACCGAAACTATAACAGCTCAATAAGAGTTACATCCCTTTGATGTGTCCTGACTGGCATGTTAAACATTTAAATGTAAGTAATATTTGTTAAAGTTTCTACATAGAATTAATTTCCATAATTGTGATAAATATGTCATATTCATTATTCATATTTTATTGCAAAATAAAATTATTCTTTCTTTTACTTTACTATTTGCCTAAAACAAAACTATACGTCCCACAGGTATAACACTAAATTGGTATCATTTTAAAGAACATTAAATTCTTTACATAATTTATGCACATCACAAAATGATAAAAGTTCTGCTTCATACAATAACTTTGCCCAAAAGATGACAGGTGTATTTACATAGATATTAGATAGCTGGTAGACCTAGACATTAGATAGGTGGTAGACCTATATCTATGTGGAGATGTATCAGTAATGTCACTGTGTATTACATAGACATTAGATAGCTGGTAGACCTAGATAAAACAACCAACATTAGATAGCTGGTAGACCTATATCTATGTGGAGATGTATCAGTAATGTCACTGTGTATTACATATACATTAGATAGCTGGTAGGCCTATATCTATGTGGAGATGTATCAGTAATGTCACTGTGTATTACATATACATTAGATAGCTGGTAGGCCTAGATATTAGATAGCTGGTAGGCCTAGATATTAGATAGCTGGTAGACCTAGACATTAGATAGCTGGTAGACCTAGACATTAGATAGGTGGTAGACCTATATCTATGTGGAGATGTATCAGTAATGTCACTGTGTATTACATAGACATTAGATAGCTGGTAGACCTAGATATTAGATAGCTGGTAGACCTAGACATTAGATAGCTGGTAGACATAGACATTAGATAGCTGGTAGACCTAGACATTAGATATGTAGACCTATATCTATGTGGAGATGTACAGTAATGTCACTGGATACATAGACATTAGATAGGTAGACAAATTAGATAGCTGGTAGACCTAGACATTAGATAGCTGGTAGACCTAGACATTAGATAGCTGGTAGACCTAGACATTAGATAGCTGGTAGACCTAGACATTAGATAGCTGGTAGACCTAGACATTAGATAGCTGGTAGACCTAGATATTAGATAGCTGGTAGACATAGACATTAGATAGCTGGTAGACCTAGATATTAGATAGCTGGTAGACATAGACATTAGATAGCTGGTAGACCTATATCTATGTGGAGATGTATCAGTAATGTCACTGTGTATTACATAACATTAGATAGCTGGTAGACCTAGATATTAGATAGCTGGTAGACCTAGACATTAGATAGCTGGTAGACCTAGACATTAGATAGCTGGTAGACCTAGACATTAGATAGCTGGTAGACCTAGACATTAGATAGCTGGTAGACCTAGACATTAGATAGCTGGTAGACCTAGACATTAGATAGCTGGTAGACCTAGACATTAGATAGCTGGTAGACCTAGACATTAGATAGCTGGTAGACCTAGACATTAGATAGCTGGTAGACCTAGACATTAGATAGCTGGTAGACCTAGATATTAGATAGCTGGTAGACATAGACATTAGATAGCTGGTAGACCTAGATATTAGATAGCTGGTAGACATAGACATTAGATAGCTGGTAGACCTATATCTATGTGGAGATGTATCAGTAATGTCACTGTGTATTACATAGACATTAGATAGCTGGTAGACCTAGATATTAGATAGCTGGTAAACATAGACATTAGATAGCTGGTAGACATAGACATTATATAGCTGGTAGACCTAGACATTAGATAGCTGGTAGACCTAGACATTAGATAGCTGGTAGACATAGACATTAGATAGCTGGTAGACATAGACATTAGATAGCTGGTAGACCTAGACATTAGATAGCTGGTAGACCTAGACATTAGATAGCTGGTAGACATAGACATTAGATAGCTGGTAGACCTAGACATTATATAGCTGGTAGACCTAGACATTAGATAGCTGGTAGACATAGACATTAGATAGCTGGTAGACCTAGACATTAGATAGCTGGTAGACCTAGACATTAGATAGCTGGTAGACATAGACATTAGATAGCTGGTAGACCTAGACATTAGATAGCTGGTAGACCTATACATTAGATAGCTGGTAGACATAGACATTAGATAGCTGGTAGACCTAGACATTAGATAGCTGGTAGACCTATACATTAGATAGCTGGTAGACATAGACATTAGATAGCTGGTAGACCTAGACATTAGATAGCTGGTAGGCCTATATCTATGTGGAGATGTATCAGTAATGTCACTGTGTATTACATATACATTAGATAGCTGGTAGACATAGACATTAGATAGCTGGTAGACCTAGACATTAGATAGCTGGTAGACATAGACATTAGATAGCTGGTAGACATAGACATTAGATAGCTGGTAGACATAGACATTAGATAGCTGGTAGACATAGATATTAGATACCTGGTAGACATAGACATTAGATAGCTGGTAGACCTAAACATTAGATACCTGGTATACATAGACATTAGATAGCTGGTAGACCTAGATATTAGATAGCTGGTAGACATAGACATTAGATAGCTGGTAGACCTAGACATTAGATAGCTGGTAGACCTAGACATTAGATAGCTGGTAGACCTATATCTATGTGGAGATGTATCAGTAATGTCACTGTGTATTGCATATACATTAGATAGCTGGTAGACCTAAACATTAGATAGCTGGTAGACCTAGACATTAGATAGCTGGTAGACCTAGATATTAGATAGCTGGTAGACCTAGACATTAGATAGCTGGTAGACATAGACATTAGATAGCTGGTAGACGATACCTGGTAGACATAGACATTAGATAGCAGGTAGACCTAGATATTAGATAGCTGGTAGACATAGACATTAGATAGCTGGTAGACCTAGACATTAGATAGCTGGTAGACCTAGACATTAGATAGCTGGTAGGCCTAGACATTAGATAGCTGGTAGACCTAGACATTAGATAGCTGGTAGACCTATACATTAGATAGCTGGTAGACATAGACATTAGATAGCTGGTAGACCTAGACATTAGATAGCTGGTAGACCTATATCTATGTGGAGATGTATCAGTAATGTCACTGTGTATTGCATATACATTAGATAGCTGGTAGACATAGACATTAGATAGCTGGTAGACCTAGACATTATATAGCTGGTAGACCTAGACATTAGATAGCTGGTAGACCTAGACATTAGATAGCTGGTAGGCCTAGACATTAGATAGCTGGTAGACCTAGACATTAGATAGCTGGTAGACCTAGACATTAGATAGCTGGTAGACATAGACATTAGATAGCTGGTAGACCTAGACATTAGATAGCTGGTAGACCTATATCTATGTGGAGATGTATCAGTAATGTCACTGCGTATTGCATATACATTAGATAGCTGGTAGACATAGACATTAGATAGCTGGTAGACCTAGACATTATATAGCTGGTAGACCTAGACATTAGATAGCTGGTAGACCTAGACATTAGATAGCTGGTAGACATAGACATTAGATAGCTGGTAGACATAGACATTAAATAGCTGGTAGACCTAGACATTAGATAGCTGGTAGACCTAGACATTAGATAGCTGGTAGACATTAGATAGCTGGTAGATATAGACATTAGATAGCTGGTAGACCTAGACATTAGATAGCTGGTAGACCTAGACATTAGATAGCTGGTAGGCCTAGACATTAGATAGCTGGTAGGCCTAGACATTAGATAGCTGGTAGACCTAGACATTAGATAGCTGGTAGGCCTAGACATTAGATAGCTGGTAGACCTAGACATTAGATAGCTGGTAGGCCTAGACATTAGATAGCTGGTAGACCTAGACATTAGATAGCTGGTAGACCTAGACATTAGATAGCTGGTAGACCTAGACATTAGATAGCTGGTAGACCTAGACATTAGGTAGCTGGTAGACCTAGACATTAGATAGCTGGTAGACCTAGACATTAGATAGCTGGTAGACCTATATCTATATAGAGATGCATCAGTAATGTCACTGTATATTACATAGACATTAGATAGCTGGTAGACCTAGATATTAGATAGCTGGTAGGCCTATATCTATATGGAGGTGCATCAGTAATGTCACTGTGTATTGCATAGACATTCACAATCAAGGTAAAATAAACCAGCTTGATATTGTATACGGTGACAGGTGTAAAATTAGAAGCTTACTGTCTCCTAGCCTTGATGTAACAGTTTTCTCGGAAGAAATCACCTTCTAAAATTTTCATCAATGTTTCTCGTGAAGAATTTTTGTATATGGTCCCGAGAAAGTTACATGAATAGTGCCTATGGATATGTACTGGTAGCTTGGAACTGTCCACTGTAGGAAAGTCTCTGTAACTGAAAACGAAACGAGAAAACAATACAATTGCTTCCATTCTAACCCTTAACCTGCCGAATATATTGGACGGAATGTGCAAACAACATAGATCCAGATCAACCGCTGTGCAACGCTGTGTCTGATTAGGATCTATGTTGTTTGCTATTCAGATAAGTGATTTAGCTCCATTATCCGTATAGCAAATATCATGAAATAAATTAGTCGGTGTATGCTGACAGCGATTGCATTTTAATGAAATGTACGTACATAGCAACACCGAGCGGCCATTGATATGAAATGTACATACGTAGCAACACCAAGCGGCCATTGATATGAAATGTACATACATAGCAACACTGAGCGGCCATTGGTATGAAATGTAGATACGTAGCAACACCAAGCGGCCATTGGTATGAAATGTACATACATAGCAACACTGAGCGGCCATTGGTATGAAATGTAGATACGTAGCAACACCAAGTGGCCATTAGTATGAAATGTACGTACGTAGCAACATCCCCATTGGTATGAATTGTACGTAGCAACACCCCCATTGGTATGAAATGTATGTAGCAACACCCCCATTGGTATGAAATGTATGTAGCAACACCCCACCCCATTGGTATGAAATGTACGTAGTACAAACCCCCATTGGTATGAAATGACGTACGTACTACAACACCCCCATTGGTATGAAATGTACTATAGCAAACCCATTGGTATGAAATGTACTAGTAGCACACCCCCAAAAAACACACAAACCCCAAAAAAAACAAACCCCAAAAAACAACACACCCCCAAAAAACACACAACACCCCCAAAAAACAACAACACCCCAAAAAACAAAACACCCCCAAAAAACAACACCCCACCCCATTGGTATGAAATGTACGTACGTATCAACACCCCCATTGGTATGAAATGTACGTACGTATCAACACCCCTATTGGTATGAAATGTACGTACATATCAACACCCCCATTGGTATGAAATGTACATATGTAGCAACATACTCATTGGTATGAAATGTAAGTATGTAGCAACACCCCCATTGGTATGAAATGTACATACATAGCAACACCCCCATTGGTATGAAATGTACGTATGTAGCAACACCCCCAACACCCCCATTGGTATGAAATGTACATATGTAGCAACATCCCCATTGGTATGAAATGTACGTACGTACGTAGCAACATACCCATTGGTATGAAATGTATGTACGTAGCAACACCCCCATTGGTATGAAATGTACGTACGTACGTAGCAACATACCCATTGGTATGAAATGTATGTACGTAGCAACACCCCCATTGGTATGAAATGTACATACATAGCAACACCCCCATTGGTATGAAATGTACGTATGTAGCAACACCCCCATTGGTATGAAATGCACGTACGTATGTAGCAACACCCCCATTGGTATGAAATGTACATACATAGCAACACCCCCATTGGTATGAAATGTACATATGTAGCAACACCCCCATTGGTATGAAATGTACGTACGTAGCAACACTCCCATTGGTATGAAATGTAAGTATGTAGCAACACCCCCATTGGTATGAAATGTACGTATGTAGCAACACCCCCATTGGTATGAAATGTACGTACGTACGTAGCAACACCCCCATTGGTATGAAATGTACGTATGGAGCAACACCCCCATTGGTATTAAATGTACATACGTAGCAACACCCCATTGGTATGAAATGTACGTATGTAGCAACATCCCCATTGGTATAAATGTAAGTATGTAGCAACACCCCCATTGGTATGAAATGTACATACGTAGCAACACCCCATTGGTATGAAATGTACATACGTAGCAACACCCCCATTGGTATGAAATGTACGTACGTACGTAGCAACATACCCATTGGTATGAAATGTATGTACGTAGCAACACCCCCATTGGTATGAAATGTACATACATAGCAACACCCCCATTGGTATGAAATGTACGTATGTAGCAACACCCCCATTGGTATGAAATGTACGTACGTACGTAGCAACATACCCATTGGTATGAAATGTATGTACGTAGCAACACCCCCATTGGTATGAAATGTACGTATGTAGCAACACCCCCATTGGTATGAAATGTACGTACGTACGTAGCAACACCCCCATTGGTATGAAATGTACATACATAGCAACACCCCCATTGGTATGAAATGTACGTACGTATGTAGCAACACCCCCATTGGTATGAAATGTACGTACGTACGTAGCAACACCCACATTGGTATGAAATGCACGTACGTATGTAGCAACACCCCCATTGGTATGAAATGTACATACATAGCAACACCCCCATTGGTATGAAATGTACATATGTAGCAACACCCCCATTGGTATGAAATGTACGTACGTAGCAACACTCCCATTGGTATGAAATGTAAGTATGTAGCAACATCCCCATTGGTATAAAATGTAAGTATGTAGCAACACCTCCATTGGTATGAAATGTACGTATGTAGCAACACCCCCATTGGTATGAAATGTATGTAGCAACACCCCCATTGGTATGAAATGTACGTATGTAGCAACACCCCCATTGGTATGAAATGTACGTACGTACGTAGCAACACCCCCATTGGTATGAAATGTACGTATGGAGCAACACCCCCATTGGTATTAAATGTACATACGTAGCAACACCCCCATTGGTATGAAATGTACGTATGTAGCAACATCCCCATTGGTATAAAATGTAAGTATGTAGCAACACCCCCATTGGTATGAAATGTACATACGTAGCAACACCCCCATTGGTATGAAATGTACATACGTAGCAACACCCCCATTGGTATGAAATGTACGTATGTAGCAACATCCCCATTGGTATAAAATGTAAGTATGTAGCAACACCCCCATTGGTATGAAATGTACGTACGTAGCAACATCCCATTGGTATGAATGTCGTACCCCATTGGTATGAAATGTACGTATGTAGCAACACCCCCATTGGTATGAAATGTATATACGTAGCAACACCCCCATTGGTATGAAATGTATGTACGTAGCAACACCCCAAAAAACAAACAACACCCCAAAAAACACACAACACCCCAAAAAGTACGTATGTAGCAACACCCCCATTGGTATGAAATGTACAGAGCAACACCCCATTGGTATGAAAACATAGTAGCAACATCCCATTGGTATGAAATGTATGTACGTAGCAACACCCCCATTGGTATGAAATGTACATACATAGCAACACCCCCATTGGTATGAAATGTACGTACTAGCAACACCCCCATTGGTATGAAATGTACGTACGTAGCAACACCCCCATTGGTATGAAATGTACGTATGTAGCAACACCCCCATTGGTATGAAACGTACATACGTAGCAACACTCCCATTGGTATGAAATGTATGTACGTAGCAACACCCCCATTGGTATGAAATGTACATACATAGCAACACCCCCATTGGTATGAAATGTACGTACGTACAATGTAGCAACACTCCCATTGGTATGAAATGTACGTATGTAGCAACACCCCCATTGGTATGAAATGTAAGTATGTAGCAACACCCCCATTGGTATGAAATGTACGTATGTAGCAACACCCCCATTGGTATGAAATGTACATACGTAGCAACACTCCCATTGGTATGAAATGTATGTACGTAGCAACACCCCCATTGGTATGAAATGTACATACATAGCAACACCCCCATTGGTATGAAATGTACGTACGTATGTAGCAACACTCCCATTGGTATGAAATGTACGTATGTAGCAACACCCCCATTGGTATGAAATGTACGTATGTAGCAACACCCCCATTGGTATGAAATGTACGTATGTAGCAACACCCCCATTGGTATGAAATGTACGTATGTAGCAACACCCCCATTGGTATGAAATGTACGTACGTACGTAGCAACACCCCCATTGGTATGAAATGTACGTATGGAGCAACACCCCCATTGGTATTAAATGTACATACGTAGCAACACCCCCATTGGTATGAAATGTACGTATGTAGCAACATCCCCATTGGTATAAAATGTAAGTATGTAGCAACACCCCCATTGGTATGAAATGTACATACGTAGCAACACCCCCATTGGTATGAAATGTACATACGTAGCAACACCCCCATTGGTATGAAATGTACGTATGTAGCAACATCCCCATTGGTATAAAATGTAAGTATGTAGCAACACCCCCATTGGTATGAAATGTACGTACGTAGCAACATCCCCATTGGTATGAAATGTACGTACGTAGCAACACCCCCATTGGTATGAAACGTACATACGTAGCAACACCCCCATTGGTATGAAATGTACGTATGTAGCAACACCCCCATTGGTATGAAATGTATGTACGTACGTAGCAACACCCCCATTGGTATGAAATGTACGTACGTAGCAACACCCCCATTGGTATGAAATGTACGTACGTAGCAACATCCCCATTGGTATGAAATGTACGTACGTAGCAACACCCCCATTGGTATGAAATGTACATACATAGCAACACCCCCATTGGTATGAAATGTACGTATGTAGCAACACTCCCATTGGTATGAAATGTACGTACGTACGTAGCAACACCCCCATTGGTATGAAATGTACGTATGGAGCAACACCCCCATTGGTATTAAATGTACATACGTAGCAACACCCCCATTGGTATGAAATGTACGTATGTAGCAACATACCCATTGGTATGAAATGTATATACGTAGCAACACCCCCATTGGTATGAAATGTACGTACGTAGCAACACCCCCATTGGTATGAAATGTACATACGTAGCAACACCGAGCGGCCATTGGTAGAAGTTTACATCGTCAATCTCAGGACTATCATACACCAGAAAGACAAATTTCACGGGTCCTCCTTCATAATGCATGAATGGGTGGATCCAGGAATTATTGCATTGTTCATTGCCTAGCAATACAAGCCCGACATTACGCAGCTGAGACAGATTGTTCAGAGACTTGAGCCAGGTAGCTGCAAACTGAAGCTTGTCTGGATCCCTGCCATTCAAAATGAGCAGGAGATTCTCCGTGTCTTTTGGCACTTGGTCAGGAGTCACACCAGGACCGGTTCGGAATCTGAAAATATAGAAAAATACAGTTATTTCAACAAACAAGAGAGTCAAACATTATACTGAGTTGGTCAACATGGCATGAATGTCTCCGCCGAATATTGATTGAGGTGTCAGTGTCGCCGCCCGCTCAGCCACACCAGGTTGTATATATAGGAGCAAGCAAGATATATGTGGTGCAAGACGGATCTGTAGCCCAGTGGCAACACGCTGGACTGGTAATCCAGGGATCGCAGGTTCGATCCCCCGTCTGACCCTAATATGGGCAACCGGTAGCGACGATAAATAAACGTAAAACACACACATATAGGGTGCAAGACTCACACTTTTAATGCTGACGACAGGACGATCCTGTAATTACATACGTCATCATGTACACACCATTCTTATTATACACACATAAAGATTTAACACCGAAATGAGGGATAACCGACAATGCTATACATTACAACAGTGTGGATTCATGATTTACCTGTGGGAATCTTAATGAATATCCACAAGGATGGTTTATTTTAGTTGAGCAAATAAATGGCTATTTGTTTATATATTACCAGATGTCCGATCTCGATTTCCTGTGTGATTTGTTAGTGATCATGTGCAGTGTATTAGTCAAGGGACAGAATTAATCTGGAATATAAGCTACATGGTCTAAGGGATATAAGTCTACTTATATATATTAATATTAACATAAGGATCTGCCGCACTACAGCAACCTAACTTGATGGTAAAATGTAATACACACTGAGATTATTTCTCGAATGTCACTTAAAAACGATTTTGAGGAATGATTTATGGTCAGTATCAATTTTGGTAAGGTGTAGTGTATGGTGCCCTGTAGTGTTAGTGTATGGTGCCCTGTAGTGTATGGTGCCCGTGTACAGTAATAACTTTAAACAAGTAATACACAAGATAATCTATTACTATTTCTAAGCTGCTATCCAAGGTTTATAATACAGATTTAGAAGGCTTATATCTAGACAATAAATGTACACAATAGACACTAATATATCAGACAGACACCCAATGTTTACATATTTCAGTAATATAGACAGACAGCCTCACAATGTTTACATATTTCACTAATATATCAGACAGTCTCACAATGTTTACATATTTCAGTAATATAGACAGACAGCCTCACAATGTTTACATATTTCACTAATATATCAGACAGTCTCACAATGTTTACATATTTCACTAATATATCAGACAGTCTCACAATGTTTACATATTTCAGTAATATAGACAGACAGCCTCACAATGTTTACATATTTCACTAATATATCAGACAGTCTCACAATGTTTACATATTTCACTAATATATCAGACAGTCTCACAATGTTTACATATTTCAGTAATATAGACAGACAGCCTCACAATGTTTACATATTTCACTAATATATCAGACAGTCTCACAATGTTTACATATTTCAGCAATATAGACAAACAGTCTCACAATGTTTACATATTTCACTAATATAGACAGACACAGTCAGGTTATAAATGTTTATATCTA
Source organism: Archivesica marissinica (assembly GCA_014843695.1). Classification (NCBI taxonomy): domain Eukaryota; kingdom Metazoa; phylum Mollusca; class Bivalvia; order Venerida; family Vesicomyidae; genus Archivesica; species Archivesica marissinica. Next base: position 13,179,847 of record CM026398.1, read on the forward strand.
GACAATGAATACAGATGTCTAAGACAATCAATAAATCAAACACCCTCACAGTAGCTCAGTAAATAGATTGGTAGCTGAAGCATATACAACTGAAGTATTTACTATTTATATAAATATACAACCAAATCTTACTTATAGATAATCAATACCTCAAATAAATGGGTCCAGCTAGCTGTTTAACCCTTTCAACACCACAGACCTCTAAATAGGCTAACAAAAAGTGTAGATCCAGATGAGCCGGCTCGTGACGAGCCGTCTCATCAGGATCTGCACTTTTTGCCAGTAAAATTGCTATTTTTAGAGAAAATTACCCATTTTGATAAATGAACTGGTCCAAATGTAATTTTCTTATTAATTTATTGGTCTAAAAATATGATGCACCAGTCCATGTCAGTTACTTGGTGTTGAATGGGTTAAGGCGCGGCTATATCGGTGACGGCGCGGCTATATCGGTGAAAAAAAGCAACTTTCTACAGAATATAACAAAAATTTGTCACAGAATCTAAGTATTTCAACTAATAAAGAAACGTCGAATACGAGATTTGTTGACATAACAATATAATGTAAATGGGGGGGGGGTGGGGCTCAGCATTCCCGTGTGGGTATCCTGAATAACAAGATGTATGGTACAGATTCCCAATAACTATCTTACATTTTGTGACAGTGCATAATTATTTTTAGACTAATCTGATTTAAATAAACTCTAACTGACAGTATATAGACTCCAATAATAAATAAAGGTCAATTCAGGAGCGTGGCCGGCCGACCTTTATATGAACTTGATCTTACTTTGCCTGCAAAAACACTGTTTATTGATTGAAAGTCAGTGTTCTAATTGGTCAGAAGAATTTGAAGTAGCAATGCTATTTATATAATGGTCCCTTTAATAATCTCACAGTTGTTCCCCTATTGGACAATCTTATACTAAATGAAAGTTATTCTTGGTCAATGACAAAACAGGAATTTCTCTCAAAACAAGACAAATGTGGCGGTTTCTTCATTTGTATCTTGTCTCTCTTCTTTATGCTGGGACATAATTCAGCTTACAGGGAACACAAAGTATTCCCCCTGGGACTTCTGAGCACCTTTTTGATAGATGAACATTCCCTGATCACTGACACATATAGACACACTAATAGAATTACCAAGAAAAAGAAGGCAAAATTCTATCACAGAATTAACACATTTTCCATGACAGCCTTTGTTCAGCTATTCTTATTGTAATGTTACTTTAAGATGAAACTTTTATAAAGTGCTGTATAATATACTACATTCTTATTAAGTGAGTAGTACAGTTCAGTGTCTGCATGTCCCGTCCCCCATCATGCCATGCCATTCATTAACCAATGACCCAGATAGCATCAACATATGTCACACACCTACTCTTTTGTTTGACAGAGGTCGATAGATTTCAGAAAGACCTGTATTCACAATAGAACATTCGTGGGCAGGTATATCTGTGCATGTGGGCAGGTCTATCTGTGTACATGGACAGGTCTATCTGTGCACATGGACAGGTCTATCTGTACACATGGACAGGTCTATCTGTGCATGTGGGCAGGTCTATCTGTGCACATGGACAGGTCTATCTGTACACATGGACAGGTCTATCTGTGCATGTGGGCAGGTCTATCTGTGTACATGGACAGGTCTATCTGTGCACGTGGACAGGTCTATCTGTGCATGTGGACAGGTCTATCTGTGCATGTGGACAGGTCTATCTGTGCACATGGACAGGTCTATCTGTGCACATGGACAGGTCTATCTGTGCACGTGGACCGGACTATCTGTACACTTAGACAGGTCTATCTGTGCACGTGGACAGGTCTATCTGTGCATGTGGACAGGTCTATCTGTGCATGTGGATAGGTTTATATGTGCATGTGGACAGGTCTATCTGTGCACGTGGATAGGTTTATATGTGCACATGGACAGGTCTATCTGTGCACGTGGATAGGTTTATATGTGCATGTGGACAGGTCTATCTGTGCACGTGGATAGGTTTATATGTGCATGTGGATAGGTTTATATGTGCATGTGGATAGGTTTATATGTGCATGTGGATAGGTTTATATGTGCATGTGGATAGGTCTATCTGTGCACGTGGACAGGTCTATCTGTGCACGTGGATAGGTTTATATGTGCACGTGGATAGGTTTATCTGTGCATGTGGACAGGTCTATCTGTGCATGTGGACAGGTCTATCTGTGCACGTGGACAGGTCTATCTGTGCATGTGGACAGGTCTATCTGTGCACGTGGATAGGTTTATATGTGCACGTGGATAGGTTTATATGTGCACGTGGACAGGTCTATCTGTGCACGTGGACAGGTCTATCTGTGCACGTGGACAGGTCTATCTGTGCACGTGGATAGGTTTATATGTGCATGTGGATAGGTTTATATGTGCATGTGGATAGGTTTATTTGATGTGGATAGGTTTATATGTGCATGTGGACAGGTCTATCTGTGCACGTGGATAGGTTTATATGTGGACAGGTCTATCTGTGCATGTGGACAGGTCTATCTGTGCACGTGGACAGGTTTATATGTGCATGTGGACAGGTCTATCTGTGCATGTGGACAGGTCTATCTGTGCATGTGGACAGGTCTATCTGTGCACGTGGACAGGTTTATATGTGCATGTGGACAGGTCTATCTGTGCATGTGGACAGGTCTATCTGTGCACGTGGGCAGGTATATCTGTGCATGTGGACAGGTCTATCTGTGCATGTGGACAGGTTTATATGTGCATGTGGACAGGTCTATCTGTGCATGTGGACAGGTTTATATGTGCATGTGGACAGGTCTATCTGTGCATGTGGACAGGTTTATATGTGCATGTGGACAGGTCTATCTGTGCACGTGGATAGGTTTATATGTGCACGTGGACAGGTCTATCTGTGCATGTGGACAGGTCTATCTGTGCATGTGGACAGGTCTATCTGTGCACGTGGATAGGTTTATATGTGCACGTGGACAGGTCTATCTGTGCATGTGGACAGGTCTATCTGTGCATGTGGACAGGTCTATCTGTGCACGTGGATAGGTTTATATGTGCACGTGGACAGGTCTATCTGTGCACGTGGGCAGGTATATCTGTGCACGTGGACAGGTCTATCAGTTCAAGTGGACAGGTCTATCTGTGCACGTGGACAGGTTTATATGTGCACGTGGACAGGTCTATCTGTGCATGTGGGCAGGTATATCTGTGCACGTGGACAGGTCTATCTGTGCATGTGGGCAGGTATATCTGTGCACGTGGGCAGGTCTATCTGTGCACGTGGGCAGGTCTATCTGTGCACGTGGAAGCTCATTTTTGGTGTTTCTGAAAAATAAAGACACGTGCACATGCTATCTTTCTTTTTCTGAAACACAGAAAACGAGGTCTATATCCTGTACATATACTAATAATTTATGAGGGCAAACTTACAGTGACACAAAAAACCTTTCAATTGAAAGAGAATACTGCCATAAAAAGACGAATTTACAATAATTTTAAGTACAGGAGATCTTAAAACAACAGATAAGATAGATTAAATGAATGCACACTAGTTGTTGGTTGATTAGTTCATTGGACTGCTTTCATTTTATTGTTTTACCACTTTGAAGACATGAGGAATATCAATCAGTATTCTGAGAGAGCACCTGTTCACTGGAGTGAATGATACATTTAGTTTTAGATAATTGTTAAAATACATTAACCATTCAACACCAAGTACCTGACATGGATGGACTGGTGCATGATATTTTCAGACCAATAAATTAATAAGAAAATTACATTTGGACCAGTTCGTTTATCAAAATGGGTAGTTTGTCTAAAAATAATAATATACTGGCAAAAAGTGTAGATTCTGATGAGACGGCTCGTTATGAGCCGGCTCATCTGGATCTACACTTTTTGTAAGCCTATTGAGAGGCCTGTGGTGTTGAAAGGGTTAAACATATCAAATACTTTCCATCAATATTTCCCAGCAATTTAGGCATGAAATTATCGCGGATTCCGATAGATAAGATGATATACATTGCTCAACAACTGAGCAAGCTCACTTCTCCCAGTAATGCAACCTGGGTTTGATCCTTAGGACAGAGCATTGAAGAGAAATTAGGGGTTCTCTTTGGCAAAATAGAAGTGAGTGTATGGCCTGCCTGGTCTGACTCAACATTAGACAAGATCCCACGTTTTCTATCCTATTGGCAGTAAACATAAACACCACACGTTGATCAAATTAAATACTATCGTAAATCCTAATTTTAAGAAACATATTTTATTTAAATTTTCTTCAACAATCGACAACAAGGCCAAAAATAAACCTAATTGCAATTAAACATGTTAATATTGTTTTGCCAAGAAAATCCAACAAACTTTACAGGGCATCTCACAGTTTACTGACATTTTAATTGATATTTACTGGCATTGCATGTTTTGAAGAACACTAGGAATTTATTCCTGACAAGTCCATCCTTAAATTATTACCTGGTATTAAAATTGGGTTAGAGGTGGTATTTATTTATTTTTAACTAAATAGGGCTGGTGGCTCCGAACAGTGGGAAGGTGGGGGAATATGTGGGGAGGGTGGGGGAAAATGTAGCAAATAAATTATAATGGTATAAAATGAAAAATAACATCACTAAGATTGACGTGAGATATCTGATCCTAACTACATAGTACTATATGTAACATAGTGATGTAACATAGTGATGTAACATAGTGGTGTGTTGCTGTATGGTACTATATGTAACATAGTGATGTAACATAGTGATGTGTTTCTGTATGGTACTATATGTAACATAGTGATGGAACATAGTGATGTAACATAGTGATGTGTTTCTGTATGGTACTATATGTAACATAGTGGTGTAACATAGTGATATGTTGCTGTATGGTACTATATGTAACATAGTGATGGGTTGCTGTATGGTACTATATGTAACATAGTGATGTAACATAGTGATGTGTTGCTGTATGGTACTATATGTAACATAGTGATGTGTTGCTGTATGGCACTATATGTAACATAGTGATGTAACATAGTGATGGGTTGCTGTATGGTACTATATGTAACATAGTGATGTAACATAGTGATGGGTTGCTGTATGGTACTATATGTAACATAGTGATGTAACATAGTGATGTGTTGCTGTATGGTACTATATGTAACATAGTGATGGGTTGCTGTATGGTACTATATGTAACATAGTGATGTAACATAGTGATGTGTTGCTGTATGGTACTATATGTAACATAGTGATGTGTTGCTGTATGGTACTATATGTAACATAGTGATGTGTTGCTGTATGGTACTATATGTAACATAGTGATGTAACATAGTGATGTGTTGCTGTATGGTACTATATGTAACATAGTGATGGGTTGCTGTATGGTACTATATGTAACATAGTGATGTGTTGCTGTATGGTACTATATGTAACATAGTGATGTAACATAGTGATGTGTTGCTGTATGGTACTATATGTAACATAGTGATGTAACATAGTGGTGTGTTGCTGTATGGTACTATATGTAACATAGTGATGTAACATAGTGATGGGTTGCTGTATGGTACTATATGTAACATAGTGATGTAACATAGTGATGGGTTGCTGTATGGTACTATATGTAACATAGTGATGTAACATAGTGATGTGTTGCTGTATGGTACTATATGTAACATAGTGATGTAACATAGTGATGTGTTGCTGTATAGTAGTACTATATGTAACATAGTGATGTGTTTCTGTATGGTACTATATGTAACATAGTGATGTAACATAGTGATGTGTTTCTGTATGGTACTATATGTAACATAGTGATGTAACATAGTGATGTGTTTCTGTATGGTACTATATGCAACATAGTGATGTGTTTCTGTATGGTACTATATGTAACATAGTGATGTGTTGCTGTATAGTAGTACTATATGTAACATAGTGATGTAACATAGTGATGTGTTTCTGTATGGTACTATATGTAACATAGTGATGTGTTTCTGTATGGTACTATATGTAACATAGTGATGTAACATAGTGATGTGTTTCTGTATGGTACTATATGTAACATAGTGATGTGTTTCTGTATGGTACTATATGTAACATAGTGATGTGTTGCTGTATAGTAGTACTATATGTAACATAGTGATGTAACATAGTGATGTGTTTCTGTATGGTACTATATGTAACATAGTGATGTGTTTCTGTATGGTACTATATGTAACATAGTGATGTAACATAGTGATGTGTTTCTGTATGGTACTATATGTAACATAGTGATGTGTTTCTGTATGGTACTATATGTAACATAGTGATGTGTTTCTGTATGGTACTATATGTAACATAGTGATGTGTTTCTGTATGGTACTATATGATGGTGTTGTAACATTATAAATGATGCGTTTCTTCAATAACCTACTCATTGACATGTAACGTGATTTAGAATGATTGATGATCTTTGGTCATTAATTGTGCCTGGTTGGATTAACTACTGTATATTTAAGATTGCAATCTGTTTCGCAGAGTGTATTGAACCAACAAGAATTTATGTTACGAAATCATCCAGTTGATCTTTTATCAGTAAATTGCACTACAAGATAAATAATTGCTATATTGATATACATCAGTGAACACTGCCCGATATACATCAGTGTACACTCCCCGATATACATCAGTGAACACTCCCCGATATACATCAGTGAACACTCCCCGATATACATCAGTGAACACTCCCCGATATACATCAGTGAACACTCCCCGATATACATCAGTGAACACTCCCCGATATACATCAGTGAACACTCCCCGATATACATCAGTGAACACTCCCCGATATACATCAGTGAACACTCCCCGATATACATCAGTGAACACTCCCCGATATACATCAGTGAACACTCCCCGATATACATCAGTGAACACTCCCCGATATACATCAGTGAACACTCCCCGATATACATCAGTGAACACTCCCCGATATACATCAGTGAACACTGCCCGATATACATCAGTGAACACTCCCCGATATACATCAGTGAACACTCCCCGATATACATCAGTGAACACTCCCCGATATACATCAGTGAACACTCCCCGATATACATCAGTGAACACTCCCCGATATACATCAGTGAACACTCCCCGATATACATCAGTGAACACTGCCCGATATACATCAGTGAACACTCCCCGATATACATCAGTGAACACTCCCCGATATACATCAGTGAACACTCCCCGATATACATCAGTGAACACTCCCCGATATACATCAGTGAACACTCCCCGATATACATCAGTGAACACTCCCCGATATACATCAGTGAACACTGCCCGATATACATCAGTGAACACTCCCCGATATACATCAGTGTACACTCCCCGATATACATCAGTGAACACTGCCCGATATACATCAGTGAACACTCCCCGATATACATCAGTGAACACTCCCCGATATACATCAGTGAACACTCCCCGATATACATCAGTGAACACTCCCCGATATACATCAGTGAACACTCCCCGATATACATCAGTGAACACTCCCCGATATACATCAGTGAACACTCCCCGATATACATCAGTGAACACTCCCCGATATACATCAGTGAACACTCCCCGATATACATCAGTGAACACTCCCCGATATACATCAGTGAACACTCCCCGATATACATCAGTGAACACTGCCCGATATACATCAGTGTACACTGCCCGATATACATCAGTGAACACTCCCCGATATACATCAGTGAACACTCCCCGATATACATCAGTGAACACTCCCCGATATACATCAGTGAACACTCCCCGATATACATCAGTGAACACTCCCCGATATACATCAGTGAACACTCCCCGATATACATCAGTGAACACTCCCCGATATACATCAGTGAACACTGCCCGATATACATCAGTGTACACTCCCCGATATACATCAGTGAACACTCCCCGATATACATCAGTGAACACTCCCCGATATACATCAGTGAACACTCCCCGATATACATCAGTGTACACTCCCCGATATACATCAGTGAACACTGTCCGATATACATCAGTGAACACTGCCCGATATACATCAGTGTACACTCCCCGATATACATCAGTGAACACTCCCCGATATACATCAGTGAACACTCCCCGATATACATCAGTGAACACTCCCCGATATACATCATTGTACACTCCCCGATATACATCAGTGTACACTGCCCGATATACATCAGTGTACACTCCCCGATATACATCAGTGAACACTCCCCGATATACATCAGTGTACACTGCCCGATATACATCAGTGAACACTCCCCGATATACATCAGTGTACACTGCCCGATATACATCAGTGTACACTGCCCGATATACATCAGTGAACACTCCCCGATATACATCAGTGTACACTGCCCGATATACATCAGTGTACACTCCCCGATATACATCAGTGAACACTCCCCGATATACATCAGTGTACACTGCCCGATATACATCAGTGAACACTCCCCGATATACATCAGTGTACACTGCCCGATATACATCAGTGTACACTGCCCGATATACATCAGTGAACACTGCCCGATATACATCAGTGAACACTCCCCGATATACATCAGTGTACACTCCCCGATATACATCAGTGTACACTGCCCGATATACATCAGTGAACACTCCCCGATATACATCAGTGTACACTGCCCGATATACATCAGTGTACACTGCCCGATATACATCAGTGAACACTGCCCGATATACATCAGTGAACACTCCCCGATATACATCAGTGTACACTGCCCGATATACATCAGTGTACACTGCCCGATATACATCAGTGTACACTGCCCGATATACATCAGTGAACACTGCCCGATATACATCAGTGTACACTGCCCGATATACATCAGTGAACACTCCCCGATATACATCAGTGAACACTCCCCGATATACATCAGTGAACACTCCCCGATATACATCAGTGAACACTCCCCGATATACATCAGTGAACACTCCCCGATATACATCAGTGAACACTGCCCGATATACATCAGTGAACACTCCCCGATATACATCAGTGAACACTCCCCGATATACATCAGTGAACACTCCCCGATATACATCAGTGAACACTCCCCGATATACATCAGTGAACACTCCCCGATATACATCAGTGAACACTCCCCGATATACATCAGTGAACACTCCCCGATATACATCAGTGAACACTCCCCGATATACATCAGTGAACACTCCCCGATATACATCAGTGAACACTCCCCGATATACATCAGTGAACACTCCCCGATATACATCAGTGTACACTGCCCGATATACATCAGTGTACACTGCCCGATATACATCAGTGAACACTCCCCGATATACATCAGTGAACACTCCCCGATATACATCAGTGAACACTCCCCGATATACATCAGTGTACACTGCCCGATATACATCAGTGTACACTGCCCGATATACATCAGTGTACACTGCCCGATATACATCAGTGTACACTGCCCGATATACATCAGTGTACACTCCCCGATATACATCAGTGTACACTGCCCGATATACATCAGTGTACACTGCCCGATATACATCAGTGAACACTCCCCGATATACATCAGTGAACACTCCCCGATATACATCAGTGTACACTGCCCGATATACATCAGTGTACACTGCCCGATATACATCAGTGTACACTGCCCGATATACATCAGTGAACACTCCCCGATATACATCAGTGAACACTCCCCGATATACATCAGTGAACACTCCCCGATATACATCAGTGAACACTCCCCGATATACATCAGTGAACACTCCCCGATATACATCAGTGAACACTCCCCGATATACATCAGTGTACACTGCCCGATATACATCAGTGTACACTGCCCGATATACATCAGTGTACACTGCCCGATACACATCAGTGAACACTGTCCTATATACATCAGTGTACACTGCCCGATACACATCAGTGAACACTGTCCTATATACAACAGTAAACACTATCCCATATACATCAGTGAACACTGTCCTATATACATAGTGAACACCCAGTAAACACTGTCCTATATACAACAGTGAACACTGTCCTATATACAACAGTGAACACTGTCCAGTGAACACTGTCCTATATACAACAGTGAACACTGTCCAGTGAACACTGTCCTATATACAACAGTGAACACTGTCCAGTGAACACTGTCCTATATACAACAGTGAACACTGTCCTATATACAACAGTGAACACTGTCCAGTGAACACTGTCCTATATACAACAGTGAACACTGTCCAGTGAACACTGTCCTATATACAACAGTGAACACTGTCCAGTGAACACTGTCCTATATACAACAGTGAACACTGTCCTATATACAACAGTGAACACTGTCCAGTGAACACTGTCCTATATACAACAGTGAACACTGTCCAGTGAACACTGTCCTATATACAACAGTGAACACTGTCCAGTGAACACTGTCCTATATACAACAGTGAACACTGTCCTATATACAACAGTGAACACTGTCCAGTGAACACTGTCCTATATACAACAGTGAACACTGTCCAGTGAACACTGTCCTATATACAACAGTGAACACTGTCCACCACTCCATTCCTTATTACTCCCATTACGTACTCTTACATTGACTGTTGTCTGTGTAACCCGATACAACAAATCGTATTTACTGTGAAAACTTCACTGTAACCCAACGCCCATGCTAGTAACCTAAAGCCCATGCTAGTAGACCAAAGCCCGGGTTAGTAGACCAGTTGGGTTAGTAGACCAAAGCCCAGGTTAGAAGACCAAAGCCCGGGTTAGAAGATCAAAGCCCGGGTTAGAAGACCAAAGCCCGGGTTAGTAGATCAAAGCCCGGGTTAGTAGACCAAAGCCCAGGTTAGTAGACCAAAGCCTGGCTTAGTAGATCAAAGCCCGGGTTAGAAGACCAAAGCCTGGGTTAGTAGACCAAAGCCCGCGTTAGAAGACCAAAGCCTGGGTTAGTAGACCAAAGCCCGGGTTAGAAGACCAAAGACCGGGTTAGTAGACCAGTTGGGTTAGTAGACCAAAGCCCGGGTTAGAAGACCAAAGTCTGGGTTAGAAGACCAAAGCCCAGGTTAGTAGACCAGTTGGGTTAGTAGACCAAAACCCGGGTTAGAAGACCAAAGGCCGGGTTAGTAGATCTGGGTTAGAAGACCAAAGCCCGGGTTAGTAGACCAAAGCCCAGGTTAGTAGACCAAAGCCCAGGTTAGAAGACCAAAGCCCGGGTTAGAAGACCAAAGCCCGGTTTAGATGACCAAAGCCCGGGTTAGAAGACCAAAGCCCGGGTTAGAAGACCAAAGCCCGGGTTAGAAGACCTAAGCCTGTGTTAGTAGACAGTAGAAGTGTGGGCTAATATAAATTGCTGTAAGCTTTGTGTGTAGTAATGCAGTATTCATTCGGGTCTGTGCTGTGAGCTTTGTGTGTAGTAATGCAGTATTCATTCGGGTCTGTGCTATGAGCTTTGTGTGTAGTAATGCAGTATTCATTCGGGTCTGTGCTGTGAGCTTTGTGTGTAGTAATGCAGTATTCATTCGGGTCAGTGCTGTGAGCTTTGTGTGTAGTAATGCAGTATTCATTCGGGTCTGTGCTGTGAGCTTTGTGTGTAGTAATGCAGTATTCATTCGGGTCAGTGCTGTGAGCTTTGTGTTTAGTAATGCAGTATTCATTCGGGTCAGTGCTGTGAGCTTTGTGTTTAGTAATGCAGTATTCATTCGGGTCAGTGCTGTGAGCTTTGTGTTTAGTAATGCAGTATTCATTCGGGTCAGTGCTGTGAGCTTTGTGTGTAGTAATGCAGTATTCATTCGGGTCAGTGCTGTGAGCTTTGTGTGTAGTAATGCAGTATTCATTCGGGTCAGTGCTGTGAGCTTTGTGTGTAGTAATGCAGTATTCATTCGGGTCAGTGCTGTCAGCTTTGTGTTTAGTAATGCAGTATTCATTCGGGTCAGTAAATACTGGAAAACTGATACAAAACAAAAACATAAAATAAATACCGGGTTGTTATTGTATGACCAGATTGAACTGATCAAAATTAATCTTCGGCAAGTTTCTTCGAGCGTTTCCGTATATTTTTTCAACAAAATAATCTTATAAATAATTAAATATCGATACCAGATTATCAAATGGCCCGTGGTATAGTGGAAAGTGATATGAACTTGTAAATCTGACATCGCTGGTTCGAATCTAGCATACGGCATAATAATTTTTATTCGTTTTTCATAATTGTTCACATTTGTTTTTTTTATTTCTTTTGTCGTTTCCTGTATTTCTTTTAATTTAATTGCTTTATATTTTCATATTTTTATTCATTCTTTTTTATGTATATTTTTAACTTTTTTATTTCATTTCTACTGACAAAATTCAACATTTCAACATTGCAAACGTGATTTTTGTGCGCATATTTAATTACATATTTTATTGAGGAAAAATAAAAAAAATAAAAAGTGGCATTCACCGGGCTCGAACCCGTAACCTGTGACTTCCAAGATCACGGACGTATCCACTACACTACTACTCGAGATGGTAAAGCCTGTGTTTCTAAAGTGTTATATTCACATTCAATGAGATCGGTTTGATTCGGAAATCGACGGAAAGAATACGGAAACAAACAGCATATGCAAATACATCAGTTCAATCTGGTCATACAATACAACCCGTGTATCCTGAATAACACGAGGTATGGTACATCAGTTCAATCTGGTCATACAATACAACCCTGTATCCTGAATAACACGAGGTATGGTACATCAGTTCAATCTGGTCATACAATACAACCCGTGTATCCTGAATAACACGAGGTATGGTACATCAGTTCAATCTGGTCATACAATACAACCCGTGTATCCTGAATAACACGAGGTATGGTACATCAGTTCAATCTGGTCATACAATACAATTATAACACGAGGTATGGTACATCAGTTCAATCTGGTCATACAATACAACTATAACACGAGGTATGGTACATCAGTTCAATCTGGTCATACAATACAATTATAACACGAGGTATGGTACATCAGTTCAATCTGGTCATACAATACAACTGAATAACACGAGGTATGGTACATCAGTTCAATCTGGTCATACAATACAACTAGTGGTTCCTGAATAACACGATACAACCGGTACATCAGTTCAATCTGGTCATATAATACAACCGTGTATCCTGAATAACACGAGGTATGGTACATCAGTTCAATCTGGTCATACAATACAACCTCCTGAATAACACGAGGTATGGTACATCAGTTCAATCTGGTCATACAATACAACCTGTGTATCCTGAATAACACGAGGTATGGTACATCAGTTCAATCTGGTCATACAATACAACCTGTGTATCCTGAATAACACGAGGTATGGTACATCAGTTCAATCTGGTCATATAATACAACCCGTGTATCCTGAATAACACGAGGTATGGTACATCAGTTCAATCTGGTCATACAATACAACCTGTGTATCCTGAATAACACGAGGTATGGTACATCAGTTCAATCTGGTCATACAATACAACCTGTGTATCCTGAATAACACGAGGTATGGTACATCAGTTCAATTTGGTCATACAATACAACCTCCTGAATAACACGAGGTATGGTACATCAGTTCAATCTGGTCATACAATACAACCCGTGTATCCTGAATAACACGAGGTATGGTACATCAGTTCAATCTGGTCATACAATACAACCCGTGTATCCTGAATAACACGAGGTATGGTACATCAGTTCAATCTGGTCATATAGACTAGTGGTTCCTGAATAACACGAGGTATGGTACATCAGTTCAATCTGGTCATACAATACAACCTCCTGAATAACACGAGGTATGGTACATCAGTTCAATCTGGTCATACAATACAACCCGTGTATCCTGAATAACACGAGGTATGGTACATCAGTTCAATCTGGTCATACAATACAACCTCCTGAATAACACGAGGTATGGTACATCAGTTCAATCTGGTCATACAATACAACCTGTGTATCCTGAATAACACGAGGTATGGTACATCAGTTCAATCTGGTCATACAATACAACCCGTGTATCCTGAATAACACGAGGTATGGTACATCAGTTCAATCTGGTCATATAATACAACCCGTGTATCCTGAATAACACGAGGTATGGTACATCAGTTCAATCTGGTCATATAATATAATTGAAGTTGAGTTGTATTTATTTTTTATTTTTTACTCAATCGATGTTCATGTTTCTTTGTATCAACATTTCACAGTATATATATATATATGTAGCATTGGGTGTATATAGCTTGCCGGTCTGACATACGTAAACATAATAACTTACGCGAGTTTATGTAAACATGATAACTTATGTGAGTTTATGTAACCATGATTAACTTATGTGAGTTTATGTAACCATGATAACTTACATGAGATTATGTAACCATGATAACTTACATGAGTTTATGTAACCTTGATAACTTACATGAGTTAATGTAACCTTGATAACTTACATGAGATTATGTAACCATGATAACGTATGTGAGTTTATGTAACCATGATAACTTATGTGAGTTTATGTAACCATGATAACTTATGTGAGTTTATGTAACCATGATAACTTATGTGAGTTTATGTAACCTTGATAACTTATGTGAGTTTATGTAACCATGATAACTTACATGAGTTAATGTAACCTTGATAACTTACATGAGATTATGTAACCATGATAACGTATGTGAGTTTATGTAACCATGATAACGTATGTGAGTTTATGTAACCATGATAACTTACATGAGTTTATGTAACCATGATAACTTTTGTGAGTTTATGTAACCATGATAACTTACGTGAGTTTATGTAACCATGATAACTTATGTGAGTTTATGTAACCATGATAACTTATGTGAGTTTATGTAACCATGATAACTTACATGAGTTTATGTAACCATGATAACTTACGTGCGTTTATGTAACCTTGATAACTTACATGAGATTATGTAACCATGATAACTTATGTGAGTTTATGTAACCTTGATAACTTATGTGAGTTTATGTAACCTTGATAACTTATGTGAGTTTATGTAACCATGATAACTTATGTGAGTTTATGTAACCATGATAACTTACATGAGTTAATGTAACCTTGATAACTTACATGAGATTATGTAACCATGATAACTTATGTGAGTTTATGTAACCATGATAACTTATGTGAGTTTATGTAACCATGATAACTTATGTGAGTTTATGTAACCATGATAACTTATGTGAGTTTATGTAACCATGATAACTTATGTGAGTTTATGTAACCATAACGTATGTGAGTTTATGTAACCATGATAACTTATGTGAGTTTATGTAACCATGATAACTTATGTGAGTTTATGTAACCATGATAACTTACGTGAGTTTATGTAAAAATGAGTTTATGTAACCATGATAACTTATATGAGTTTATGTAACCATGATAACTTACGTGAGTTTATGTAACCATGATAACTTATGTGAGTTTATGTAACCATGACAACTTATGTGAGATTATGTAACCATAACTTATGTGAGATTATGTAACCATGATAACATATGTGAGTTTACATAACCATGACAACTTATGTGAGTTTACATAACCATGTACACATTACACAACTTACGTGAGCTTAATATTGTTAATAGTCTTGGTACCGTAGCTCCATACCCCACCCATTCTCTCTTGCAGACTTCCTTCCAGAATGTGTTGCCATAGATACAGCCCTGGAATGAGACAAGGGTAAGACAAGATGAACCAACTTATACTACAAAACCACATGTACATGTGTTGTATAACAGCAAGATTAAGATTGCTCTCGAGACCTAATTCCTGATGGAATCCATCGCCGTGAGGGACTAAGGGTACAGAGAAGAGGCAATGTGGAATTGAAGTGCTTAGCTTACATATAAGGGCACAATCATAACAGCAACAGCTGGGCGCAAACTCCGCACATTTCACAAACAAAGATACAGCTGGCTCCGAGGTTATAAAACTATTTTCCAGTCTCAAGCTTCTGATTGATTCAGATAAGTGTAAACATGAGATTCGACCAATCAAATCACTTGAGTTTTTGAGCTTGAGAAAACTTTTATAACCTTGGGGGCCCAGGCCACATGACTAAATTCAAGTACAGACAGGTATGTAGCCCAGTGGTAAAACGCTGGACTGGTAATCCAGGGATCGCAGGTTCGATCCCCCGTCTGACCATAATAAAATGAACAGTCTTTCAGATGGGACGTTAAACCGATGGTCTCGTGTCGGTGCTTTACATTGTGCACGTAAAAGAACCAGAGGAGACTCTGTAATGGGTCTCTGTCTGTATCATTGCACTATCCTCCAAAATCTAAAATTACTAATCTCTTCAGGAGGCATCGCTCATGTGGGCAATTGGTAGCGACGATAAATAAACATAAAACACACAAATAAATTCAAGTATCAGAGGATTGGTCTCTAAGTGTGAAATTGAACTTGCACAGATGAGATTTATTAGACAATATTTATTATAGGCTTCATTTGAGCATAGTGTTTAGCTTAATTTTACTGCATATTTCTGCTACAACAGCTTCAGCTTTCCTGCACGAATCAATCCTACATTGATTGCCTCGATATTTTACATCTGAATAAAGCACCTACATTTAATTTTATTTGTCAATTAATTGTCGATGTCAAACGAGTGTCTAAACATTCAGTGCGCGGAAATATTTCAATCGCAAATGCTCATAAAAGTACACCTTTAATGTCGTTCCCGTTAATTAAGAGAAAGCCAATCTAACACAGCAACGTAACTGTCCCTAACTGGTGTAATTCAGATAACCACAATTGATCTTGTCAGCGTTTGCGTTTGACGTCTAAACACGAGGTCGTGGTTATGTCTGGGCATCAGCATCATAAACTACTGTTAGAAAGAAGAGCATCGGTTCCTGGAATGCTAACAAATGCGTTTCCGATGTTTACTGGCAGTGCAATTGGCATGATTGACAGGTGTTTACATTGAGATAGGTCAAGGTGAAGGTCAAAACTCTTATGTCAAATAAATAATGGAGCACTCAAGTGACCAGAAACACTGAGTGTGAATATCAGCTGGTTCTGTAAATACATGAGGAAGCTATGGTCACGTTTAAAGATTAGAGATCTGTAGCCATTACCATTGTATTGTGCCCCTTTAAGTAAGGCATTTAAATTCCACATTACCTATCTCACATGGTGAAGGACTCAATCAGGAATGAGGTCTCGTAAGCGATTAATTTAATGTTGTAAAAACTTGTTTTGTAATCTAGCTAAAAAACATTTGTTTAAACTAAGCTAAAGATTAGAGATGTCAGGGGTTGGAAGTAATGAGTTAATAGATTTGACCTATTTTACATTCCTACGACACTGGGTATTCCCCTATCCGGCACCAATTAGAGAGAACATATACAATCAACAAATAGAGACAAAATGTCAACAAGGACAACATTTTCCATTGATGGTGTATATAGTCAAACCTGTCTTAAGCAGCCAGCCAAGGGAATCTCAGAAAATGGCTGCTTAGCACAGGTGGCTGCTTAATAGAGGTCACATATATCATAAAACAATATATTGGGAATCTGGAAACTGGCTGCTTAATACAGGTGGCTGCTTAATGGAGGTCAAATATATAATAAAACAATATATTAGGAATCTGGAAACTGGCTGCTTGATACAGGTGGCTGCTTAATGGAGGTCAAATATATAATAAAACAATATATTAGGAATCTGGAAACTGGCTGCTTAATACAGGTGGCTGCTAAATAGAGGTCAAATATATAATAAAACAAAATATTGGGAATCTGGAAACTGGCTGCTTAATGCAGGTGGCTGCTTAATAGAAGTCAAATATATAATAAAACAATATATTGGCTGCTTAATGGAGATGACCACTAACACAGGTTTGACTGTAGACTGTTGTGACTGTATACAGTAATTCTGGCATCATACAATATAGGATATTCCTATCTGACCAGCAGACAGTGACCGGTGTACACCAGTTACCAGTCATCTATGATAAATGATTTCCTCTCCCATCCAGGAACATCTAGTCACTGTCTGCTTGACAAAACCCTCAATCAAACATTATCCCTTCCAAAACAGCCTTCAATTTCTGTTGGGAAATAAGTGGAGACCATTACGAAATAGTACATAAAATGGTAAGATTATTTTATTATAGCAGACAAGGTTGACATAATAAGCTGTTGAGAGTATGAACCAATCAATGGGGCTCTTCAATAATTGACCCAGTTACAGTAAATTCCTTGAGAGTTCTGAATGACCAATATCATACATAATAAAGACAGCCAAACAAATACAGTCTGGTCTAGTGCAGATTAGAAGATTAGAAGATTACAATTTAAAATTGTATTGACTATTTAGAGGGCTTGGGAATTTCTCAAAGTTTTGTGGACAAGCAATGGCAACTAAGGGAACTTCACAATGTTTTCTGGACAAGATATGGGGCTAGGGAATTTCCAATGTTTTCTGGACAAGATATGGGGGCTAGGGAATTTCCAATGTTTTCTGGACAAGATATGGGGCTAGGGAATTTCCAATGTTTTCCGGACAAGATATGGGGGCTAGGGAATTTACAATGTTTTCCGGTCAAGATATGGAGGCTACGAAATTTCCAAAAAGTCAAAACTTAAGCTTTATCAGACTTAGAAATATTATCTGTGACTAATAAGGCATGAAATTACAGCTGTTTAGCCCGTTAGTCGAAGGTGAAGGTCATTAAATTTTGTAATTTGAGGACATGCAAGCGGGATATGGAACAAACATTAGGAAAGAGGTAACCATATAAGCAAGATGCTTTCTCCTCAATCCTACATGTATGTACATAGGAAAGAGGTAACCATATAAGCAAGATGCTTTCTCCTCAATCCTACATGTATGTACATAGGAAAGAGGTAACCATATAAGCAAGTTGCTTTCTCCTCAATCCTACATGTATGTACATATGAAAGAGGTAACCATACAAGCAAGTTGCTTTCTCCTCAATCCTACATGTATGTACATAGGAAAGAGGTAACCATATAAGCAAGATGCTTTCTCCTCAATCCTACATGTATGTACATAGGAAAGAGGTAACCATATAAGCAAGATGCTTTCTCCTCAATCCTACATGTATGTACATAGGAAAGAGGTAACCATATAAGCAAGATGCTTTCTCCTCAATCCTACATGTATTTTCTTATTGTGATCATTATATTATGTATATTCATTGAAATAAAATATTGTTTAACCCTTTCAACACCACATACCTCTAAATAGGCTTACAAAAAGTGTATATCCAGATGAGCCGGCTCTTAATCTTAACAAGTACATGGTGTCTACTTGTAAGTAGGAAAGAGGTAACCATATAAGCAAGTTGCTTTCTCCTCAATCCTACATGTATGTACATAGGAAAGAGGTAACCATATAAGCAAGATGCTTTCTCCTCAATCTTACATGTATGTACATAGGAAAGAGGTAACCATACAAGCAAGTTGCTTTCTCCTCAATCCTACATGTATGTACATAGGAAAGAGGTAACCATACAAGCAAGTTGCTTTCTCCTCAATCCTACATGTATGTACATAGGAAAGAGGTAACCATATAAGCAAGTTGCTTTCTCCTCAATCCTACATGTATGTACATAGGAAAGAGGTAACCATATAAGCAGGTTGCTTTCTCCTCAATCCTACATGTATGTACATATGAAAGAGGTAACCATATAAGCAAGTTGCTTTCTCCGCAATCCTACATGTATGTACATATGAAAGAGGTAACCATATAAGCAAGTTGCTTTCTCCTCAATCCTACATGTATGTACATAGGAAAGAGGTAACCATACAAGCAGGTTGCTTTCTCCTCAATCCTACATGTATGTACATAGGAAAGAGGTAACCATACAAGCAAGTTGCTTTCTCCTCAATCCTACATGTATGTACATAGGAAAGAGGTAACCATACAAGCAGGTTGCTTTCTCCTCAATCCTACATGTATGTACATAGGAAAGAGGTAACCATATAAGCAAGTTGCTTTCTCCTCAATCCTACATGTATGTACATAGGAAAGAGGTAACCATATAAGCAGGTTGCTTTCTCCTCAATCCTACATGTATGTACATAGGAAAGAGGTAACCATATAAGCAGGTTGCTTTCTCCTCAATCCTACATGTATGTACATAGGAAAGAGGTAACCATATAAGCAAGTTGCTTTCTCCTCAATCCTACATGTATGTACATAGGAAAGAGGTAACCATATAAGCAAGTTGCTTTCTCCTCAATCTTACATGTATGTACATAGGAAAGAGGTAACCATATAAGCAGGTTGCTTTCTCCTCAATCCTACATGTATGTACATAGGAAAGAGGTAACCATATAAGCAAGTTGCTTTCTCCTCAATCCTACATGTATGTACATAGGAAAGAGGTAACCATATAAGCAAGTTGCTTTCTCCTCAATCCTACATGTATGTACATAGGAAAGAGGTAACCATATAAGCAAGTTGCTTTCTCCTCAATCCTACATGTATGTACATAGGAAAGAGGTAACCATATAAGCAAGATGCTTTCTCCTCAATCCTACATGTATGTACATAGGAAAGAGGTAACCATATAAGCAGGTTGCTTTCTCCTCAATCCTACATGTATGTACATAGGAAAGAGGTAACCATACAAGCAAGTTGCTTTCTCCTCAATCCTACATGTATGTACATAGGAAAGAGGTAACCATACAAGCAGGTTGCTTTCTCCTCAATCCTACATGTATGTACATAGGAAAGAGGTAACCATATAAGCAAGTTGCTTTCTCCTCAATCCTACATGTATTTTCTTATTGTGATCATTATATTATGTATACCCGGTATTCATTGAAATAAAATATTGCTTAAACTAAACATTCCAAAACTTTCAACACAATGCACATAATATAGACAATAATGAAGGCCATATTGTGGTATTCAAGGGTAGCACATCTGTGAAAATCGATACATGTAGTTAAGCCCAACCATATTTAATTTGGCCTTTGTGCTTGATTGACTGATTATGAAAGAGAATCTGTAGTCCAGTGGTAACATATTGGACTGGTAATCCAGTGTGACCCTAATAAAATTAACAGTCTTCCAGAGGGACTTTAAACCAAGATCTCATTTCGGTGCTGTAACAGAACCAGAGGAGATTCTGGAATGGGTCTCTGTCTGTATCATTGCACTATCCTACAAAAATCTAAGATGACTAATCTCTTCAGGAGGCGTCGCTCATGTGGGCAACCGGTAGCGACGATAAATAAACGTAAAACATACACACAGAGAGTCAAGCTTAGATCAAGATATATAACAAGTAATAAGAATTGAACAGAAACTAGTTTGGGATCAGAATTGGGTCAAAAATAGAGTTGCGATAAGATATTGCTTGAATATGACCTTAGGTCACAAGTTTTTTGACTGGGGGGGGGGGGGGGGTGTAGATTATCAAATGGAATCAAACAATCTGAAAATAATACCTGTGACCTAGCTGAACAATATTAGCTGACAAACCAAGTTTGAACAAAATCCATTAAAAAAGACTTGCACCTGTGTTTATATTTAAGGAAATTGTCTGACAATGAACATTGAGCCTGGGAACACAGTTTTGGCATACTGACCCGGGTCAGAGCTAACACAGAATATATGACCCCTAACAGCTTGGTGTTTCAAAAAGAATTAGTTCACCATAAAATAATTTGGTTTTCTGTGTCTGCATTCCATAAAGAAATGTGGTAGACATCATCTTAAATCTTCTAACACAATGACAGCCATATCTGCTATTTATGAATACAGAATTTATGATAAGGCATCATCCAACACTTGTCTGGTAATCTACAAGTGTATTACCCAATTTCTGTCAAAAATTACTCTATTTACATTACAATACAATTCACAATCTTGTTCTGAAAAATTGGCAGACGTAAATGGCTGACAAGTCACAAGATGTATTTTACATCAAAATAAAGATTGAGGAAGGAACAAGTTAATCAAGCTGTCAATCAAGCGTGCCCATCAAGCTGTCAATCAAGCGTGCCCATCAAGCTGTCAATCAAGCATGCCCATCAAGCATGCCCATCAAGCTGTCAATCAAGCATGCTCATCAAGTTGTCAATCAAGCGTGCTCATCAAGTTGTCAATCAAGCGTGCTCATCAAGTTGTCAATCAAGTGTGCTCATCAAGTTGTCAATCAAGCGTGCTCATCAAGTTGTCAATCAAGCGTGCTCATCAAGTTGTCAATCAAGCGTGCCCATCAAGCTGTCAATCAAGCATGCTCATCAAGTTGTCAATCAAGCATGCCCATCAAGCTGTCAATCAAGCATGCCCATCAAGTTGTCCATCAAGCATGCTCATCAGGTTGTCAATCAAGCATGCTCATCAAGTTGTCAATCAAGCATGCTCATCAAGCTGTCAATCAAGCGTGCTCATCAAGCTGTCAATAAAACGTGCTCATCAAGCTGTCAATCAAGCATGCTCATCAAGCTGTCACTCTAATGGCTTTGTCCTTGACCCAAGCCACATCAAATTTCATGAAAATCTGCCAGTAACTTTCCTACTAACAGATAAACAAATAAATGAAAAGAAAAACATAACCAGTGTCTGTTACATAAAGGATGTAAATCAACATGTCAGCAAATTTATTACTACAAAAATTGCAAGGAATTGAAACAAAACTCTCAAAAGAATTTATATTGCATGGATGACAGATTGATTCCCAATTGATTCATTATTCAAGGAAAACTGACAGCAAAAGCATCTCCGGTATGTACCAGGAGTCTCATAAGATATTATGCATTATAATATTGTGTTCTATCATTTCATTTCTAATTTTACTGATGACATTATTTTATACACAATACATTTACTGGAAGAAAACTTCTCTCCCCTGGGTGCTGTCAACTTCTTCATCATCATATTTAGGCATGTGAAGCTTCATGAAATGCTATTTTAGTGCAGCATAAAATGTTATTTTAGTGCAAACGTGTGATCAACCAGAGATTCAACATGGCATGTACTCAAATCTCTTCTAATATGTTATGACTCTGCCCCTTATGGTTGCTAGGCACTGCACCTCCCATACTTACACGTCTCATACATCAATGTCATGCAGGGCCTGAAGTCTCTGCAATAAGCCGGGCTCTGTCTATACATTACACTACACGCATCAATGCCATGCAGGGCCTGAAGTCTCTGCAATAAGCCGGGCTCTGTCTATACATTACACTACACAATCAGTGCCATGCAGGGCCTGAAGTCTCTGCAATAAGCAGGGCTCTGTCTATACATTACACTACACAATCAGTGCCATGTAGGGCATGAAGTCTCTGCAATAAGCCGGGCTCTGTCTATACATTACACTACACACATCAATGCCATGCAGGGCCTGAAGTCTCTGCAATAAGCCGGGCTCTGTCTATACATTACACTACACAATCAGTGCCATGTAGGGCATGAAGTCTCTGCAATAAGCAGGGCTCTGTCTATACATTACACTACACAACCAGTGCCATGCAGGCCCTGAAGTCTCTGCAATAAGCCGGGCTCTGTATATACATTACACTACACAATCAGTGCCATGTAGGGCATG
Organism: Archivesica marissinica; assembly: GCA_014843695.1. Taxonomy (NCBI): domain Eukaryota; kingdom Metazoa; phylum Mollusca; class Bivalvia; order Venerida; family Vesicomyidae; genus Archivesica; species Archivesica marissinica. Next base: position 13,203,485 of record CM026398.1, read on the forward strand.
AAGTCTCTGCAATAAGCCGGGCTCTGTCTATACATTACACTACACAATCAGTGCCATGCAGGCCCTGAAGTCTCTGCAATAAGCAGGGCTCTGTCTATACATTACACTACACAATCAGTGCCATGCAGGCCCTGAAGTCTCTGCAATAAGCCGGGCTCTGTCTATACATTACACTACACAATCAGTACCATGCAGGGCATGAAGTCTCTGCAATAAGCCAGGCTCTGTCTATACATTACACTACACAATCAGTGCCATGCAGGGCATGAAGTTTCTGCAATAAGCCGGGCTCTGTCTATACATTACACTACACAATCAGTGCCATGCAGGGCATGACCATCTAAAGGACTGGACCCTCTAAAGGACTCTCTAAAGGACCCTCTAAAGGACTCTCTAAATTACACTGTAAAGGACTCTCTAAATGGCCATCTAAAGAACTCTCTAAAGGACCATCTAAATTGAGATTGTTAATAATAATTTGGAGGCAAGACCTTAAGACAGATATTTGAAGATATATACTGGCCCTGGCTTAACGCAACCAGCGTAGGTTTAGCATAAAAGCATAATAGTTAAGCATACAGACGGATATGTAGTCCAGTGGTAACACGCTGGACTGGTAATCCAGGGATCAAACCTGACCCTAATAAAATTAACAGTCTTTCAGATGGGACGTTAAACCGAGGTCTCGTGTCGGTGCTTTACACCGTGCACGTAAAAGAACCAGAGGAGATTCTGGAATGGGTCTCTGTCTGTATCATGCACTATCCTCCAAAATCTAAAATAACAAATCTCTTCAGGAGGCGTCGCTCATATGGGCAACCGGTAGCGACGATAAATAAACGTAAAAAAATAAAAATTTCATTGTATCAAATGTGCTATCATACACGTTATTTGCTGGAATGTTGGAGACATGTGTCCAGAAGTGTACAGTCAGTTATTGCAGACAGTCAATACAACAAACATCATTCTAGTTCAGTTGATTGTATGACATATTTATTTGTCTAAGGGGGGCATTAGGGACATTTATTTACCAATGTCATTTCGGATCACAGTTGGTCAGAAATAAAACCCCAGTCTGGAACAATAATCAGACATTCTGTTCTCTGGCTATATATTTGCTGACAGATTGACAGATATATTTATCACATAACTTTGCTTGTATTCAGTTTCATACAGCCACCACATATTTTCTTATATGTACACATGTGTAATAATAGCAGTATCTAAACCAGAAGCTAGTAGTATCTAATACAATGAGTGTAAATAATGATCCTGTCATAAGTTATCTACTCCCCCTGATAAACTGAACAACTTTCCTTGAAATCACAATTCTGAACACTTGACTTTCACTTGAAATCTCATTTCTGATCTACCTCAGTATGTAGTTTACCTGTTCCAGGAGTATACCCAATACTACAGAATAGTGTACTATACTTGGTGTTCCAGGAGTATACCCAATACTACAGAATAGTGTACTATACTTGGTGTTCCAGGAGTATACCCGATACTACAGAATAGTGTACTATACTTGGTGTTCCAGGAGTATACCCAATACTACAGAATAGTGTACTATACTTGGTGTTCCAGGAGTATACCCGATACTACAGAATAGTGTACTATACTTGGTGTTCCAGGAGTATACCCGATACTACAGAATAGTGTACTATACTTGGTGTTCCAGGAGTATACCTGATACTACAGAATAGTGTACTATACTTGGTGTTCCAGGAGTATACCCAATACTACAGAATAGTGTACTATACTTGGTGTTCCAGGAGTATACCCGATACTACAGAATGGTGTACTATACTTGGTGTTCCAGGAGTATACCCAATACTACAGAATAGTGTACTATACCTACTTGGTGTTCCAGGAGTATACCTGATACTACAGAATAGTGTACTATACTTGGTGTTCCAGGAGTATACCCAATACTACAGAATAGTGTACTATACTTGGTGTTCCAGGAGTATACCCGATACTACAGAATAGTGTACTATACTTGGTGTTCCAGGAGTATACCCAATACTACAGAATAGTGTACTATACTTGGTGTTCCAGGAGTATACCTGATACTACAGAATAGTGTACTATACTTGGTGTTCCAGTATACCCGATACTACAGAATAGTGTACTATACTTGGTGTTCCAGGAGTATACCTGATACTACAGAATAGTGTACTATACCTGGTGTTCCAGGAGTATACCTGATACTACAGAATAGTGTACTATACTTGGTGTTCTAGGAGTATACCCAATACTACAGAATAGTGTACCATACTTGGTGTTCCAGGAGTATACCTGATACTACAGAATAGTGTACTATACTTGGTGTTCCAGGAGTATACTCAATACTACAGAATAGTGTACTATACTTGGTGTTCCAGGAGTATACCTGATACTACAGAATAGTGTACTATACTTGGTGTTCCAGTATACCCGATACTACAGAATAGTGTACTATACTTGATGTTCCAGGAGTATACCCAATACTACAGAATAGTGTACTATACTTGGTGTTCCAGGAGTATACCCGATACTACAGAATGGTGTACTATACTTGGTGTTCCAGGATTATACCCAATACTACAGAATAGTGTACTATACTTGGTGTTCTAGGAGTATACCCGATACTACAGAATGGTGTACTATACTTGGTGTTCCAGGAGTATACCCAATACTACAGAATAGTGTACTATACTTGGTGTTCCAGGAGTATACCCGATACTACAGAATAGTGTACAATACTTGGTGTTCCAGGAGTATACCCGATACTACAGAATAGTGTACTATACTTGGTGTTCCAGGAGTATACCCGATACTACAGAATAGTGTACTATACTTGGTGTTCCAGGAGTATACCCGATACTACAGAATAGTGTACTATACTTGGTGTTCCAGGAGTATACCCAATACTACAGAATAGTGTACTATACTTGGTGTTCCAGGAGTTTAATTGCTTTGCCTAAGGGCCTTTCACACCTGAAGCGAACGCGCTACCATTGTGCTATCACAACTTCTTAGATAACACTCACACACTCCTTGTACACACACAATCCTTGTACAAGTTGAAATTTTATGTCAAAGTTTTGACTATAATGTTTATCATCCCCAAGAGAAATCACAAGAGAAACCAAGAAGATATCCCACATGACATAATTAAGATGTGTACAGCTTGCAGCTATGTATTCAAGCTTTTGAACATTTCTAATTAAATTAAGTTTCCAGATATTCACAATAGTCAATCATTAAAGAATGGTGCAGATTGTGCACAATTTATTATTCTGAGATTGTGCACAATATAAATATAATATTCTGAGATTGTGCACAATATAAATATAATATTCTGAGATTGTGCACAATATAAATATAATATTCCGAGATTGTGCACAATATAAATATAATATTCCGAGATTGTGCACAATATAAATATAATATTCCGAGATTGTGCACAATATAAATATAATATTCCGAGATTGTGCACAATATAAATATAATATTCTGAGATTGTGTACAATATAAATATAAACAACAACATCACAAACATACTGTATACACAAGACAAGAGTTACAAACTTTCCTCAAATTTACAAATGGAAAGAATTCTGAGAATATATTTTCAGTATAGCTTGACTAATGAATTACTTCTCTCTGAATAACCATGTGCCCTGTATCCATCCCAATTATATGAATAACCAACCATGTGTGTTTTCTATAGCCTATAATGCATTCCTATCTAACAAGAGGTGACAAGTTAGGAAATTAGGGGAACCCCTTTAAATCTGTCATGAATTGTTTGTCATGTGGGATACTAATGCAATCCTCGAGAGACTGTTCTTATATCACCAAGTTATTGTTAGCTCTGTGAAACACACTACTCATTGTTCTCTCGTATTCTCCACACTATGTGATTTAACTGATTAGATGACAGCACTAGACACTGGATAACAGTCTCTGACCCCCCTGCAGGACTTTTAGTTGTTTGCTAACAAATTACTAATAGAGAGCTATATTATTACATTGCTACATTTTTATCAATTTTTTTATATAAATAAATAAAATGTCATGCTATGACATTCATTTTCGAAAAAAAATAGTTGAATGCAATTAAAGTATACTGGCCTAACACATGTGTGTCTAAGTTAAGCTACACATGTATGTCTAAGATACGCTACACGTGTGTGTCTAAGCTATGCTACATGCGTGTGTCTAAGTTACGCTACATGCGTGTGTCTAAGTTACGCTACACGCGTGTGTCTAAGTTACGCTACATGTGTGTGTCTAAGCTATGCTACATGCGTGTGTCTAAGTTACGCTACATGTGTGTGTCTAAGCTATGCTACATGTGTGTGTCTAAGCTACGCTACATGCGTGTGTCTAAGCTATGCTACATGCGTGTGTCTAAGCTATGCTACATGTGTGTGTCTAAGCTACGCTACATGCGTGTGTCTAAGTTATGCTACATGCGTGTATCTAGCTATGCTACATGCGTGTGTCTAAGCTATGCTACATGCGTGTGTCTAAGCTATGCTACACGTGTGTGTATAAGCTACGCTACATGCGTGTATCTAAGCTATGCTACATGCGTGTGTCTAAGCTATGCTACATGCGTGTGTCTAAGCTATGCTACACGTGTGTGTATAAGCTACGCTCCATGCCTGTGTCTAAGCTACGCTACACGTGTGTGTCTAAGCTACATTCCATGTGTGTGTCTAAGCTACATTCCATGTGTGTGTCTAAGCTACATTCCATGTGTGTGTCTAAGCTACATTCCATGTGTGTGTCTAAGCTACATTCCATGTGTGTGTCTAAGCTACATTCCATGTGTGTGTCTAAGCTACATTACATGCATATGTGTTTATAGTATAATGTATTGTATCTCATATGTGTGTATAGTATAATGTATTGTATCTCGGTACAAGTGGTTACACACAGTCATCAGCAAAAAAAAAAACATTCAAGAACTTAATTATAGCAAACTCATGCATTACGAGAGTTGGGAAAACAGTGTCGATATCTATCTAATTTTCGTTTTACTGGTCAGTTTTATAGGCCGGACAGAGCTACTATCTATATGGATGTACAGATGCATTCTTACAAGCTAGATTAAATAGATTTATGTTGTCTCGAATCAAACGAGATCCGCTGACGCAAAGAAATGAAAACGAGGCACATTGGTGGTTTCTCTGTTCTAATTTATACGGGTAATTATGGTTTTAGCTCCGATTGAACAATCTACAATATTATGGTAGCCTACAGTGTATACAGTTTTCAACAAATAAAATACATGCCAATAGAACAAATGTAATAACTTATGTAATAACACATCGTGGAAATAGTGTAATAACGTATGTAATAACACATCGTGGAAATAGTGTAATAACGTATGTAATAACACATCGTGGAAATAGTGTAATAACGTATGTAATAACACATCGTGGAAATAGTGTAATAACGTATGTAATAACACATCGTGGAAATAGTGTAATAACGTATGTAATAACACATCGTGGAAATAGTGTAATAACGTATGTAATAACACATCATGGAAATAGTGTAATAACGTATGTAATAACACATCATGGAAATAGTGTAATAACGTATGTAATAACACATCATGGAAATAGTGTAATAACGTATGTAATAACACATCGTGGAAATAGTGTAATAACGTATGTAATAACACATCGGTGGAAATAGTGTAATAACGTATGTAATAACACATCATGGAAATAGTGTAATAACGTATGTAATAACACATCGTGGAAATAGTGTAATAACGTATGTAATAACACATCGGTGGAAATAGTGTAATAACGTATGTAATAACACATCGGTGGAAATAGTGTAATAACGTATGTAATAACACATCGGTGGAAATAGTGTAATAACGTATGTAATAACACATCGGTGGAAATAGTGTAATAACGAATGTAATAACACATCGGTGGAAATAGTGTAATAACGTATGTAATAACACATCGGTGGAAATAGTGTAATAACGTATGTAATAACACATCGTGGAAATAGTGTAATAACATATGTAATAACACATCATGGAAATAGTGTAATAACACATCGGTGGAAATAGTGTAATAACGTATGTAATAACACATCGTGGAAATAGTGTAATAACATATGTAATAAACACATTGTGGAAATAGTGTAATAACGTATGTAATAACACATCGTGGAAATAGTGTAATAACATATGTAATAACACATCAGTGGAAATAGTGTAATAATGTATGTAATAACACATCGTGGAAATAGTGTAATAACGTATGTAATAACACATCGTGGAAATAGTGTAATAACGTATGTAATAACACATCAGTGGAAATAGTGTAATAACGTATGTAATAATACATCAGTGGAAATAGTGTAATAACGTATGTAATAACACATCATGGAAATAGTGTAATAACGTATGTAATAACACATCAGTGGAAATAGTGTAATAACGTATGTAATAACACATCATGGAAATAGTGTAATAACGTATGTAATAACACATCATGGAAATAGTGTAATAACGTATGTAATAACACATTGTGGAAATAGTGTAATAATGTATGTAATAACACATCATGGAAATAGTGTAATAATGTATGTAATAACACATCATGGAAATAGTGTAATAATGTATGTAATAACACATCATGGAAATAGTGTAATAATGTATGTAATAACACATCATGGAAATAGTGTAATAACGTATGTAATAACACATTGTGGAAATAGTGTAATAATGTATGTAATAACACATCATGGAAATAGTGTAATAACGTATGTAATAACACATTGTGGAAATAGTGTAATAATGTATGTAATAACACATCATGGAAATAGTGTAATAATGTATGTAATAACACATCATGGAAATAGTGTAATAACGTATGTAATAACACATTGTGGAAATAGTGTAATAACGTATGTAATAACACATCATGGAAATAGTGTAATAACGTATGTAATAACACATCATGGAAATAGTGTAATAACATATGTAATACCACATCATGGAAATAGTGTAATAACATATGTAATAACACATCGTGGAAATAGTGTAATAACGAATGTAATAACACATTGTGGAAATAGTGTAATAACGTATGTAATAACACATCGGTGGAAATAGTGTAATAACGTATGTAATAACACATCGGTGGAAATAGTGTAATAACGTATGTAATAACACATCGGTGGAAATAGTGTAATAACGTATGTAATAACACATCGGTGGAAATAGTGTAATAACGTATGTAATAACACATCATGGAAATAGTGTAATAACGTATGTAATAACACATCGTGGAAATAGTGTAATAACGTATGTAATAACACATCGGTGGAAATAGTGTAATAACGTATGTAATAACACATCGGTGGAAATAGTGTAATAACGTATGTAATAACACATCGGTGGAAATAGTGTAATAACGTATGTAATAACACATCGGTGGAAATAGTGTAATAACGTATGTAATAACACATCGGTGGAAATAGTGTAATAACGAATGTAATAACACATCGGTGGAAATAGTGTAATAACGTATGTAATAACACATTGTGGAAATAGTGTAATAATGTATGTAATAACACATCATGGAAATAGTGTAATAACGTATGTAATAACACATTGTGGAAATAGTGTAATAACATATGTAATAACACATCAGTGGAAATAGTGTAATAATGTATGTAATAACACATCATGGAAATAGTGTAATAACGTATGTAATAACACATCAGTGGAAATAGTGTAATAATGTATGTAATAACACATCGTGGAAATAGTGTAATAACGTATGTAATAACACATCGTGGAAATAGTGTAATAACGTATGTAATAACACATCGTGGAAATAGTGTAATAACGTATGTAATAACACATCAGTGGAAATAGTGTAATAACGTATGTAATAACACATCAGTGGAAATAGTGTAATAATGTATGTAATAACACATCATGGAAATAGTGTAATAATGTATGTAATAACACATCATGGAAATAGTGTAATAACGTATGTAATAACACATCATGGAAATAGTGTAATAACGTATGTAATAACACATTGTGGAAATAGTGTAATAATGTATGTAATAACACATCATGGAAATAGTGTAATAATGTATGTAATAACACATCATGGAAATAGTGTAATAATGTATGTAATAACACATCATGGAAATAGTGTAATAATGTATGTAATAACACATCATGGAAATAGTGTAATAATGTATCTAATAACACATCATGGAAATAGTGTAATAACGTATGTAATAACACATTGTGGAAATAGTGTAATAATGTATGTAATAACACATCATGGAAATAGTGTAATAACGTATGTAATAACACATTGTGGAAATAGTGTAATAATGTATGTAATAACACATCATGGAAATAGTGTAATAATGTATGTAATAACACATCATGGAAATAGTGTAATAATGTATGTAATAACACATCATGGAAATAGTGTAATAACGTATGTAATAACACATTGTGGAAATAGTGTAATAATGTATGTAATAACACATCAGTGGAAATAGTGTAATAACGTATGTAATAACACATTGTGGAAATAGTGTAATAATGTATGTAATAACACATCGGTGGAAATAGTGTAATAACGTATTGTGGAAATAGTGTAATAACACATCGTGCAAATAGTGTAATAACACATCGTGCAAATAGTGTAATAACACATCATGGAAATAGTGTAATAACGTATGTAATAACACATCAGTGGAAATAGTGTAATAACACATCGTGGAAATAGAATAACGTATGTAATACACATCGTGGAAATTGTAATAACGATGTAATAACACATCGTGGAAATAGTGTAATAACGTATGTAATAACACACCGTGGAAATAGTGTAATAACGTATGTAATAACACATCGGTGGAAATAGTGTAATAACGTATGTAATAACACATCGTGGAAATAGTGTAATAACGTATGTAATAACACATCGGTGGAAATAGTGTAATAACGTATGTAATAACACATCGGTGGAAATAGTGTAATAACGTATGTAATAACACATCGTGGAAATAGTGTAATAACGTATGTAATAACACATCGTGGAAATAGTGTAATAACGTATGTAATAACACATCGTGGAAATAGTGTAATAACGTATGTAATAACACATCGGTGGAAATAGTGTAATAACGTATGTAATAACACATCGGTGGAAATAGTGTAATAACGTATGTAATAACACATCGTGGAAATAGTGTAATAACGTATGTAATAACACATCGGTGGAAATAGTGTAATAACGTATGTAATAACACATCGTGGAAATAGTGTAATAACGTATGTAATAACACATCGGTGGAAATAGTGTAATAACGTATGTAATAACACATCGTGGAAATAGTGTAATAACGTATGTAATAACACATCATGGAAATAGTGTAATAACGTATGTAATAACACATCGTGGAAATAGTGTAATAACGTATGTAATAACACATCGTGGAAATAGTGTAATAACGTATGTAATAACACATCATGGAAATAGTGTAATAACGTATGTAATAACACATCATGGAAATAGTGTAATAACGTATGTAATAACACATCGTGGAAATAGTGTAATAACGTATGTAATAACACATTGGGAAATAGTGTAATAACGTATGTAATAACACATCGTGTGTAATAACACATCGTGAAATAGTGTAATAACGTATGTAATAACACATCATGGAAATAGTGTAATAACGTATGTAATAACACATCGTGGAAATAGTGTAATAACGTATGTAATAACACATCGTGGAAATAGTGTAATAACGTATGTAATAACACATCATGGAAATAGTGTAATAACGTATGTAATAACACATCGTGGAAATAGTGTAATAACGTATGTAATAACACATCGTGGAAATAGTGTAATAACGTATGTAATAACACATCGGTGGAAATAGTGTAATAACGTATGTAATAACACATCGAAATAGTGTAATAACACACCGGTGGAAATAGTGTAATAACGTATGTAATAACACATCGTGGAAATAGTGTAATAACGTATGTAATAACACATCATGGAAATAGTGTAATAACGTATGTAATAACACATCGTGGAAATAGTGTAATAACGTATGTAATAACACATCGTGGAAATAGTGTAATAACGTATGTAATAACACATCGTGGAAATAGTGTAATAACGTATGTAATAACACATCATGGAAATAGTGTAATAACGTATGTAATAACACATCGTGGAAATAGTGTAATAACGTATGTAATAACACATCGGTGGAAATAGTGTAATAACGTATGTAATAACACATCATGGAAATAGTGTAATAACGTATGTAATAACACATCGGTGGAAATAGTGTAATAACGTATGTAATAACACATCATGGAAATAGTGTAATAACACACCGGTGGAAATAGTGTAATAACGTATGTAATAACACATCGGTGGAAATAGTGTAATAACGTATGTAATAACACATCGGTGGAAATAGTGTAATAACGAATGTAATAACACATTGTGGAAATAGTGTAATAACGTATGTAATAACACACCGGTAGAAATAGTGTAATAACGTATGTAATAACACATCAGTGGAAATAGTGTAATAACGTATGTAATAACACATCATGGAAATAGTGTAATAACGTATGTAATAACACATCAGTGGAAATAGTGTAATAATGTATGTAATAACACATCGGTGGAAATAGTGTAATAATGTATGTAATAACACATCGGTGGAAATAGTGTAATAACGTATGTAATAACACATCGTGGAAATAGTGTAATAATGTATGTAATAACACACCGGTGGAAATAGTGTAATAACGTATGTAATAACACATCGGTGGAAATAGTGTAATAACGTATGTAATAACACATCAGTGGAAATAGTGTAATAACGTATGTAATAACACATCGGTGGAAATAGTGTAATAACGTATGTAATAACACATTGTGGAAATAGTGTAATAACGTATGTAATAACACATCGTGGAAATAGTGTAATAACGTATGTAATAACACATCGGTGGAAATAGTGTAATAATGTATGTAATAACACATCGTGGAAATAGTGTAATAACGTATGTAATAACACATCATGGAAATAGTGTAATACCGTATGTAATAACACATCGTGGAAATAGTGTAATAACGTATGTAATAACACATTGGCGGAAATAGTGTAATAACGTATGTAATAACACATCATGGAAATAGTGTAATAACGTATGTAATAACACATCATGGAAATAGTGTAATAACGTATGTAATAACACATTCTGGAAATAGTGTAATAACGTATGTAATAACACATCGTGGAAATAGTGTAATAACGTATGTAATAACACATCGGTGGAAATAGTGTAATAACGTATGTAATAACACATCATGGAAATAGTGTAATAACGTATGTAATAACACATCGGTGGAAATAGTGTAATAACACATCGTGGAAATAGTGTAATAACGTATGTAATAACACATCATGGAAATAGTGTAATAACGTATGTAATAACACATTCTGGAAATAGTGTAATAATGTATTTAATAACACATCGTGGAAATAGTGTAATAACGTATGTAATAACACATCGGTGGAAATAGTGTAATAACGTATGTAATAACACATCATGGAAATAGTGTAATAACGTATGTAATAACACATCGGTGGAAATAGTGTAATAACGTATGTAATAACACATCGGTGGAAATAGTGTAATAACACACCGGTGGAAATAGTGTAATAACGTATGTAATAACACATCGTGGAAATAGTGTAATAACGTATGTAATAACACATCATGGAAATAGTGTAATAATGTATGTAATAACACATCGTGGAAATAGTGTAATAACGTATGTAATAACACATCGTGGAAATAGTGTAATAACGTATGTAATAACACATCGTGGAAATAGTGTAATAACGTATGTAATAACACATCATGGAAATAGTGTAATAACGTATGTAATAACACATCGTGGAAATAGTGTAATAACGTATGTAATAACACATCATGGAAATAGTGTAATAACGTATGTAATAACACATCGTGGAAATAGTGTAATAACGTATGTAATAACACATCGTGGAAATAGTGTAATAACGTATGTAATAACACATCATGGAAATAGTGTAATAACGTATGTAATAACACATCGTGGAAATAGTGTAATAACGTATGTAATAACACATCGTGGAAATAGTGTAATAACGTATGTAATAACACATCGTGGAAATAGTGTAATAACGTATGTAATAACACATAGTGGAAATAGTGTAATAACATATGTAATAACACACCGGTGGAAATAGTTTATTTTCAATAATCGCAATTGAAAAAGCTTCTGTCGGAATCGAATTTCGGGAAACATGGCTGCCATTTGTATTCTGTTTACACCTGCAAACCTGACGTAACCAAGCACAATCATTGTCGTCAGTCTATCTTCCTTAGATGTTAAACCCCTCACAGGGATATAGTCATCTTCCTCCTATGCTATCTAGTTTAGTAATTGATTTTGACTTCAACCTATTATTGACTTTCCCAGTTGATATGCTGTATATTTATTAAGGCTGTCTGATTAGCGCAGTGGTTAGCTCAGTGGTTAGCACAGTGGTTAGCTCAGTGGTTAGCACAGTGGTTAGCTCAGTGGTTAGCACAGTGGTTAGCGCTGTGGTTAGCTCAGTGGTTAGCACAGTGGTTAGCACAGTGGTTAGAGCAGTGGTTAGCGCAGTGGTTAGCTCAGTGGTTAGCACAGTGGTTAGCACAGTGGTTAGCACAGTGGTTAGCTCAGTGGTTAGCACAGTGGTTAGCTCAGTGGTTAGCACAGTGGTTAGCTCAGTGGTTAGCACAGTGGTTAGCGCTGTGGTTAGCTCAGTGGTTAGCTCAGTGGTTAGTGCAGTGGTTAGCTCAGTGGTTAGCACAGTGGTTGTTAGCGCAGTGGTTAGAGCAGTGGTTAGAGCAGTGGTTAGCGCAGTGGTTAGCGCAGTGGTTAGCTCAGTGGTTAGTGCAGTGGTTAGCTCAGTGGTTAGCTCAGTGGTTAGTGCAGTGGTTAGCTCAGTGGTTAGCACAGTGGTTAGCTCAGTGGTTAGCACAGTGGTTAGCGCTGTGGTTAGCTCTGTGGTTAGCACAGTGGTTAGTGCAGTGGTTAGCTCAGTGGTTAGCACAGTGGTTGTTAGCGCAGTGGTTAGAGCAGTGGTTAGAGCAGTGGTTAGCGCAGTGGTTAGCGCAGTGGTTAGAGCAGTGGTTAGCGCAGTGGTTAGCGCGCAACCCGGGTTCGATCCTCGGACTGGGAAGTATGTGAGATGATACGGTGGTTGCCAGATTGGACAGGTGGGTTTTCTCCGGGTACTCCGGTTTCCTCCCACACGAATGATTACATTTATGCTTTCATCTGCGCCAACGAGAGTGATTAATATAAGTTGTTAGAACATTGCTTCGCAATCGTTGTAAAATAAATAAAGTTTAATAAATAAAGTTTCAACTATTTAGATACGCTATTTAAGCTACTCAAATGACTATATCTACGATTGAGCTCACTTTGCAGTTTTGCCTCATTCATAATTATTATAAATTATGCAAACAAAAACGGAACTTACTTGCTACTTAATAAAACATGTGGGTGGAGCAATGACATATTTCCAGCCAAAAAAACACTAGGTAAAATATTTCTATTAATTCTGTTCTTTCATCTTTCTCTGATTACAAATCCAGCAGTTTTAAATGAGGTATGGAACTATTAAAACATCATATGATCTGCATGCCACATATCTACCTACATCTTCCTACAGACACTTTCATACAAATGAATAGTATCAGTCCACAATTTAGAATAAGATTGACATGTTTTTATCTACTTTAGATTAACATAAAGATGGTGTACAACACTGAATAATTACTTATCCGACTTCAGGTCATCTTTTAAGTTCTCCAGTATGATGGTTATATAATAGTGGAAAAGATACAAAAACTGTGCAATAATACACATGTGATTTAACCCATTCAACACCAAGTAACTGACATGGACTGGTGCATGATATTTTCAGACCAATAAATGAATAAGAAAATTACATTTGGACCAGTTCATTTATCAAAAGTGGTAATTGTTGTTTAAAAATAGTAATATTACTGGCAAAAAGTGCAGATCCTAATGAGACGGCTCGTCACGAGCCGGCTCATCTGGATCTACACTTTTTGTAAGCCTATTGAGAGGTCTGTGGTGTTGAAAGGGTTAATAGTCAATTAATATACGTATAAATAATAAACATATTCCTGCATTTTCATTCTGGTATTGTTGAGAAAGCCATATTTCAAAGAAATATTGCACAAGATATGTGGGGGGGGGGGGAAGGTGCATAATAAAGCTCAATCTATTTTGTGATGTCATTATTTGATTTCCCATATACCGTATACATGTACACTCAACCATATACCATATACATGTACACTCAGCCATATACAGTATACATGTACACTAAGCCATATACCATATACATGTACACTCAACCATATACCATATACATGTACACTCAACCATATACCATATACATGTACACTCAGCCATATACATGTACACTCAACCATATACCATATACATGTACACTCAACCATATACCATATACATGTACACTCAGCCATATACAGTATACATGTACACTCAACCATATACCGTATACATGTACACTCAACCATATACCATATACATGTACACTCAGCCATATACAGTATACATGTACACTCAACCATATACCATATACATGTACACTCAGCTATATACCGTATACATGTACACTCAGCCATATACAGTATACATGTACACTCAGCCATATACCATATACATGTACACTCAGCCATATACCATATACATGTACACTCAGCCATATATGTATACATGTACACTCAACCATATACCATATACATGTACACTCAGCCATATACAGTATACATGTACAATCAGCCATATACCATATACATGTACACTCAGCTATATACCGTATACATGTACACTCAGCCATATACAGTATACATGTACACTCAGCCATATACCATATACATGTACACTCAGCCATATACCATATACATGTACACTCAGCCATATATGTATACATGTACACTCAACCATATACCATATACATGTACACTCAGCCATATACATGTACACTCAGCCATATACCATATACATGTACACTCAGCCATATACATGTACACTCAGCCATATACATGTACACTCAGCCATATACCGTATACATGTACACTCAGCCATATACCGTATACATGTACACTCAGCCATATACATGTACACTCAGCCATATACCATATACATGTACACTCAGCCATATACCGTATACATGTACACTCAGCCATATACCGTATACATGTACACTCAGCCATATACCATATACATGTACACTCAGCCATATACCATATACACGTACACTCAGCCATATACATGTACACTCAGCCATATACCATATACATGTACACTCAGCCATATATGTATACATGTACACTCAGCCATATACCATATACATGTACACTCAGCCATATATGTATACATGTACACTCAGCCATATACCGTATACATGTACACTCAGCCATATACAATATACATGTACACTCAGCCATATACCGTATACATGTACACTCAGCCATATACCATATACATGTACACTCAGCCATATACCATATACATGTACACTCAGCCATATACCATATACATGTACACTCAGCCATATACCATATACATGTACACTCAGCCATATATGTATACGTGTACACTCAGCCATATACCGTATACATGTACACTCAGCCATATACCATATACATGTACACTCAGCCATATACTGTATACATGTACACTCAGCCATATACCATATACATGTACACTCAGCCATATATGTATACATGTACACTCAGCCATATATGTATACATGTACACTCAGCCATATACCATATACATGTACACTCAGCCATATACCATATACATGTACACTCAGCTATATACCGTATACATGTACACTCAGCCATATACAGTATACATGTACACTCAGCCATATACCATATACATGTACACTCAGCCATATACCATATACATGTACACTCAGCCATATATGTATACATGTACACTCAACCATATACCATATACATGTACACTCAGCCATATACCGTATACATGTACACTCAGCCATATACAGTATACATGTACACTCAGCCATATATGTATACATGTACACTCAACCATATACATGTACACTCAGCCATATACATGTACACTCAGCCATATACCATATACATTCAGCCATATACATGTACACTCAGCCATATACATGTACACTCAGCCATATACCGTATACATGTACACTCAGCCATATACCGTATACATGTACACTCAGCCATATACATGTACACTCAGCCATATACCATATACATGTACACTCAGCCATATACCGTATACATGTACACTCAGCCATATACCGTATACATGTACACTCAGCCATATACCATATACATGTACACTCAGCCATATACCATATACATGTACACTCAGCCATATACCATATACATGTACACTCAGCCATATACCATATACATGTACACTCAGCCATATATGTATACATGTACACTCAGCCATATACCATATACATGTACACTCAGCCATATACCATATACATGTACACTCAGCCATATACCGTATACATGTACACTCAGCCATATACCATATACATGTACACTCAGCCATATAGTATACATGTACACTCAGCCATATACCATATACATGTACACTCAGCCATAATATACAGTACACTCACCATATACATGTACACTCAGCCATATACCATATACATGTACACTCAGCCATATACCATATACATGTACACTCAGCCATATACCATATACATGTACACTCAGCCATATACCATATACATGTACACTCAGCCATATATGTATACGTGTACACTCAGCCATATACCGTATACATGTACACTCAGCCATATACCATATACATGTACACTCAGCCATATATGTATACATGTACACTCAGCCATATACCATATACATGTACACTCAGCCATATACCATATACACTCAGCCATATACCATATACATGTACACTCAGCCATATACATGTACACTCACACATATACCGTATACATGTACACTCAGCCATATACCATATACATGTACACTCAGCCATATACCGTATACATGTACACTCAGCCATATACAGTATACATGTACACTCAGCCATATACCGTATACATGTACATTCAGCCATATACATGTACACTCAGCCATATACCATATACATGTACACTCAGCCATATACCATATACATGTACACTCAGCCATATATGTATACATGTACACTCAGCCATATACCATATACATGTACACTCAGCCATATATGTATACATGTACACTCAGCCATATACCATATACATGTACACTCAGCCATATACATGTACACTCAGCCATATACCATATACATGTACACTCAGCCATATACATGTACACTCACACATATACCGTATACATGTACACTCAGCCATATACAGTATACATGTACACTCAGCCATATACCGTATACATGTACATTCAGCCATATACATGTACACTCAGCCATATACCATATACATGTACACTCAGCCATATACGTATACATGTACATTCAGCCATATACCATATACCTGTACACTCAGCCATATACAGTATACATGTACACTCAGCCATATACCATATACATGTACACTTTGCTTCCAAAAAGTGCTCTAACCGAGGTCCAACGACTTATGAGTGAATTACAAAAACAACATTATTTTGAAAACTAAACCACTGCTGCTATATAACAACATATACTGCTGCTATATAACAACATATACTGCTGCTATATAACAACATATACTGCTGCTATATAACAACATATACTGCTGCTATATAACAACATATACTGCTGCTATATAACAACATATACTGCTGCTATATAACAACATATACTGCTGCTATATAACAACATATACTGCTGCTATATAACAACATATACTGCTGCTATATAACAACATATACTGCTGCTATATAACAACATATACTGCTGCTATATAACAACATATACTGCTGCTATATAACAACATATACTGCTGCTATATAACAACATATACTGCTGCTATATAATAACATATACTGCTGCTATATAATAACATTAGCCTGCATGCCAGTCTGTTGATTTTTCACTTTTTAGCTTCTGGTAAAATGACAGCCTGGGAAAACTGGATTTCCAATTGTAGCGCCATCTACTTACACCCTCGTTTATGAGGGTGTAGATTTGAAGAACGACAACTCTTCTCTACAAGATAATATCGCTAAATATAGAAACGGAATTCTATCGGAAATCGCCAAACAGGCACGATTATACACGACCATATCCGAATATACATGAATGCTCCCATAGCCTCATTTACATTGCAAACATAAATTGTCCCGTTTCTGTGCTATATCGACGAGATGGCGGATTTTAAATATTAAATTTAGATGGTAATGGATCAATTCGGCGTACCAGTAATTGAACTAAGGACGACTTAAATATTGAGTAAATATGTCAAATCAGAAGCACATTGTACTTTTTAAAACTATTTATCGTTCCGTTGACCCGTAAACAATGGCGGCCAATTATAAAAGTTTTATCAACATTGCAGTGCCTCGCTTTCGATTCAAGTACGTCATTAATTAAGTCACGTGCTAATAGGCCTATTAATAGGATTAATAATTTCATGGGAAACCCCGCCAGTTTCCCCAGGCGTTGATATAATCAGAAACTCAATACGGCCCAATTAATAGTCTTGGTGTTAAAATATATTGATTTGACTGACCAGGCAAAGTATATCTAGGCCTGTTCCCAGGCTATAATAACATACACTGCTGGCTTTACATAGTGGTTATCTAATTTGGATACTTAACCCTTTCAACACCACAGACCTCTAAATAGGCTTACAAAAAGTGTAGATCCAGATGAGCCGGCTCGTAACGAGCCGTCTCATCAGGATCTGCACTTTTTGCCAGTGATATGACTATTTTTAGACATAATTACCCATTTTGATAAATGAACTTGTCCAAATGTGATTTTCTGATTCATTTATTGGTTTATGAATATCATGGACCAGTCCATGTGAGTTACTTGGTGTTGAATGGGTTAAATCACTGGATATGCTATAGCTAGTACACTACAGAACATAGTTCTATATCCCTGACTGCAAGGAGCCCATATATCCAAGCATACGGTAGTGTATGGATCCACATATTGGGTGTTGAACATCCATTATAATTGCATAGGACCATACACTCCCGTATTATATGGACTCTCCTCTCATATATTTTCCATAGTGGAGATGTAAACATATTGTCATGGCAAAAAGGCTGGCATTTCTGGTAATGACATTTCAACAATTATGGAACCAATTTCCTGCAGATGACAGAAAATGTCAGATGCAGCAGGGGTATGTATCTAAAACTGTAATACTGGTAATATATCGTGGACATAATTCACCTTGGTATGATGGTGTCTGGATATACTGCCAAAACCATCGCTGACCATTCATTGGTCCATCAGTTTCTGTTGTAATAGCATTACAAAACACCATGAGCATCATAATCGTACTTACAGTTCACAATATCACAGAGCCCAAGATCCATTGATAAAGTTCACAATATCACAGAGCCCAAGATCCATTGATAAAGTTCACAATATCACAGAGCACAAGATCCATTGATAAAGTTCACAATATCACAGAGCCCAAGATCCATTGATAAAGTTCACAATATCACAGAGCCCAAGATCCATTGATAAAGTTCACAATATCACAGAGCCCAAGATCCATTGATAAAGTTCACAATTTCATAGAGCCCAAGATCCATTGATAAAGTTCACAATTTCACAGAGCCCAAGATCCATTGATAAAGTTCACAATATCACAGAGCCCAAGATTCATTGATACAGTTCACAATATCACAGAGCCCAAGATTCATTGATACAGTTCACAATATCACAGAGCCCAAGATCCATTGATACAGATCACAATATCACAGAGCCCAAGATTCATTGATACAGTTCACAATATCACAGAGCCCAAGATCCATTGATAAAGTTCACAATATCACAGAGCCCAAGATTCATTGATACAGTTCACAATATCACAGCACCCAAGATCCATTGATACAGTTCACAATATCACAGATACCAAGATCCATTGATACAGTTCACAATATCACAGATCCCAAGATTCATTGATAAAGTTCACAATATCACAGAGCCCAAGATTCATTGATACAGTTCACAATATCACAGATCCCAAGATTCATTGATAAAGTTCACAATATCACAGAGCCCAAGATTCATTGATACAGTTCACAATATCACAGAGCCCAAGATTCATTGATACAGTTCACAATATCACAGAGCCCAAGATCCATTGATACAGTTCACAATATCACAGAGCCCAAGATTCATTGATACAGTTCACAATATCACAGATCCCAAGATCCATTGATAAAGTTCACAATATCACAGATCCCAAGATCCATTGATAAAGTTCACAATATCACAGAGCCCAAGATCCATTGATACAGTTCACAATATCAGAGCCCAAGATCCATTGATACAGTTCACAATATCACAGATCCCAAGATCCATTAATTTAATAAAGTTCACAATATCACAGATCCCAAGATCCATTAATACAGTTCACAATATCACAGATCCCAAGATCCATTAATTTAATAAAGTTCACAATATCACAGAGCCCAAGATCCATTGATACAGTTCACAATATCACAGATCTAAAGATCCATTAATTTAATAAAGTTCACAATATCACAGATCCCAAGATCCATTAATACAGTTCACAATATCACAGATCCCAAGATCCATTAATTTAATACAGTTCACAATATCACAGATCCCAAGATCCATTAATTTAATAAAGTTCACAATATCACAGAGCCTAAGATCCATTGATAAAGTTCACAATATCACAGATCCCAAGATCCATTAATTTAATAAAGTTCACAATTTCACAGAGCCCAAGATCCATTAATTTAATAAAGTTCACAATATCACAGAGCCCAAGATCCATTGATACAGTTCACAATATCACAGATCTAAAGATCCATTAATTTAATAAAGTTCACAATATCACAGATCCCAAGATCCATTAATTTAATAAAGTTCACAATATCACAGAGCCCAAGATCCATTAATTTAATAAAGTTCACAATATCACAGAGCCCAAGATCCATTGATACAGTTCACAATATCACAGATACCAAGATCCATTAATAAAGTTCACAATATCACAGATCCCAAGATCCATTAATACAGTTCACAATATCACAGAGCCCAAGATCCATTGATACAGTTCACAATATCACAGAGCCCAAGATCCATTAATAAAGTTCACAGTATCACAGAGCCCAAGATCCATTGATACAGTTCACAATATCACAGATCCCAAGATCCATTAATTTAATAAAGTTCACAATATCACAGATCCCAAGATCCATTAATACAGTTCACAATATCACAGATCCCAAGATCCATTGATACAGTTCACAATATCACAGAGCCCAAGATCCATTGATAAAGTTCACAATATCACAGATCCCAAGATCCATTGATACAGTTCACAATATCACAGAGTTTTGCGATTTTATGTCACTTTAATGTTAAAAGCTTACCACCTGTAATTTAATTGCGTAACATGAACATTTCTTTGGCAGATACATGCAGGGTTATACTGTGTGACTATGAATGATGTATGTTGACAAGATTATTCATTTGATACTTTCAGAGTTTGCAATTGTTCATGACAAGAAGATAGTGTATTATGATAGTATTGTGACAGAGGAAAAAACACAATGTATGTAAATACTACTTATTGAAACACTAGATACAACCCAAAAACCTAATTGTAAATTATAACTGTTTAGTTTATACACACTTATTTCAGATCGAGTGCGAAACATGTTTTTACATTAGAACAACGCTATGGAGACCACATTCTTGATGGAATCTACCATCATTTGAGGGAGATAGAAGAGGCAATGTGTAATTTTTGGGACTTGCCTTAGGGCACAATCGGCACAGCTACAACTGGGTTCGAACTTCAGGCCTTCCAAACAAGAAACGAACATGCAACCACAACTTCCACCATAAACAGTTCACATTCTTGTTGCGGTTTACATGAAATAATGCATTGCTCTAGAACTTCATTAATTTATTTAAATTCAAGTTTTTATTATTCTAAACATTGTGTTTGGGGCCGATTTAACTTCATAAAGAAAGAAGGTATTGTTGGCTCCTGTATACATTTATAATTGTTAGCATTAAACATGATACAAGTATAATTTCAAACAAAGAAATCAACAGTTCATTTATCAGAGCTGTTCATGCAATAGATCCGTTCATGCAATAGATCCGTTCATGTAATAGATCCATTCATGCAATAGAGCCGTTCATGTAATAGAGCCGTTCATGTAACAACGCCGTTCATGTAACAGAGCCATTCATGTAACAAGAGCCGTTCATGTAACATAGCCGTTCATGTAACAGAGCCGTTCATGTAACAGAGCCGTTCATGTAACAGAGCCATTCATGTAACAGAGCCATTCATGTAACAAGAGCCGTTCATGTAACATAGCCGTTCATGTAACAGAGCCGTTCATGTAACAGAGCCGTTCATGTAACATAGCCATTCATGTAATAGATCCGTTCATGTAACATAGCCGTTCATGTAACAGAGCCGTTCATGTAACAGATCCGTTCATGTAACAGATCCATTCATGCAATAGATCCGTTCATGTAACAGATCCGTTCATGTAACAGAGCCGTTCATGTAATAGAGCCGTTCATGTAATAGAGCCGTTCATGTAACAGAGCCATTCATGTAACAAGAGCCGTTCATGTAACATAGCCGTTCATGTAACAGGAGACAGTCTGGGAGACAGCCTGAGAGACAGTCTGAGAGACAGCCTGAGAGACAGTCTGAGAGACAGCCTGGGAGACAGCCTAGGAGACAGTCTGGGAGACAGCCTGAGAGACAGTCTGAGAGACAGCTGTATCGCTCAAAGCTTTATTAAATTGGAACAGTACAGCAGCTCTTGAATTCTGCCACAATAAAAACATTCTGCTGGTCAATACTAGTAGCTCTACATGAGAGGGTGATGGAGGTACAAGGTCTATATGGGAGGTGGAGGTGGCACTCAATGTTTATGAACACTAGAAATTAAGCCAGAAATAGTCAGAATTGTTTTTATTCTGCCACTTAATATGCAATGGGGATTTCCAAGAATTTATTGGTGGAGGAAGAGTTCCATCCAAGGTGTCCTTCCGGGGCAGTATTGCAGACGCTCAGTTAGAACCTGGTGTAAACACCTTCCACAGGCAAGCTCAATAGTTTACTATCATGAAAGAATTTGACACCCTGGTGGGAGAACTTGTTATTATGTAGGTTGTTGTCCTTACAAAATATTCCCTTCCAGGAATAACTCAAGAAACAAGTAATTAATTGTATTAAGACAGGCAAAGTAAATCTACAAAAAGCATTTATTTATTCCTATCCATAGGCGAGATTTCCCACAATTTATCTCCTTGTGTTAATCACGCCTGGGTGCGAAATTATGATTGACAGCCAAAGAAAGTCATAATTGCAGAAATGAATGTGATATAGACATAATGATGTCCAGGGATATTTCCATTTATATCAGTAATTGAACCAATTATGCCCAAACCCACAAAGAGAGGGTGCCATAATTGGCAAATTTGTAGAAAACAGAATCGATTTGCAGAATGAAGGCCTTAAGGCTATCCTCTTCAGAATGATATAGAATGATGCAAAACTAAATTGTCGCATAAATGAATCTCACGGGGTGGGGGGTGGGAGAGTGGGGATCTATAAACAATCAAATGATGCCATAGTGCCAAGTGACGTAATGAACATTTTTACTATAAAACTGGATTGGTTTTTAACTCTGCATCTAGAGGTGAAAATAACAGTGAAGGTAGGGTATGAGTCATGAAAGTTCATTAGAATTGTGTGGTAACAAGGACACAATTCTAAATTCCATGACATATTTCCAGTGTTTTCAGCTACAAGCAAGAAAAAACACATTAATGTTGTCTGCTACATTTATTTGAATTATTGATAACCTGTATCTTACCCAGCATGCAAAGAGTTAACGAATAACAATACAGTTGTCGGAAGACACCGGAGAGCTCACCATTGGAGATGCAAAGTCAACAGATGTGTATCCTTCTCATTCATCCCCGCCCACTGGCAATATTTCCCGGAACTGTCATAAATAGCTTGACACTTAAGTAAAATGGATTATGCAAAGTTATTAATGAGAGACATTTGTGAGTTACTGCCCCTGAATACTCTCTAAATTATGTATGTATCCTCTGTTTTTATTGGTTTTCCTTTGCGTAACATGCTATCAATTTTCATACATTTTCCCATGTTATAATTATTAAATGACTAGATCTGGACAGATATCCTACAGTATATACAATGTGTATTATACTTGATATTAACCTGATCTTCTGTAAACAATTGTTAATTAACACAATTTTGATAACATCACATGTATCATACCGCAACATCTGGTTAGTAAAAGCAGTAAAAACAAAGGATTCCAACTGAAAGGACGATATACATTCCGGGATAAATCAGACTTTAATTGCCAAGGGAGGTAATAGAAAAGTCGGCGATCTCTCTCATTGTGGTGCATTACAGGGACCTCCTTGGCACGAGTGGTTATGGTCGTTGTGGTGCATTACAGGGACCTCTTTGACTTGAGTGGCTATGGTCGTTGTGGTGCATTACAGGGACCTCTTTGACATGAGTGGCTATGGTCGTTGTGGTGCATTACAGGGACCTCTTTGACTTGAGTGGCTATGGTCGTTGTGGTGCATTACAGGGACCTCTTTGACCATGAGTGGCTATGGTCGTTGTGGTGCATTACAGGGACCTCCTTGGCACGAGTGGATATGGTCGTTGTGGTGCATTACAGGGACCTCCTTGGCACGAGTGGTTATGGTCGTTGTGGTGCATTACAGGGACCTCCTTGGCACGAGTGGATATGGTCGTTGTGGTGCATTACAGGGACCTCCTTGGCACGAGTGGTTATGGTCGTTGTGGTGCATTACAGGGACCTCACCTCCTTGGCACAAGTGGCTATGGTCGTTGTGGTGCATTACAGGGACCTCTTTGGCACGAGTGGCTATGGTCGTTGTGGTGCATTACAGGGACCTTCTTGGCACGAGTGGTTATGGTCGTTGTGGTGCATTACAGGGACCTCCTTGGCACAAGTGGATATGGTCGTTGTGGTGCATTACAGGGACCTCCTTGGCACGAGTGGTTATGGTCATTGTGGTGCATTACAGGAACCTCCTTGGCATGAGTGGTTATGGTCATTGTGGTGCATTACAGGGACCTCCTTGGCACGAGTGGTTATGGTCGTTGTGGTGCATTACAGGGACCTCCTTGGCACGAGTGGCTATGGTCGTTGTGGTGCATTACAGGGACCTCACCTCCTTGGCACAAGTGGTGATGGTCGTTGTGGTGCATTACAGGGACCTCCTTGGCACGAGTGGCTATGGTCGTTGTGGTGCATTACAGGGACCTTCTTGGCACGAGTGGTTATGGTCGTTGTGGTGCATTACAGGGACCTCCTTGGCACAAGTGGTTATGGTCGTTGTGGTGCATTACAGGGACCTCCTTGGCACGAGTGGTTATGGTCGTTGTGGTGCATTACAGGGACCTCCTTGGCACAAGTGGTTATGGTCGTTGTGGTGCATTACAGGGACCTCCTTGGCACAAGTGGTTATGGTCGTTGTGGTGCATTACAGGGACCTCCTTGGCACAAGTGGTTATGGTCGTTGTGGTGCATTACAGGGACCTCCTTGGCACAAGTGGTTATGGTCGTTGTGGTGCATTACAGGGACCTCCTTGGCACGAGTGGTTATGGTCGTTGTGGTGCATTACAGGGACCTCCTTGGCAGTGGCTATGGTCGTTGTGGTGCATTACAGGGACCTCACCTCCTTGGCACAAGTGGTTATGGTCGTTGTGGTGCATTACAGGGACCTCCTTGGCACGAGTGGCTATGGTCGTTGTGGTGCATTACAGGGACCTTCTTGGCACGAGTGGTTATGGTCGTTGTGGTGCATTACAGGGACCTCCTTGGCACAAGTGGTTATGGTCGTTGTGGTGCATTACAGGGACCTCCTTGGCACGAGTGGTTATGGTCGTTGTGGTGCATTACAGGGACCTCCTTGGCACAAGTGGTTATGGTCGTTGTGGTGCATTACAGGGACCTCCTTGGCACAAGTGGTTATGGTCGTTGTGGTGCATTACAGGGACCTCCTTGGCACGAGTGGTTATGGTCGTTGTGGTGCATTACAGGGACCTCACCTCCTTGGCACAAGTGGTTATGGTCGTTGTGGTGCATTACAGGGACCTCCTTGGCACGAGTGGCTATGGTCGTTGTGGTGCATTACAGGGACCTTCTTGGCACGAGTGGTTATGGTCATTGTGGTGCATTACAGGGACCTCCTTGGCACAAGTGGTTATGGTCGTTGTGGTGCATTACAGGGACCTCCTTGGCACGAGTGGTTATGGTCGTTGTGGTGCATTACAGGGACCTCACCTCCTTGGCACAAGTGGTTATGGTCGTTGTGGTGCATTACAGGGACCTCCTTGGCACGAGTGGCTATGGTCGTTGTGGTGCATTACAGGGACCTTCTTGGCACGAGTGGTTATGGTCGTTGTGGTGCATTACAGGGACCTCCTTGGCACGAGTGGTTATGGTCATTGTGGTGCATTACAGGGACCTCCTTGGCACGAGTGGTTATGGTCGTTGTGGTGCATTACAGGGACCTCCTTGGCACGAGTGGTTATGGTCGGGGAAGCTATCCAACTGGCTTGCGGAAGGTTGATGGTTCTACCCTGGTGCTCGCCCGTGCAACACAATTCTTCAAATAGCAATAACTTTCTAATTTTGAATCTTAGTGTTCACTTACAAATTGAGAAACAAAGATTGTGTTTAATATATAATTATGGAAGTTGGTTAAAACGACTACTGTAGAACAAACAGTGGAAGTCGTGATAGCGCAGTGGATGTGCGTTCTCTTCAGGTGCAAAAGGTCCGGAGTTCGAGCCCCGCTGGAGCCGTTACGATTGTACCCTTGGGCAAGGCATTTAATTTCCACATTGTCTCTTCTCTCTCCCTTGTGGTGATGGATTCCATCAGGAATGAGGTTTCGAGAGTGATTAATATAAGTTGTAAGAACTTGTTTCGCAATCGAGCTAACATAAATTTGTATAAACTAAATAGTCACTATTAGAGACATGGTTGTTTGAAGTTCATTGCTAGCTGTTATAAACATTTGTGTTATAAATACTGGTAGGCAGAGATCTTCAGATACTTCAAATTTGCCTTCAAGCTGTGAGTGACTGATTGTAATTTGAGCTTGCTGTGCATGTACACTACATGGGCTATGTTCTAGAAATCTATTAGGCTCTTAATTAATACAATTATAACACAATATCACTGAGCTATTTATAACCATTAAATATTGTTGACATTTATGGAAGCCGATATTTAAAGTCTGAAGCGGCTCAAATGATCCTGTTTAATCCTTGCCCTCATGGAAGCAACTCTTGACGCCATTACCAATAGGACATACATTAACAATGTAGTAGTCAAACCAATGTTCATAATTAAGGCCGGAATCCCAGGTAGTCCCAGTTATATCTATGGAGGTGGGATAGATATGGCGACTACTTATCCACTGCATGATAGCTAAATGGCTGTCGTTTGTATGGCAATATAATAGTATATTAACCTAAATCTCTATGTAGTCCTAGTAATATCTATGGAGGTGGGAAAGATATGGCGACTACTTATCCACTGCATGATAGCTAAATGGCTGTCGTTTGTATGGCAATATAATAGTATATTAACCTAAATCTCTATGAAGGAAAGGGTTACGGCCAACAGCATAAGAATAACTTGTATGATATAGAACAGCTAATAATATTTTAATGATCGCTGGCATTTTCAAGGACAGGGTGGGGGGGGGACGTGGTCGGACTGCAAGCATTTCATCTAATATGAAGATAAAGTGGTTTTGCAAACTACCTGCTATATATGTGTCTGCATCAGAACATGATTAGAAATGGGA
This sequence comes from Archivesica marissinica, assembly GCA_014843695.1. Taxonomy (NCBI): domain Eukaryota; kingdom Metazoa; phylum Mollusca; class Bivalvia; order Venerida; family Vesicomyidae; genus Archivesica; species Archivesica marissinica. Next base: position 13,231,742 of record CM026398.1, read on the forward strand.
CATAGGGTATTAGGATATTAGCTTCCTACTTGATCCTTTGCATTATGTATTATGTATGTCTCTGTATGTTATATGTGATTTATGTTTTGCAATAAATACTGTTTAACCCTTTCAACCCCACAGGCCTCTAAATAGGCTTATGAAAAGTGTAGATCCAGATGAGCCGGCTCGTGACGAGCCGTCTCATCAGGATCTGCACTTTTTTGCCAGTAATAATTATTACTATTTTTAGATAAAATTACCCATTTTGATAAATGAACTGGTCCACAGGTAATTTTCTTATTAATGTATTGGTCTGAAAATATCATGGACCAGTCCATGTCAGTTACTTGGGGTTGAATGGGTTAAACCAAATCTGGTAATTACTGTTGGTATTAACCCATTCAACACCAAGTAACTGACATGGACTGGTCCATGATATTTTTAGACAAATATATTAATAAGAAAATTACATTTGGACCAGTCCATTTATTAAAATGAGTAATTTTGTCTAAAAATAATAATATTACTGCCATGGCAACAAGTGCAGATCTGGGTCTGCACTTTTTGTAACCTATTTAAAGGTGTGTAGTGTTGAAAGGGTTAATTGGTAATACATCATGGAAAAAATAGGTTTTTACCATAATAAAAACAACATAATTCGTCAGATTATTTTACGCATTTTATGCTATAAGTCAGTGATTTTGATTAAGTTATATATGTTATATTTCGGGTTTTACGCCTGCATCAGCACAATTTTGGGCTATATCGCCGGCGGACAGGTTACTTAATAACACCTTTCCTGGGCAGGCTCCAGCGATTAACCAGTACTTGGGTGCACCAACCTACGTAAGAAACTGCCAACTTTTTCATATAACTGAGACACGGCCTGAGCGGGGCTCGAACCCGTGACCATCAGTGATGATAGGTTACAGTGGTATACAAGTCAGCGACCTTAACCACTCGACCACGGAGGCGGACGATTTTGATTAAGATAAAATGACCTTTGTGTCACATTTACAAAACTGTCCCATGTACGTGCATTTACTGGGGGAAGATTTGACCATATCTTACTGACTCTAGATCCAATCTATTATTGATACATTGTCTGATCACAACAGGTCCCCAAATTGTTGTACCATAGGACTGATATTGGACACTGAGTCTCTTCAACAGCGAGTAATGTATGAATATACAGCTATGTCAGAGGTACAACATTCAGAATTCTTAGAAAAATTGAAATTTATAGTGAGTGGGGTGGGGGCTGAAGAATGGAAGGTTTTCTTGAACCAGCGTACTCACAGTAGTTGTGCGGAGTTGGATTTTACGGCAATTAACATAGTTTACATTATATGGAGTTGAATATGACTATTGTCTGTACTCGCCTATAAGACGATCTCGCCTACCCACGTACTTTGGTACTTCCTCTGACGAATATATCTTATATGGAATTGAATATGACTACTGTCTGTACTCGCCTATAAGACGATCTCGCCTACCCTCGTACTTTGGTACTTCCTCTGACGAATATATCTTATATGGAATTGAATATGACTATTGTCTGTACTCGCCTATAAGACGATCTCGCCTACCCTCGTACTTTGGTACTTCCTCTGACGAATATATCTTATATGGAATTGAATATGACTATTGTCTGTACTCGCCTATAAGACGATCTCGCCTACCCTCGTACTTTGGTACTTCCTCTGACGAATATATCTTATATGGAATTGAATATGACTACTGTCTGTACTCGCCTATAAGACGATCTCGCCTACCCTCGTACTTTGGTACTTCCTCTGACGAATATATCTTGTCCAGACTTTGGTCATGAAATCTGTGAGTTTTGGATTGCACTCGCATATAAGAAGGGTTGATAAAATGGACAGCAGGCACAAGTATAAATTGCATGTTAGGCCAGTGCAAGTTGAAGAAATGTTCAGTGTTGGAGGAGTGCTTTCTTTTCTAAAATGTAATTATGGATACCATTTGACACATTTAAAAAAGCACTCACTTATAAGACGGTAAGCCACTTTGAGACCATAATCTAGTGTTAAAAAACTCGTCTTATAGGTGAGTATGTACGGTAATTATAGTGGTTTCACATTTAAAACATTTACGCTGAAAACAACGTATGAAACATGGAACCCAAACTGTCACACAAGCTGGAATCACATAGCACCGCAATCACATTTACATAATACAGCCTGTTTGTTTTTACGTTTATTTATCGTCGCTACCGGTTACCCATATGAGCGACGCCTCCTGAAGAGATTAGTCATTTTCGATTTTTGGAGGATAGTGCAATGATACAGAAAGAGATCCATTCCAGAGTCTCCTCTGGTTCTTTTACGTACACGTGTAAAGCACCGACACGAGACCTCGGTTTAACATCCCATTTGAAAGACTGTACATCCTACAAGTACTAGCATATATGTACATCCTACAAGTACTAGCTTATCTGTACATCCTACAAGTACTAGCTTATCTGTACCTCCTACAAGTACTAGCTTATCTGTACCTCCTACAAGTACTAGCTTATCTATACATCCTACAAGTACTAGCTTATCTGTACCTCCTACAAGTACTAGCTTATCTGTACATCCTACAAGTACTAGCATATATGTACATCCTACAAGTACTAGCTTATCTGTACATCCTACAAGTACTAGCTTATCTGTACCTCCTACAAGTACTAGCTTATCTGTACCTCCTACAAGTACTAGCTTATCTATACATCCTACAAGTACTAGCTTATCTGTACCTCCTACAAGTACTAGCTTATCTGTACATCCTACAAGTACTAGCATATATGTACATCCTACAAGTACTAGCTTATCTGTACATCCTACAAGTACTAGCTTATCTATACATCCTACAAGTACTAGCTTATCTGTACATCCTACAAGTACTAGCTTATCTGTACATCCTACAAGTACTAGCTTATCTGTACATCCTACTACAAGTACTAGCTTATCTATACATCCTACAAGTACTAGCTTATCTGTACATCCTACTACAAGTACTAGCTTATCCACTACAAGTACTAGCTTATCTACATCCTACAAGTACTAGCTTATCTGTACATCCTACAAGTACTAGCTTATCTGTACATCCTATTAACCCTTTCAACACCACAGACCTCTAAATAGGCTTACAAAAAGTGTAGATCCAGATGAGACGGCTCGTCACGATCTGCACTTTTTGCCAGTAATATTACTATTTTAGACAAAATTACCCATTTTGATAAATGAACTGGTCCAAATGTAATTTTCGTATTAATGTATTGGTCTAAAAACTGATCATGGACCAGTCCATTTCAGTTACTTGGTGTTGAATGGGTTAAACTCCATATAAACGCTGTAACAAGAAGCTCTTATTTTTATCTCATTTTCTCACACTGAAGACGCATAACAATAGATTTTCTGACAAAACTTTCACTTTTTAATGCTGTATCACAGAGGAAATAAACTACTAGGGAAAACCTGGTCATAGAAACCATGACAAGAGCTTAATGGAACATGTCTATCAGAAACATGGATTCACCCAATCTAGCTGCTCGTTAAAATTATAATATTTTTATAGAAAGATGTGCAATAATGCAAAACAAGACGTCATGCATGCAGTAATACACAGAGATTATATATCTTGTCCAAGACCACATGTAATCACAGCCAGCCATTTGAATATATACGCCCCCTGCACTCCCACAGAGTGATTGATATGCACCTGCACTCCCGCAGATTGATTGATACACCCCTGCACTCCCAGAGATTGATTGATACTCCATTAAGCAGCCAGTTTGCAGATTCCCAATATGCTGTTTTATTATACATTTGACCTCTATTAAGCAACCAACCTGTATTAAGCAGCCAGTTTGCAGATTCCCAATATGCTGTTTTATTATACATTTGACCTCTATTAAGCAGCCACCTGTGCTAAGCAGCCACTTTATGTGATTCCCTTGACTGGCTGCTTAAGACAGGTTTGACTGTATTTATTGTCGCCCTTCATTAGTTGAGGTGACACCTCCAGAATTAAGATCGTTTTATTGTTTAAAGGATAGTGCATGATACAGAAGACACCCATAATTCCAGAATCATCCCTGGTTCTTTTACAAGCCCGGTGCATCATGAGCACCGATACAATGAACCACACTGCTGGCTTTTCTATTACCTCCCTTTGCCGATAAAGTCTCATTTTATTAAAATCATGTGAATTAATTGATAACAAATTGATAAATTTCCATTGGATATAATGTAGGATATCCTGTCGAAATATAGTAATTTAATAACTATAAGATGAGAAAGTGGAAGAATATTGCTAGGATGCTGTGCAAAGGAACAATGATAACAATGGAGGAAACCACTTAAGAGGACCTACATACTTTAATTAACCCTTTCAACCCCACAGGCCTCTAAATAGGCTTATGAAAAGTGTAGATCCAGATGAGCCGGCTCGTGACGAGCCGTCTCATCAGGATCTGCACTTTTTTGCCAGTAATAATTATTACTATTTTTAGATAAAATTACCCATTTTGATAAATGAACTGGTCCAAAGGTAATTTTCTTATTAATTTATTGGTCTGAAAATATCACGCACCAGTCCATGTCAGTTACTTGGGGTTGAATGGGTTAATGGAGTATTCAGGGGCAGTAACTCACTATGTTTCTCATTGCAATCTCGGTTTATATAGTTCTACATGTAGGTACAACTGTACATTTGTTATCTGTTATGATTGGACAGGGGATCAAACTGGTGACCCTTGGATCTGCCGTTCATCCTGTTAACGACTGGGACACTCTTATTCCATTTCTGTTCTTATTGTTGTGATGGGCTATACATTGCACAAACAAACCCACTTCATGTCTAATGCAGGAACACACCCACTTCATGTCTAATGCACGAACAAACCCACTTCATGTCTAATGCACAAACACACCCACTTCATGTCTAATGCAGGAACAAACCCACTTCATGTCTAATGCACGAACAGACCCACTTCATGTCTAATGCACAAACAAACCCACTTCATGTCTAATGCACAAACAAAACCACTTCATGTCTAATGCACAAACAAACCCACTTCATGTCTAATACACGAACACACCCACTTCATGTCTAATGCACAAACAAACCCACTTCATGTCTAATGCACGAACAAAACCACTTCATGTCTAATGCAGGAACAAACCCACTTCATGTCTAATGCACAAACAAACCCACTTCATGTCTAATGCAGGAACAAACCCACTTCATGTCTAATGTACAAACAAACCCACTTCATGTCTGAAACACGTCATCAGGACTAACACGTTATTAGGACTAACACGTCATCAGGACTAACACTTTTGCACTCACCTCTCATCTGCATCAAAACAACAACATGTGATGTAGAACCAAAATGATGTGACTTATGACCAAGTACTCACAAAAACCATATGAATATAACAATGTGATTGCTTAGAACATAAAGCTATCTACAACACAAAAGATGGAGAGACCTGTAATGCAATATCTTATCAGACACACTTTGTGTTCTTATAATCCTTATAAATGGGAACATTAAAGACAAGACATTTATTATCTCTCAGTTTGTATGTGGAGAATTTCTTCATTCTGGAGGTGCTGATCAATATACAAACCTATTGTTTCTTTTCCCCCCTTACCATATTTAATGTAATTATAACAACAGTATATAAAGATCTACCGTAATCGTGCATGTATAAGACGCAGGTTTATTCGTCCAAGTCTGATATACAAACCTATTGTTTCTTTCCCCCCTTACCATATTTAATGTAATTATAACAACAGTATATAAAGATCTACCGTAATCGTGCATGTATAAGACGCAGGTTTATTCGTCCAAGTCTGATATACAAACCTATTGTGTCTTTTCCCCCTTACCATATTTAATGTAATTATAACAACAGTATATAAAGATCTACCGTAATCGTGCATGTATAAGACGCAGGTTTATTCGTCCAAGTCTGATGCATTTATAATGCTTCAGCTTAGAACAATTCCTTTTGATAAGAATGAGTAGGTGTTGACATGTTGTGAAAATAATGTCACTTTAAACATACCAGTTTCTCCAGATGTACTCAATCCCTATTGACTCATGTGTAACTCGCTTATTTTAGTAGTCTTATACCCCAAGAATCATTATCATATTTTAGTAATGGCTATGAATCACAAGCAAACAAAATCTTCCATATTTTTCTTTTTCACAAGATTTGGTAATTTTCTAAATTGCTCTACAATCAGTTGCACTTTTACATGATAAGCATTTTCCCTGGAAATTCTCTGCTTATTTAACTGTGATCTATTCCTCAAAGGTCTATGGTATTGTCTCTTGCCAGTTTACCATATTTAATGTAATTATAACAATGCAATAAAGACCTATTCCTCTTGCCTGATTACCATATTTAATGTAATTATGACAATACAATAAAAACCGTCTCGACCCGTTACCATATTTAATTTAATTATAACAACTCAACGAAGACCTATTATTTCTTGCCAAATAAGCGCAACCTATAAGGTTATGTATATAGTTACACCCAACGCCAATATTTCCTGGAGAGAGCATCTGATGACTGTGTGTGTTTTACGTCTATCGTCGCTACCTGTTGCCCATATGAGCGAGCGACGCCTCCTGAAGAGATTAGTCATTTTAGATTTTTGGACGATAGTGCAATGATACAGACAGAGACACATTCCAGAGTCTCCTCTGGTTCTTTTACGTGCACAGTGTACAGCACCGACACTAGACCTCGGTTTAACGTCCCATCTGAAAGACTGTTCATTTTATTAGGGTCAGACGGGGGATCGAACCTGCACTCCCTGGATTACCAGTCCAGCGTGCTACCACTGGACTACAGATCTGTCTGTAATCTGATGACTCATCCTCTTTTAACCATAAATAGTGGGGCCCACATCATCCCCTCTGAATCTGCCAGAGGTTAGTTCAATAAAAATATTATTTTGTAACTATCAATGAATTAGTGTCCTGTGAACTATGAAGCAGTACTACATTCCACAGTGTCTGGCGTGTAGACACGGTGAATCTATAATTCATAAAGCACCTTACCACATTTGACATAGAGAATATTTATGACATGTTTGTACTTCAAAGATAACTAGGGGACAGCACTTTGAGAGTTATAACCTCCCCCCACCCATACGCTGGTATTTGACACAAGAACAACAGCACGATTTCACATGACCTTGAAAGGTCAATCTCAAGGTCACAGGGTATAGTTTATTTGAACGGTCATATGAAGTGTTGTATCAGGCTGCAATATAGTGCGCTATATAAATGATGAATAACTTTGCTTCAGGGTTTCAATAAACTGCCCATATTAGGGTAACGAATCAGTCGAAATCAGGAGCCAAAATATTTCACTTCATTAATTCCCCAATGTATGCTTTCATCTGAGCCAACGAGAGTGATTGTTACAAGCTGTTAAAGCATGTTTCGCAATCGTTGTAAACTAAATACAATTTATACATGATTAAACCCCAAAAAAATGTAATATGATTGATCGGAGATAAGCTCATCTCTAATTCTGTAAGATAATTACTGGTAAACGGAGCAGAAAGATCAGACTAGGATATTGATGAATAAATATTACTACAATATATCAAACAAGTAATTATGTATCAGCTTAAAACACCACCTCACGTCACACGATATAATGTTTCACAGACAAGTATTGAACAGCCATTCAGTGCAATAATAACTCATCTTTCTTTCATGGAGTCATGCAGTGAAATAATAACATGTCATTCTTTCATGGAGTCATGCAGTGAAATAATAACCTGTCATTCTGTCGGGGAGTCATACAGTGAAATAATAACCCGTCATTCTGTCGGGGAGTCGTACAGTGAAATAATAACCTGTCATTCTGTCGGGGAGTCATGCAGTGAAATAATAACCTGTCATTCTGTCGGGGAGTCATACAGTGAAATAATAACCTGTCATTCTGTCGGGGAGTCATACAGTGAAATAATAACCTGTCATTCTGTCGGGGAGTCATACAGTGAAATAATAACCTGTCATTCTGTCGGGGAGTCATCAGTGAAATAATAACCTGTCATTCTGTCGGGGAGTCATACAGTGAAATAATAACCTGTCATTCTGTCGGGGAGTCATGCAGTGAAATAATAACCTGTCATTCTGTCGGGGAGTCATACAGTGAAATAATAACATGTCATTCTGTCGGGGAGTCATACAGTGAAATAATAACCTGTCATTCTGTCGGGGAGTCATACAGTGAAATAATAACCTGTCATTCTGTCGGGGTCGTACAGTGAAGTAATAACCAGTCAGTGAGCTGTGCCTACTCATTATTGCAGCTATAAACCCATCCAAGTATTATTGTCAAATGAGTGACATAATCACTCTTTTGTCATAGTCTACAACAATATATAGAGAATAATGTAACAGAGTTATTGATATTAATAATTATTTCTCTTTATAGAAATATAATGATTGATGAATTGATTTCACTGACCACGTAATTACAGATACTGGTAATAAAGTAGATTATCACACAATCTAAAACCATGCATTATGTAATTACAGATACTGGTAATAAAGTAGATTATCACACAATCTAAGACCATGCATTATGTAATTACAGATACTGGTAATAAAGTAGATTATCACACAATCTAAAACCATGCATTATGTAATTACAGATACTGGTAATAAAGTAGATTATCACACAATCTAAAACCATGCATTATGTAATTACATAGACTGGTAATAAAGTAGATTATCACACAATCTAAAACCATGCATTATGTAATTACAGATACTGGTAATAAAGTAGATTATCACACAATCTAAAACCATGCATTATGTAATTACAGATACTGGTAATAAAGTAGATTATCACACAATCTAAAACCATGCATTATGTAATTACATAGACTGGTAATAAAGTAGATTATCACACAATCTAAAACCATGCATTATGTAATTACATAGACTGGTAATAAAGTAGATTATCACACAATCTAAAACCATGCATTATGTAATTACATAGACTGGTAATAAAGTAGATTATCACACAATCTAAAACCATGCATTATGTAATTACAGATACTGGTAATAAAGTAGATTATCACACAATCTAAAACCATGCATTATGTAATTACAGATACTGGTAATAAAGTAGATTATCACACAATCTAAAACCATGCATTATGTAATTACAGATACTGGTAATAAAGTAGATTATCACACAATCTAAAGTTAAACCATGCATTATGTAATTACAGATACTGGTAATAAAGTAGATTATCACACAATCTAAAACCATGCATTATGTAATTACATAGACTGGTAATAAAGTAGATTATCACACAATCTAAAACCATGCATTATGTAATTACAGATACTGGTAATAAAGTAGATTATCACACAATCTAAAACCATGCATTATGTACCGTATTTAGCTGTGTATAGTGCGCTACCGTGTATAGTGCGCACCCACGATCTGGCACGAAAATCGGCGGAAAAACTGAGTTCCTATGTATACTGCGCACGTGAAAAACGCAATTTTCCAAGTCAAAATTTAACATTTCTCAAGAATCGCTAAAAATTGTGCTCCGTGATTTTTACAACTTATATTAATCACTCGAGATATACCTCATCGAGTAACGGTAAACGCACTCGGGGCACACCTGCTCAAATTTCTCGACACGTTCTCAAACATCTCAACACGTTCTCAAACATGTCAGCAGATGCTCAAACTTCTCAACACGTGAAGCCTACCTAATTAACTGGGACCCATTGTGAAAGGTTTGTCGAAATTAATTATCGCTACAATCAATTGAAATACTGCAGCCAAAAAAGTTTTTTTTTTATGCAATGCATTGTACATTGTACGGCGAAGTACGCGAAAAGTACGGGAAATATTACATACGATAAAACCACGTGATGTTATCAAATCGCCATTTTTTTATGCATTTACCTTTTCAATTAAATTCATCAAAGTTTGCCAAAATAAACGAAATATATGCTAATTTTGTGGTCTTATTCATTTGATTTATTTATATAGACTATCGGCAACTGGTTTTAATAGCTAGTTTATAACGATTGTCGAATGTAACAACTTACAGAATGACTGTGGGCCGTTTGGGTCGAATTTCAGTTTTTTCACGAAATTTTGGTCCGGAAAAAAATGTCCTGATGTCTGTACTGGTGTATAATGCGCAGTAGATAAAATGGATGAGGATTTCAGTAAGAAATGTGCGCACTATACACAGCTAAATACGGTAATTACAGATACTGGTAATAAAGTAGATTATCACACAATCTAAAACCATGCATTATGTAATTACAGATACTGGTAATAAAGTAGATTATCACACAATCTAAAACCATGCATTATGTAATTACAGATACTGGTAATAAAGTAGATTATCACACAATCTAAAACCATGCATTATGTAATTACAGATACTGGTAATAAAGTAGATTATCACACAATCTAAGACCATGCATTATGTAATTACAGATACTGGTAATAAAGTAGATTATCACACAATCTAAAACCATGCATTATGTAATTACAGATACTGGTAATAAAATAGATTATCACACAATCTAAAGTTAAACCATGCATTATGTAATTACAGATACTGGTAATAAAGTAGATTATCACACAATCTAAAACCACACATTATGTAATTACAGATATAAATCACAATATACATAGTGTGTTGATTTGATTTTTACTTTACTAAATAATGGAAATAAAATAGATAATCAAACAACCTGAGACTTGAACACACTTCCCTCTATAGTATAGTTATCTCCCTTAAATAATGAAAGAGTAACAAAATATTCTCTATTGTGATCGAGGCCCTGATATTAGAGAGTATTGATATTCTCTATAAGGCCCTGATATTAGAGAGTATTGATATTCTCTATAAGTCCCTTATATTAGAGAGTATTGATATTCTCTATAAGGCCCTGCTATTAGAGAGTATTAATATTCTCTATAAGGCCCTGATATTAGAGAGTATTTATATTCTCTATAAGTCCCTTATATTAGAGAGTATTGATATTCTCTATAAGGCCCTGATATTAGAGAGTATTGATATTCTCTATAAGGCCCTGATATTAGAGAGTATTGATATTCTCTATTAGAAGTTATGAGGCCCTGATGTAATAGAGTATTATTACTATTATTTATACACACTTAAGAGGCCTCTGGTAAGAGTATCAATATATTCACTGACATTAACTGAACTAGACTATAAATGTGCCATATAATTGTCAATATCTTGTCAACTTTCCTCCTGCTATGTTTGCTGTAACTTCTGATCTATGACACGTAATCTATAATGCCAAACTATGAAATACGGGCAGAATCTCACTCATTAATGGTACACAGTTCTTTGTGTTACTGGCCAACCTCAGGAGCTCTTCCTACACTTTATATTTGGCCATAGTCAATTGATCGTTCGTTATGTTCAAGGGGATTGGTTGGGAGAGGTAAGTTAACATCTAAACTACATCAAATTTGGAACAGCCCAAATGCTGTTTGCAGATTCCTTCCAATTTATTCGGCAGGTTAAGGGTTAATGAGAATAGAATAATTTTAATCAGCCAATCAGAAACGCGATATTGCAAGAAGTTGTCAATATACTCAATTGATAAACAGTGAGCATATCTACCACCCATCCATCGATGTTATTGGTTGTGTCCACTATCTTACCCTGAACATAGGCAGTGAGCATATCTACCACTCATCCATCGATGTTATTGGTTGCATCCACTATCTTACTCTGAACATAGGCAGTGAGCATATCTACCACTCATCCATTGATGTTATTGGTTGTGTCCACTATCTTACCCTGAACATAGGCAGTGAGCATATCTACCACTCATCCATCGATGTTATTGGTTGCATCCACTATCTTACTCTGAACAGAGTCAGTGAGCATATCTACCACCGATCCATCGATGTTATTGGTTGCATCCACTATCTTACTCTGAACATAGGCAGTGAGCATATCTACCACTCATCCATCGATGTTATTGGTTGCATCCACTATCTTACTCTGAACATAGGCAGTGAGCATATCTACCACGCATCCATCGATGTTATTGGTTGCATCCACTATCTTACTTTGAACATAGGCAGTGAGCATATCTACCACTCATCCATCGATGTTATTGGTTGCATCCACTATCTTACTTTGAACATAGACAGTGAGCATATCTACCACCCATCCATCGATGTTATTGGTTGCATCCACTATCTTACTTTGAACATAGACAATGAGCATATCTACCACCCATCCATCGATGTTATTGGTTGCTTCCACTATCTTACTCTGAACATAGGCAGTGAGCATATCTACCACCCATCCATCGATGTTATTGGTTGTGTCCACTATCTTACTCTGAACATAGGCAGTGAGCATATCTACCACTCATCCATCGATGTTATTGGTTGTATCCACTATCTTACTCTGAACATAGGCAGTGAGCATATCTACCACTCATCCATCGATGTTATTGGTTGTATCCACTATCTTACTTTGAACATAGGCAGTGAGCATATCTACCACTCATCCATCGATGTTATTGGTTGTGTCCACTATCTTACTTTGAACATAGGCAGTGAGCATATCTACCACACATCCATCGATGTTATTGGTTGTATCCACTATCTTACCCTGAACATTATAAGGCAGTGAGCATATCTACCACTCATCCATCGATGTTATTGGTTGTGTCCACTATCTTACTCTGAACATAGGCAGTGAGCATATCTACACTCATCCATCGATGTTATTGGTTGTGTCCACTATCTTACTTTGAACATAGGCAGCCAGTTTTATCTACTATCTTACTCTGAACATTATAACTGGTGTTTTTGTTTGACTACTAAAGTGTCAATGTATTTATTTATCACATAACTTTGCTTGTATTAATACAGCCATCACATATTTTCTTGTATGTCTACACGTGTAATAATACAACCTAGAAGGATTCAATTGGTTGTGGCATGACAGCTTGATTTTTACTAGGGATGGCAATGAATAGCGATTTTGGTATTCGAATATTCGGTCGGGAAGATATTCAAATATTCGTTATAGTTATGTGATAAACTCAAAATACACATAAATTTTCACAATTAATCTACTTTCTGTTTTATGCCCTACGTCATATCTTCTTCCTGTAAATTTGGCGACGACTCAATCAGTTATTGTTATCGTCCACTGTACATGCTACCAAATTAATACCTATATACTACTATATATAATAAATGAACAATTCTATATAAGAACATGCTAAACTTTATTCAAATTCAATTACTTGGAAACATTTCAATGTGTACTAAATTTCACACATACAATATATATGTCCATAAATGTCAACGGGTAGTACCGTACGATCTCACCATGCGTACACATTAAAACTCAATGTCACAACCTTTTTGAACGGTGTTCTTGTTCAAAAAAATAATGTCAACAAGAGAAGTGGATAATCTGTTCCTTAGTTTGTTGATACGTAGACCAGTTGTGGAGAAGATGCGTTCGGATGGGACTGACGTTGCTGGCACTGACAGTAGTCTACGGTGGGGGAGAATTTCAGTTCATTTTTCCGCCACCACTCAAGGGGTTTCACATGGGGATCCATTTTCTCGAGCAGATAGCTCTTTAACTCGATCAGACTGTTCCTTTTCGTTTGTCTCAAATACTAGAAAGTTCAATTTCCTACGCTTAGACGTAGGCTCACAGTCACTAGTGTCACGTGAAGACAGTTTCAATGGTATTTCTTTTGTATTGTAACTTTGTAAGGTTTTATGATATATTGAAAAGAAAACAACAACGACGTATCTGATTTTATGACAGTTTATTTAAATTTTGCAAATATATTTTTTTTCTTCCGAATATTCGAATACTGTAACAGTATTCGAATATTCGGGCGTTTGAGCGAATATTCGAATATTCGCATATTCGTTGCCATCCCTAATTTTTACACATTCAATATATAGTTTGCAACTTTGCCGCCATACTTTATAATGTTGAAAATCAATAAAATGTCAAATATGAACTAGCAGAACACAGTATAGTGATTTAAAATTATTGTGTTGATGAATTTAGTTTATACAAATTTATTTTAGCTCGATTGCGAAACAAGTTCTTATAACTTATACTAATCACTCTCGAGACCTCATTCCTGATGGAATCCATCGCCACGAGGGAGAGAGAAGAGGCATGTGGAATTTAAATGCCTTGCCTAAGGACACAATCGTAACGGCTCCAGCGGGGCTCGAACTCCGGGCCTTTCGCACGTGAAGCGAACGTGCTACCACTGAGCTATCACGACTTCCACACTTGATGAATTTGCATTGTTGTTAGATTATAAGGGACTATTTACTACAGTGTTGGGATGCACCATACCAATTTCTTTGAGATGAAAGATATGGCTCAAAAGTGGCAAACAGAAAACATTTTCTCTAATTTATGGTTGTTGTTACCGTGGTAACTTACCACGTGAACAAAATGATCTCACATGAGTGGAGATTACATACCATATTTTATGAAACTCGTTTTGGAATTTTGCTATTAAGCTTCCCAAAATGGTAATTCTACACCGTCCAATATATTACTGTGTAGGAGAGAAACTATATAAGCTCTGCTTCTGTTTTAATCCTTTCCTATATACTTACTTCTTTGATCTTGTGTACATGTATTGTTTTGTGAATGCATATAGTGGAATAAATATGTTTAAACCAAAACGATAATTAACTAATTAATATATTAAGTAAATCACTTTTATCATGTTTTATAAAGATTATACAAATTTATTTTAGTTTGATTGCGAAACAAGTTATTACAACTTATATTAACCACTCTCGAGACCTCATTCCTAATAACTTCCATAAAGATAGGTGGCATAAAACAACATGACATTCACATACATTGTTTGAACATTAAATATATTACTTTAACCCTTTCAACCCCACAGGCCTCTAAATGGGCTTATAAAAAGTGTAGATCCAGATGAGCCGGCTCGTAACGAGCCGTTACGAGCCGTCTCATCAGGATCTGCACTTTTTTGCCAGTAATAATTATTACTATTTTTAGATAAAATTACCCATTTTGATAAATGAACTGGTCCAAAGGTAATTTTCTTATTAATTTATTGGTCTAAAAATATCATGGACCAGTCCATGTCAGTTACTTGGGGTTGAATGGGTTAAATAACTGAAAGAGAAGAAGACTTGATTAAAGTTGATATGGTGGTATTAAATCATTCCAATACTCAGCTGCCAATAAATGCTAACCAGTTTTAAGACAAGCAAACAGTGTTTCATTGACTTCCTTGATTAATTACATTACTGGAATACCACATCCAGACAGATTGTAAAATAATTATTAATCCACTATTATATCTTCATTTCTCACATGTTCCCATTAGCCAATAATACTCTATATGAAACTAGATTTATGAAGAAGTAATGTTACCCTTTGCTCTTCATCTCAACCAAGACAAGCTGTCTGACAATGACTCTAGATATAATACACTGGATAGTTATATACCCCATTACACTGATTATTGTACCAAGACAAAATGACTGAAATCTTCTGAGAGGAATGAAGATAAACAGTTCCTTAGGGGTTTGAAAACCTCCATATAATATGTAATCCAGCACTGACTGAGTTACAGGAGTTAGATACAGTGTAATCCAGCATTGATTGAGTTACAGGAGTTAGATACAGTGTAATCCAGCACTGACTGAGTTACAGGAGGTAGATACAGTGTAATCCAGCACTGATTGAATTACAGGAGTTAGATACAGTGTAATCCAGCACTGACTGGGTTACAGGAGTTAGATACAGTGTAATCCAGCACTGACTGAGTTACAGGAGTTAGATACAGTGTAATCCAGCATTGATTGAGTTACAGGAGTTAGATACAGTGTAATCCAGCATTGATTGAGTTACAGGAGTTAGATACAGTGTAATCCAGCACTGACTGAGTTAAAGGAGTTAGATACAGTGTAATCCAGCACTGATTGGGTTACAGGAGTTAGATACAGTGTAATCCAGCACTGATTGGGTTACAGGAGTTAGATACAGTGTAATCCAGCACTGACTGAGTTACAGGAGTTAGATACAGTGTAATCCAGCACTGATTGGGTTACAGGAGTTAGATACAGTGTAATCCAGCACTGACTGAGTTACAGGAGTTAGATACAGTGTAATCCAGCACTGATTGGGTTACAGGAGTTAGATACAGTGTAATCCAGCACTGACTGAGTTACAGGAGTTAGATACAGTGTAATCCAGCACTGACTGAGTTACAGGAGTTAGATACAGTGTAATCCAGCACTGATTGGGTTACAGGAGTTAGATACAGTGTAATCCAGCACTGACTGGGTTACAGGAGTTAGATACAGTGTAATCCAGCACTGATTGAATTACAGGAGTTAGATACAGTGTAATCCAGCACTGACTGAGTTACAGGAGTTAGATACAGTGTAATCCAGCACTGATTGGGTTACAGGAGTTAGATACAGTGTAATCCAGCACTGACTGGGTTACAGGAGTTAGATACAGTGTAATCCAGCACTGACTGAGTTACAGGAGTTAGATACAGTGTAATCCAGCACTGACTGAGTTACAGGAGGTAGATACAGTGTAATCCAGCACTGACTGAGTTACAGGAGTTAGATACAGTGTAATCCAGCATTGATTGAGTTACAGGAGTTAGATACAGTGTAATCCAGCACTGACTGAGTTACAGGAGTTAGATACAGTGTAATCCAGCACTGATTGAGTTACAGGAGTTAGATACAGTGTAATCCAGCATTGATTGAGTTACAGGAGTTAGATACAGTGTAATCCAGCACTGACTGAGTTACAGGAGTTAGATACAGTGTAATCCAGCACTGATTGGGTTACAGGAGTTAGATACAGTGTAATCCAGCACTGATTGGGTTACAGGAGTTAGATACAGTGTAATCCAGCACTGACTGAGTTACAGGAGTTAGATACAGTGTAATCCAGCACTGACTGGGTTACAGGAGTTAGATACAGTGTAATCCAGCACTGACTGGGTTACAGGAGTTAGATACAGTGTAATCCAGCACTGACTGGGTTACAGGAGTTAGATACAGTGTAATCCAGCACTGACTGAGTTACAGGAGTTAGATACAGTGTAATCCAGCACTGACTGAGTTACAGGAGTTAGATACAGTGTAATCCAGCACTGATTGAGTTACAGGAGTTAGATACAGTGTAATCCAGCACTGACTGGGTTACAGGAGTTAGATACAGTGTAATCCAGCACTGATTGAATTACAGGAGTTAGGTACAGTGTAATCCAGCACTGACTGGGTTACAGGAGTTAGATACAGTGTAATCCAGCATTGACTGAGTTACAGGAGTTAGGTACAGTGTAATCCAGCACTGACTGGGTTACAGGAGTTAGATACAGTGTAATCCAGCACTGACTGAGTTACAGGAGTTAGATACAGTGTAATCCAGCACTGACTGAGTTACAGGAGTTAGATACAGTGTAATCCAGCACTGACTGAGTTACAGGAGTTAGATACAGTGTAATCCAGCACTGACTGGGTTACAGGAGTTAGATACAGTGTAATCCAGCACTGTAATCCAGCACTGACTGGGTTACAGGAGTAGTACAGTGTAATCACTGGACAAAACAAACCAAACACACAAAACCACACACAACAAAAAACCACCAAAACAAACAAACCACAAAAACAAAAACAAACCACACACAACAAAAAACCACGCACTGACTGGGTTCAGGAGTTAGTACAGTGTAATCCAGCATTGAGGGTTACAGGAGTTAGATACAGTGTAATCCGCATTGACTGGGTTACAGGAGTTAGATACAGTGTAATCCAGCACTGCTGGTTACAGGAGTTAGATACAGTGTAATCCAGCACTGACTGAGTTACAGGAGTTAGATACAGTGTAATCCAGCACTGACTGGGTTACAGGAGGTAGATACAGTGTAATCCAGCACTGACTGGGTTACAGGAGGTAGATACAGTGTAATCCAGCACTGATTGAATTACAGGAGTTAGATACAGTGTAATCCAGCACTGACTGAGTCACAGGAGTTAGATACAGTGTAATCCAGCACTGACTGAGTTACAGGAGTTAGATACAGTGTAATCCAGCATTGATTGAATTACAGGAGTTAGATACAGTGTAATCCAGCACTGATTGAATTACAGGAGTTAGATACAGTGTAATCCAGCATTGACTGAATTACAGGAGTTAGATACAGTGTAATCCAGTACTGATTGAATTACAGGAGTTAGATACAGTGTAATCCAGCACTGACTGGGTTACAGATGTCAGATATAGTGTAATCCAGCATTGATTGAGTTACAGATGTCAGATATAGTGTAATCCAGCACTGACTGAGTTACAGGAGTTAGATACAGTGTAATCCAGCACTGATTGAATTACAGGAGTTAGATACAGTGTAATCCAGCACTGACTGGGTTACAGGAGTTAGATACAGTGTAATCCAGCATTGACTGAGTTACAGGAGGTAGATACAGTGTAATCCAGCACTGACTGAATTACAGGAGTTAGATACAATGATGGGGATGCAAAAGGCACTGAGGGAGATACATCAGTTTACTGTGATCAATTACTTCAATCAACCTCCATGTTGAATATATCAACATTTGCCACTATAAAGGCAAGCTGTTGTATCTGGTTCCTGGTGTGATTATATATGACATGGGCGACTATAAAGGCAAGCTGTTGTATCTGGTTCCTGGTAAAAACAACAAAACAACACCCAAAAACAACAAAACAACACCCAAAAACAACAAAACAACATCTGGTTCCTGGTGTGATTATATATGACATGGGTGACTATAAAGGCAAGCTGTTGTATCTGGTTCCTGGTGTGATTATATATGACATGGGTGACTATAAAGGCAAGCTGTTGTATCTGGTTCCTGGTGTGATTATATATGACATGGGTGACTATAAAGGCAAGCTGTTGTATCTGGTTCCTGGTGTGATTATATATGACATGGGTGACTATAAAGGCAAGCTGTTGTATCTGGTTCCTGGTGTGATTATATATGACATGGGTGACTATAAAGGCAAGCTGTTGTATCTGGTTCCTCAGGAGTGATTATATATGACATGGGCGACTATAAAGACAAGCTGTTGTGTCTGGTTCCTGGTGTGATTATATATGACATGGGTGACTATAAAGGCAAGCTGTTGTGTCTGGTTCCTGGTGTGATTATATATGACATGGGCGACTATAAAGGCAAGCTGTTGTATCTGGTTCCTGGTGTGATTATATATGACATGGGCGACTATAAAGGCAAGCTGTTGTATCTGGTTCCTGGTGTGATTATATATGACATGTGACTATAAAGGCAAGCTGTTGTGTCTGGTTCCTGGTGTGATTATATATGTCATGGGTGACTATTTCTAATAGCCAGTTAATGAGAAGGTAATTGTTATCACTAAAGATTACATAATTAGCAATTAAATCTTGTCTATAAGCTCTATAATACATAATGTGTGTAATTATTTATTCATACTGATATTAATGAAAGTTGTGCATTACAGTGAAACCTGTATGACTTTGAACGCTAGTGGTTCCTAATGTGTAAGTAATTTCACCATCCTGGACCTTCACAGAGATAGGGACAAAAATAATGTGAATAACTAATTGATTATAGTTATGTGCTGCACAAAGAGGTTTAAAGTTTATTTATTTTACAACGATTGCGAAGCAAGTTCTAACAACTTATATTAATCACTCTCGTTGGCGAGGATAAAAGCGTAAATGGTCATTCGTGTGGGAGGAAAGGGAGTACCCGGATAAACGCCCCTTGTTCGATCTGGCGACCACCGTACCATTTCACATACTTCCCAGTCCGAGGATCGAACCCTGATTGCATTGGTGAAAAGCGAGCGCGCTAACCACTGCACAAAGAGATATGCAGATGAACAGATGACTCATCATTTTGGTGGTTGTCTTCTTTTTTCCATATTACGATTTACAGTCAAACCTGTGTTAGTGGTCACCTCAGTTAAGCATCCAACATATATTAAGCAGCCAGTTTCCAGATTCCCAATATATTGTTTTATATTACATTTGTCCTCTATTAAGCAGCCATCTGTGCTAAGCAGCCAGTTTCCAGATTCCCAATATATTGTTTTATTTTACATTTGTCCTCTATTAAGCAGCCACCTGTGCTAAGCAGCCACTTTCTGTGATTCCCTTGGCTGGCTTCTTAAGACAGGTTTCACTGTACTCAGATTTTGGCGAATGTATATTTGATGAAAACTGCTAAATTTTTGTGTGTAAATTATATCCATTTGTTTGGCACACCCATAAATAACTTAGCAAAACATTATTATGGCAACCATAAACTAACAGAATGAAAATTGTCATTTTTTTTTTTTTGAATAAAAAATAACTGCAAATAACTGAGAGACTTTAACCCTTTCAACCCCAAGTAACTGACATGGACTGGTCCATGATATTTTTAGACCAATAAATTAATAACAAAATTACATTTGGATCAGTTCATTTATTAAAATGGGTAATTTTATCTAAATATAGTAATAATTATTACTGGCAAAAAAGTGCAGATCCTGATGAGACGGCTCGTTACGAGCCGGCTCATCTGGATCTACACTTTTCATAAGCCTATTTAGAGGCCTGTGGGGTTGAAAGGGCTAAAGATTTAATTTTTTTACAGAATTATATGCAGTAACCTTTAACTCTACAGTCTGTAACCACGTATGAGCCTTTTAAAGAAAACTAACAAAAATCAAATACCACACATTTATCATAATATATGTATCATCATAATGTATTTTTATACACCACACTTAAAGGAGCTGGTCGTCAGATTTTTATGAACAATATTTTGTAATACCGGTATGCATAAAGGGTTTTAGAATCATGTACATTACCAATTTATCAATCAGAACTAAAAATAATTAAAATAATTTCAGCCAAAAATATAATTATTATGCCTCTTTTTTATTTATTTTTATTTTATTTATTTTTATTATGCCTAAAAAATGGGCAAGGTATGGAACTGAGTTCTCTGGAGAAAGTTTAATGTGCTCAACGCTACAATCTACAATCAGGTCATGGAATAATCATCTTCTGTGATTTTCACAATATAATATCCTGTTATTGGAATTGGTGAAAATGGTTAGAAACTGTTTTGGGATTTATTCCTAGATTTCTAGAATTCTTCACCATCTGTGAAGCTTGTGGTAACTTATTTTTATTGTCATTATCATTAGTTTGGTCAGCTTCAAAACTAGAGATCATTTTAGAAGAATTTATTTACTTTTGGTTTAATTTTGTATCTAGCAGCAAGTTCCTTTAAGAGAAAGATACGAGATTTACAATATTGAATAACCTTAAGCCTATGAAAAATAAAATACCCAGCTGATATATATATATCAAATTGCTATCAAAATTAATGTTGTACACTGAATGGAAACAACATACCCAAAATATTACCCTAGAATAAATTGGGTTGAGTTTATAACACAGATTTTAAATCGCATACATTCACCTACTTTAGTGATTGTGAACTTTGGTGGTGTTTGTGAATATTTTGATAACAGGACTGGTGCGCTAATTCTAGACAGACTTAATTCCCCTGAATATGGAACTTAATGAGGTCATTAAGTGCATCATATGATTCATCCAAAAGTTTACCAACAATTGTCACTATTACGTCAATAGCTATTGCATATTGTTTGGTCCACAATATTATGCATGAGCCACTTTGTGTTTTACTGTACGTGCAATTCTCACTATCTTACAACGGTTAATTATGTCTTCATTTGAATTGTGGAATAGAAATAAATAGAGCCTAATATTTATAAATATACATGTATATATAGTAAGGGTCAAACACCCTTTGAAGAAAGCAACAAACATTCTGATCAATGTCCATGGAGAAATGACTGCAATTAATAATCCATAAATCATCACAGTGTAGCATGACCATAACAGGTAGTGTATATTGCATAACTATGACAGATAGTGTATATTGCATAACTATGACAGATAGTGTATATTGCATAACTATGACAGATAGTGTATATTGCATAACTATGACAGATAGTGTATATTGCATAACTATGACAGATCGTGTATATTGCATAACTCTGACAGATAGTGTATATTGCATAACCATGACAGATAGTGTATATTGCATAACCATGAAAGATCGTGTATATTGCATAACCATGAAAGATCGTGTATATTGCATAACTCTGACAGATAGTGTATATTGCATAACCATGACAGATAGTGTATATTGCATAACCATGAAAGATCGTGTATATTGCATAACTATGACAGATAGTGTATATTGCATAACTATGACAGATAGTGTATATTGCATAACTCTGACAGATAGTGTATATTGCATAACCATGAAAGATCGTGTATATTGCATAACTATGACAGCTCGTGTATATTGCATAACTATGACAGATCGTGTATATTGCATAACTATGACAGATCGTGTATATTGCATAACTATGACAGATCGTGTATATTGCATAACTATGACAGATCGTGTATATTGCATAACTATGACAGATCGTGTATATTGCATAACTATGACAGATCATGTATATTGCATAACTATGACAGATCATGTATATTGCATAACTATGACATATCATGTATATTGCATAACTATGACAGATCATGTATATTGCATAACTATGACAGCTCATGTATATTGCATAACTATGACAGATCATGTATATTGCATAACTATGACAGATCGTGTATATTGCATAACTATGACAGATCATGTATATTGCATAACTATGACAGATCATGTATATTGCATAACTATGACAGATCATGTATATTGCATAACTATGACAGATCGTGTATATTGCATAACTATGACAGATAGCATATATTGCATACCCATGACAGATAGCATATATTGCATAACCCTGACAGATAGCATATATTGCATAACCATGACAGTATATTTTTACAATGTATCTATTTTATCATTTCTGCATGAACTCATGCATATCTGCCTAATCTTGAACCATTTGTGGTTTGATTTTTGAGAATGCAAAAATTCAATTTCAAAGTTATATAAAATGATATTGCATGGAGGTAATAAAGTTAATCTTCCGGAGACACGTACCATCATGGGCATGGTTAATTCAATTTTGAATAAAACGATAATAAAAATATAAAATTATGTAAATAACATTTATACAGTTGCAGTTTAAAATATCAATCGAAAACCAGCATCAGAGATCATAATCTACTAGGTCAAATTGGAGGTGGGGGGACACAGGAGGGGGTGGGGGGGTACGGGGGTGTGTTATTGGCAATCTATGAAATATTCGTCCTGGTACATTGAATTCTTATGTGTAATTGCTTGTACAACATCTAGATAGACTTAAACTTATATAAAGTACTTAAATTATATGATAGATTTTAACATTGTTTATGAGATGTGCATCCAGATAGCTACATGTCACTGACTGTTGTGTTAATGGCATTGATACAAATTAGCCGGCTGCTAGGTTCCACCCAGTACAGGTGCTACAACTGTGCATCCAGATAGCTACATGTCACTGATTGTTGTGTTAATGGCATTGATACAAATTAGCCGGCTGCTAGGTTCCACCCTGTAGAGGTGCTACAACTGTGCATCCAGATAGCTACATGTCACTGACTGTTGTGTTAATGGCATTCATACAAATTAGCCGGCTGCTAGGTTCCACCCAGTAGAGGGGGGGCTACAACTGTGCATCCAGATAGCTACATGTCACTGACTGTTGTGTTAATGGCATTGATACAAATTAGCCGGCTGCTAGGTTCCACCCTGTAGAGGGGCTACAACTGTGCATCCAGATAGCTACATGTCACTGACTGTTGTGTTAATGGCATTGATACAAATTAGCCGGCTGCTAGGTTCCACCCAGTACAGGTGCTACAACTGTGCATCCAGATAGCTACATGTCACTGATTGTTGTGTTAATGGCATTGATACAAATTAGCCGGCTGCTAGGTTCCACCCTGTAGAGGTGCTACAACTGTGCATCCAGATAGCTACATGTCACTGACTGTTGTGTTAATGGCATTCATACAAATTAGCCGGCTGCTAGGTTCCACCCAGTAGAGGGGGGGCTACAACTGTGCATCCAGATAGCTACATGTCACTGACTGTTGTGTTAATGGCATTGATACAAATTAGCCGGCTGCTAGGTTCCACCCTGTAGAGGGGCTACAACTGTGCATCCAGATAGCTACATGTCACTGACTGTTGTGTTAATGGCATTGATACAAATTAGCCGGCTGCTAGGTTCCACCCAGTACAGGTGCTACAACTGTGCATCCAGATAGCTACATGTCACTGACTGTTGTGTTAATGGCATTGATACAAATTAGCCGGCTGCTAGGTTCCACCCAGTAGAGGTGCTACAACTGTGCATTGATGCCTGTAACATTAACCCTTTGCCTGCTGAGTAAATAAAATCACTTTTGCAAGCAACAGAGATCCAGATCAGCCACGGTGCAACATGTGTCTTATCAGGATCTATGTTGTTTGCTATTCAGCCAAGTGTTTTAGCTCCACTATCAAAAAAGCAAACAGCATAGAACCTGATCAGACAGCACATTCTGTGGCATCTGATCTGGCTCTATGCAGTTTGCAAAAGTGACTTTATCTGCAAACCAAGGGTTAATACAGTCACTTGCAAACACGCTCTTCCTCTGAAACATTGTGTGTGACACTTGTGTCAGAACTAACTGACTTTCAAACACAAAGAGAATATTTTTATATACCATATTTATCGATGTATAATGCGCACCTACTTTTTTTATGAAAACATACATCCAATGTATAACACGCAGGTGAAATTAGCATTTACAAGTAAAAATTTTCAAAATCTGCTAAAATGTGTTCACAATCGGAAGTTGTAACAAGCGTCATTGCTAGCTTTTCTATTACCTCCCTTGACAGATCAAGTCTGATATATCCCGCAATGCATAACGGTCCTTTTAGGTGGAATCCTAGTTTTACTGTTGTTCCCTAATGAGATGTTGCAGTAACCATATGATAAATGTGATTTTAATTCAACACAACGTGCCATACGGCAAAGAAAAGTATGTGATTTTCAGAAATTACACCGAGCATCTCTCCGACACAATTGAACATGAAAATTACATGCAAATCATACTGGCTGGGCCTACGTGCAGTTCAAATGCACAATTCAGAATACCTCACACAAATACAAGGATTGAGGTAATCAATATCTGAATGACAAGATATCAACAAGTGAAGTTTTAAGTTTAACTGATTGTCTGATTTACTCTCGCTGCAAACGAACAATGCAGTTTCCACGGCATAGCATAGATTGCCAATTTGACGATAATTAATTTATTAACCTATTAATACATGCTGAAAACTTCTCAATACCTAATATTTCTATAGATGAATACCTTTCTTAACTGGGACACTTTAGTTTAAACTTTATTTATTGTTCTTCTTTTGTACAAAGGGCATATATGCATCGAAATTATATAAACACACAGGTTGCAGGAAGATAACAAAGGATTGGAAAATGTGAAATTGTGAATGGTTGATCAAACAGTGTTACAAACAATTAGCGATCGACACATAGTTAAACTCAGCAAGGGATTTGTTATAAAATGTGCGCGTAATACATCAAAACTCACGGTAATATGCATATATATGAAATTGTCTAAGACTCAACCTCAGCTGAAATCCTTTTCTGAAGAGGAATTATTGCAGGAGCATGCATGAAATTGTAAATTGGTATCGGCTGAAACATGGCTTTAACTTTAATGCAAAAGAGATATTTCAGTGAAACTATAAGCCCGATATCCCAAATATTTTCCTGTTTTGGCAACGAGTCTGTATAATATTATGCGAGAATATGGGAGAATAATATTATTGTCGTGTAAATGTAGCGCAGTCGTTATTAGCGCGCTCGCCTCTCACTAATGCAACCCGGGCTTGATCCTCGGACCGGGAAGTGTGTGAGATGGTATGTGGTTGCCATATCGTGAACAGCTGGGTTTTCTCTTGGTACCCCAGTTTCCTCCCACACAAATGACAACATATATACACTTTCATCCACACCAACATGTGTGATTAATATAAGTTGTTAAAGCTTGTTTTGCATTCATTTTAAACTAAATAAAGTTTCTATTTATATGTATCAGGGATCATTCTAGAGGGCGATGTGGGCGAAATTGTCGCCCTAGGGACCCTGACGTTGCCCTCTGGGGGCCCCCACTTCTCCCTAAATTTTTTTTTGGTTTTTACGATTTTCAAACAAACTTTTGTCTAGTAATATCTGGCCCATTATAAAGCACTCCTTCTATTCAAATGTTGTATTTAATGGTTGTACTGTGCATTTTAACCCTATTTTGCAGAAGTATATTAAAGAACACCATTTAAGGAAGCGATCACACGCTTTCTCACTTCTCCCAAAAATTCTGACCTAGAATGAATCCTGTGTATTATGAAAAAGATCTCCCGAATTTTGTGGTATATGATATATAAAGTTCATAGTCTTCAGCTTAAGCACCAAGAAAATATCAATTTTAAGTTGAACACAATTTTTTTTTTATCAAAATGATTGATGGAATTTGCACATTTTAAATTATATGATATTTATCTGTTATAAATCTGTGTTTAAAAACTTCTTTACAATAATTATATGTTACTAAGATTGTAAATACATCATGTTTTTCAATCTGAAATCATCTGATCTATGTCATCTCGAATCAAACGAGAGAAATGAAAACGAGGTACATTGGGGCTTCCCTGTTCTAATTTATACGGGTAATTATGGTTATAGTTCCGATTTTAGCAGAATATCTGTAATATTACGACAGTACAGTAGACAGTTTTCGGCAAATAAAATACATGCCAATTGAACGAATGTAAATAACACATCGTTGGAAATAGTTTATTTTCGATAATTGCAATTGAAAGCAGCTCGGTTAATTTCGTAGTGAGACAATATTATGGCTGCCATTTTTATTCTGTTTGCAGAACACTTAGCTACCACCCACACGCACCCACTAACCTGATGTCTACAAGAAAATCGTTGTCGTCAGTCTATCTTCCTTAGATGTCAAATCGTTCGCGGGGATGTAGTTATATTCCTCCTATAAGGTCTAGTTCAGTAATTGACTTCAACCTTTATTTGGTCCTTCCCCCTTTGATATGTAGTGCCTATTTCATATTAGTTAGATACACTATAACTACTCCAAATAACTATATCTATGCTTGAGCTTGCTTTGAGGCGTTGCCTTGTTCATATTTAACCCTTTCAACCCCACAGGCCTCTAAATAGGCTTATGAAAAGTGTAGCGAGCCGTCTCATCAGGATCTGCACTTTTTTGCCAGTAATAATTATTACTATTTTAGATAAAATTACCCATTTTGATAAATGAACTGGTCCAAATGTAATTTTCTTATTAATTTATTGGTCTAAAAATAGCATGCACCAGTCCATGTCAGTTACTTGGGGTTGAAAGGGTTAATGTGCTACCAAATCTCAAGTCTATAACACTTGTATCTGGTAGATGGATAAACACACAGGGTAAAACAAAATGCATTCCAGTCCTACAATTCCTAACGGACCAAAGACGTTCTCCTTCGCATTACCTCACCGGACCTTTTGAATGGGCAATCTTATGTTATATTTCGGGTTTTACGCCTGCATCAGCACCATTTCGGGCTATATCGCCGGCGGGCAGTTTACCTAACAACACCTTTCCTGGGCAGGCTCCAGCGGTTAACCAGTACTTGGGTGCACCAACCTCCGTAAGAAACTGCCAACTTTTTCATATAAATGAGACACGGCCTGAGCGGGTCGAACCCGTGACCATCAGTGATGATAGGTTACAGTGGTATACAAGTCAGTGACATTAACCACTCGACAACGGAGGCGGATGAATGGGCAATCTACAAAATCTGTGTGTGTGTGTTTTACATATGATTTATCGTCGCTACCAGTTGCTCATTTGAGCGACGCCTCCTGAAGAGAGAGAGAGTCTCCTCTGGTTCTTTTACGTGCACAGTGTAAAGTACCGACACGAGACCTCTGTTTAAAGTCCCGGCTGAAAGACTGTTCATTTTATTAGGGTCATACGGAGGATCGAATCTGCGATCCCTGGATTACCAGTCCAGCGTGTTACCACTGGACTACAGATCCGTCTGACAGCTCTATCAACATCTGATACCATTATATAGGTTAATTTCTTAGAGTATGATTAAGTAAGGTTCTGTTTAATTACCTATTGCTGCCTTGCCCCACACCTCCACATTGAAGATTCGGTTGGTAGAGTTGTTCCTCTTGTTTGAGACTGGTTTACCATTTCTATATTTTGGTTCCAGGTTCCAGAGGATTTTAGGTGGCTCATGGTGCGATATCACTAACTCTTCATTTTCAAACTCTTCTCCCCACGGGTTCCAGTTTATGTCATCTGCTGCCAATTCTGTAAAAACACATATATTAAATATTATTGTCTCCCTTTATTGTTAGTACAGGGCTCATTCTAGAGGGCGACATGGGCAAAGTAGTGGCCATTGGGACCCTCACTTCACCCCCAGGGGACACCACCTCTCCCTAATTTTTTTTTTATTTTACAGTTTTCAAACAAAATATTGTCCATTAACCCATTCAACCCCAAGTAACTGACATGGACTGGTGCGTGATATTTTCAGACCAATAAATTAATAAGAAAATTACCTTTGGACCAGTTCATTTATCAAAATGGGTAATTTTATCTAAAAATAGTAATAATTATTACTGGCAAAAAAGTGCAGATCCTGATGAGACGGCTCATCTGGATCTACACTTTTCATAAGCCTATTTAGAGGCCTGTGGGGTTGAAACGGTTAAGAGATACACTGGCCGTTGTAAAGCACTCATTTTATTCAAATGTTATATTTAATGGTCATATTATTTTAATCCTATTATGTTGAAGTTTATTAAATAATACCATTAGATGATGCAATCTCGTACTTTCTCAATTCTCCCAAAAATGTGGGCCTAGCTTGTCCTCTGTAGTAATTAACTATTTTAAATTTTACACATTGGTCCTGGTTGTGACTATTCTGTATACAAGTAATATTGAAACAACTGATTATCACTGGTTCCTGGCTAAATGATGACCTGCTCACCTTATAACTGTCTAGTCTTCCTTTAGTTAAATTCCACATGTGTGTTTTTACGTTTATTTATTGTCGCTACTGGTTGCCCATATGAGCAACGCCTTCTGAAGTGATTAGTTATTTTAGATTGTTGGAGGATAGTGCAATGATACAGACAGAGACCCATTCCAGAGTCTCCTCTGGTTCTTTTACGTGCACGGTGTAAGGCACCAACACGAGACCTCGGTTTAACGTCCCATCTGAAAGACTGTTAATTTTATTAGGGTCAGACGGGGGATCGAAATTCCACAAGGTAACAGTCTGTATATTATAAACAGTTTAGAACACAAGCCCTGCAGCCTGGCGAGGGTAAATAAGCTAAATCATCACCCATTCACACTGGTATACAATTATACTCTCAATTCAATGAACTAGTTCAATTGAGTTTATTTGATAGGTACGTGACATTACTGGTTTTTATATTACCTCCCTTGGCAGATAAAGTCTGATTTATCCCAAAATGTATATTGATCATTTAGCTGGAATCCTTTGTTTTTACTGTTGTTCCCTAACCAGATGTTGCGGTATGATGATGTTGTGGTATGATGAATGTGATTTGATAAAAATCATGTTAATGAATTCAAGATAACAAATGTTTACAGTAAAGTAAATCTGTCGTTTTAATAATTAGAAGATGAAAAAATGGATGAAATTTGACCAAAGCAGTTTCGGAGAAAAATCGAAAATAGATATTTAAGAAAATCACCATAACAACAATCTTGGATGAAATTGACTTCAGATCTTATTGTTGCTAATTCTGCTTCATATACAGTTTTTTTTTTACGTTTATTTATCGTCGCTACCGGTTGTCCATATGAGCGACGCCTCCTGAAGAGATTAATCATTTTAGATTGTTGGAGGATAGTGCAATGATACAGAGAGAGACCCCTATTCCAGAGTCTCCTCTGGTTCTTTTACGTGCACGGTGTAAAGCACCGACACAAGACCTCGGTCCCATCTGAAAGACTGTTAATTTTATTAGGGTCAGACGGGGGGTCGAACCTGCGATCCCTGGATTATCAGTCCACATATAGCTACAGGAGAATTGCAAATATATTTTGAAGATGGACATGGAGGCGGCCATCTTGTATTTTAGATCAGAATATTAACAAAGTTGCCCCAGAGAAGAGGATAACATATGTTGAAGTCTTCTCCGTCAGATCCTGTATAATGATTTCAGTCAATAGTGATCTACAACGCCCTCGCTTCTCACCAATGCAATTCGGGTTGGATCCTCGGACCGGGAAGTATGTGAGATGGTACGGTGGTCACCAGATCGGACAGGTGGGTTCTCTCCGGTTTCCTCCCACACGAATGACCACATATACGCTTTCATCCGCGCCAACGAGAGTGATTAATATAAGTTGTTAAAACTTGCTTCGCAATCGTTGTAAAATAAATAAAGTTTAAACTTTTAACTGTTGTCCAAGTGCGTCATACCAAGTTTCATAACAATTGGAATTTGAAGCTAACTTGCAGTTGTTTCTGTTGATTTTCAGGTGTACAGTCAAACCTGTCTTAAGCAGCCAGCCAAGGGATTCACAGAAAGTGGCTGCTTAGCACAAGTGACTGCTTAATAGTGGTCAAATATATAATAAAACACCATATTGTGAATCTGGAAGCTGGCTGCTTAATACATGCTGGCTGCTTAATAGAGGTGACCACTAACACAGATTTTACTGTTTAAACTTTTCACAGGAAAGACAATTGTTGTATAATGGGTTGCATTATGCCGGTGATACTTATAGTGCAGTGTAAGCAATGATAAAATTCTACCATAATTGAAAACCATATAATGCTGCCATTAAGGGTTTTTCGAGAGTAGAATGGCAGGGCAGGGTATGGGCTCTGTCTGCCCTTTTGCTCTAATTTTTATATACGCCTCAACAGGTGAGTGACTTGAGGCGGGCAGAACTGGTATATAACCTAGAACTCAACAGGTGAGTGACTTGAGGCGGGCAGAACTGGTATATAACCTAGAACTCAACAGGTGAGTGACTTAAGGCGGGCATAACTGGTATATAACCTAGAACTTGTTCGCCCATTTCACCAACATGTACTGCCTTACTGCCTCTTTGATCAATCACCGTAAGTTAGCAATATTTTCTAAGGGTTTTAACCCCAAAATACCCCCTCCCACACCTCATCTCGACTCAAAATGTACCCTGCCTCTTTTCTGACCCACACTTCCCCTTTTCTAACCCAGGGTTCATTCTAGGTCAAAATTTTTGGGAGAAGTGAGAAAGCGCGTGATCGCTTCCTTAAATGGTGTTCTATAATATACTTCTGCAAAATAGGGTTAAAATGCACAGTACAACCATTAAATACAACATTTGAATAGAAGGAGTGCTTTATAATGGGCCAGTGACTAGACAAAATTTAGTTTGAAAATCGTAAAAACCAAAATATATTTTTTAGGGAGAAGTGGGGCCCCCAGAGGGCGAAGTCAGGGTCCCTAGGGCGACAATTTCGCCCACATCGCCCTCTAAACTGATCCCTTTTCTAACCCACCCTGCCCTTTATTCCATTCTAGAATAAACGCTATGCTTAAAGCAACAAAGGCAATTAAGCATTGCTGTTAACACGTACATTACATGTAGTAAATGTTAATGACATCCAGTTATGGTCAAGCCGCATGAATCAGCTTAATATTAGACACCATGAATTGTCTCACTAAAATGGCTAATTTCACATTGTAGCTGGAGTCACAGCAGCCAGCCTAAGTGAAATGACATTTTAAGGCATCTCACAGAGGGACCAATTACCGCTTCCCTCATCATAACACTGAAATGTCTGTCATAATGTCATTTGGAAGCTGGAAGCCTCGTATATATATATATTTATTGAACCAACTTCCATTATGATGGTGATGAGTTTTCTAAATGGCAGTGGTCTAACAGACACTCAAAGTCCAGAAGAATCGCATCAAATGATAGAAGAGCGAAACTAAATTGCCGGCTCCAACCATTATCAAGAGCAAATACTCTGTATAAACAGACATACCATGGGAAGAATATATCAAACTTGCTGTTATCACCCACTATGACTGGCATTCTGCAAATTGATATACAGTCAAATCTGTCTTAAGCAGACAGGCAAGGGAATCACAGAAAATGGCAGCTTATTTGAAATCTGGAAACTGGCTGCTTAATACAGGTTGGGTGCTTAATACAGGTTGGGTGCTTAATACAGTTTGGGTGCTTAATAGAGGGTGAGCACTAACATAGGTTGGGTGCTTAATAGAGGTTGGGTGCTTAATAGAGGGTGAGCACTAACATAGGTTGGGTGCTTAATACAGGTTGGGTGCTTAATAGAGGGTGAGCACTAACATAGGTTGGGTGCTTAATAGAGGGTGAGCACTAACATAGGTTGGGTGTTAAATACAGGTTGGGTGCTTAATAGAGGGTGAGCACTAACATAGGTTGGGTGCTTAATACAGGTTGGGTGCTTAATAGAGGGTGAGCACTAACATAGGTTGGGTGCTTAATAGAGGGTGAGCACTAACATAGGTTGGGTGTTAAATACAGGTGGGTGCTTAATAGAGGGTGAGCACTAACATAGGTTGGGTGCTTAATACAGGTTGGGTGTTTAATAGAGGGTGAGCACTAACATAGGTTGGGTGCTTAATAGAGGTTGGGTGCTTAATAGAGGGTGAGCACTAACATAGGTTGGGTGTTAAATACAGGTTGGGTGCTAAATAGAGGGTGAGCACTAACATAGGTTGGGTGCTTAATATAGGTTGGGTGCTTAATAGAGGGCGAGCACTAACATAGGTTGGGTGCTTAATACAGGTTGGGTGTTTAATAGAGGGTGAGTAATAACATAGGTTGGGTGCTTAATACAGGTTGGTGTTTAATAGAGGGTGAGCAATAACATAGGTTGGGTGCTTAATACAGGTTGGGTGTTTAATAGAGGGTGAGCAATAACACAGGTTTGACTGTATATTTGTATTATACTTTAATGGTTCTCCATTAATTGAACATTTAATTGTGAATTACTATGTTTTTGCTTTTATGATACTTTCTGAGGTATCAATTCTGTTTATTTTACAATGATTGCGAAACAAGCTTTAACAACTTATATTAATTTAATCACTCTCGTTGGTACGGATGAAAGCGTATATGAGGTCATTTGTGTGAGCGGAATCCAGAGCACCCAGAGAACGCCCACATAGCAATGTACAAATTCTCACATATTTCCCGGTCCGAGGATCGAACTTGGGCATCATTGGTGAGAAGCGACACCAAGTCAGTAAAACTAGGAAGAGTGTAAAACCAAGGAAATGATTGTAGATGACAGCTATTACATATTGTCCAGCACCCTTTTTCAAGCTGTGACATACTGTCCTCTATTTTCCTGTTATGATCTATTGTCACCAAGAATCATTTTCAAATTGTGACATACTGTCCTCTATTTTCCTGTTATGATCTATTGTCACCAAGAATCATTTTCAAGCTGTGACATACTGTCCTCTATTTTCCTGTTATGATCTATTGTCACCAAGAATCATTTTCAAGCTGTGACATACTGTCCTCTATTTTCCTGTTATGATCTATTGTCACCAAGAATCATTTTCAAATTGTGACATACTGTCCTCTATTTTCCTGTTATGATCTATTGTCACCAAGAATCATTTTCAAGCTGTGACATACTGTCCTCTATTTTCCTGTTATGATCTATTGTCACCAAGAATCATTTTCAAGCTGTGACATACTGTCCTCTATTTTCCTGTTATGATCTATTGTCACCAAGAATCATTCTTCTGCTGTGACACCCATTAAACCTAAACTGCCAAGAATTATTTTGTTATTCAACCGGACAGAGTTCCGTCAATGGACGATTTAAGAAAATGCCCCATATATGCCAGCATATCCACAGATAAAATTGTTAGGCCATATCCAAGCATATTTAAAAATGACACTCCGACAATAATTAGAGTGGTGGAACCTATGCTCGGCGTAAATCCTACATATCATGGCCTATAATGCACTTGCCGTATATTATTATTTTCTTAAGTCGTGAACACAACTTTCATAAAATTGTTGTTGAAAATTTTAGCTTCATTACGTAACCATGCGCCTAAATATAGCTATCGCAACGGCACCTGTTTCCATGGGGAACTAGATACTTTTGGGCACCTATGCACAGCGTACATGAATTTTTTTATTTATGCACATGTAAATGTTGAATATATTATTTTGACTTAGTAACATCAATAACTAACAATATTACAACTCATAAGAAACTTTTTTCTGGTTATTTGTACATTTTTTTCCCCAATCCGGATAGCCACCTGAAATGCTCATAAACCGCACATTTTGGTGGGAAAAAGATTCTCAACAAGTTGTCTGTTTATATTCGGCTACTGAACCAGTCAGGTGACAGTTGCATTAGGCTACCGGTATGCACAACGGAATGTTATTGAACCATGCTTCACCTCTGTCAGCGAAAATAGGTTATAACTATTTAAATATTTTAAATACGGATGTAAATGGAAAAAATACGCCGAGCATAGGAATATGCCGAGCATAGGTTCTACCACTCTATGTCCAGCATTATGACCTGTATAGTGTCAAACGTCTATGGTTTATCAAAATGTTCCTAAAAAAAAAATTTGGTTTTGAACAAGAAACAAACAACTTGTCCAGATCCCAAACGTCTGTAGGAACATCCAGCAAAAAATCACCAAGCAAAAAACAACAAATCAATCTATCTGACAGATTCCTTTATAATACATAGAATTACTGCATGGGACACATTACTAGAAGGAGTTTTCCTCCAAAACACGATTCCTTGCAGGCAGGGGACCATTCAACAGAAATGGCAGCAAATTGTGAAACAACCAATTATAAACTGAATGAGTTTTCTATTAAAATGATCACCAACACTGTACTTGTGCCAGTGTAAAGTGTTGTTGATAATTCACAATCCCCCAAGGGGAATCTCTGAAAATAAGTCCCAATCAATCCAATCCCAATGATATGACAGGCAAACAATGGTTAGCCGAAAATATACCGAAAATATACCGAGTTGTGAGAGCGAATATATTCAGACGGCGACCTTCATTATTACGGAAAATTATGGAAATCATATCTTGTAATCAAGTCTTGTGGTCGAGAAAGGGAATAAACTGCATTAAGCGAGATTGACACTTTACTGGAAGTATGTTTTTGCTAAGAAAAGAAAGAAATGGCATTTCTAGCACAGTCTAACTGGGTCTAATACATTTTGTCTTTCAACCTTTTATTGGCTTTCTAATTGATAGATAGTGCCTATTTCATATTATTAAAAACAGAATAATCCAATTGCTGTTTCCCAGCTAATTTACTATAACCTTATAAAAAACAGAAGTATGGAGTATGTGGTCAAGTTGTAGTCAGATTTGGAATCAAACAGTCCCAGGTTCGATACGAAGTCAGGCCGCATACGTAGTTGACTCATTGAGCAAGGCATCTCACACGCATTATTTAGTACTGCTTAGGTCGGCTATATAAGTCTGCCCAGGAAAACATGCCTAGATCCCCGCAAGACATTAATATAACATACATAATGTATGTAGTATCCAGGTAATGTATGTAGTATCTGGGTAATGTATGTAGTATACAGGTAATGTATGTAGTATACAGGTAATGTATGTAGTATACAGGTAATGTATGTAGTATCTGGGTAATGTATGTAGTATACAGGTAATGTATGTAGTATCTGGGTAATGTATGTAGTATCTGGGTAATGTATGTAGTATACAGGTAATGTATGTAGTATCCGGGTAATGTATGTAGTATACAGGTAATGTATGTAGTATACAGGTAATGTATGTAGTATACAGGTAATGTATGTAGTATACAGGTAATGTATGTAGTATACAGGTAATGTATGTAGTATACAGGTAATGTATGTAGTATACAGGTAATGTATGTAGTATCCGGTAATGTATGTAGTATCCGGGTAATGTATGTAGTATACAGGTAATGTATGTAGTATACAGGTAATGTATGTAGTATCCGGGTAATGTATGTAGTATACGGGTAATGTATGTAGTATACAGGTAATGTATGTAGTATACAGGTAATGTATGTAGTATACAGGTAATGTATGTAGTATACAGGTAATGTATGTAGTATCCGGGTAATGTATGTAGTATCCGGGTAATGTATGTAGTATACAGGTAATGTATGTAGTATACAGGTAATGTATGTAGTATCCGGGTAATGTATGTAGTATACAGGTAATGTATGTAGTATCCGGGTAATGTATGTAGTATCCGGGTAATGTATGTAGTATCCGGGTAATGTATGTAGTATCCGGGTAATGTATGTAGTATACGGGTAATGTATGTAGTATCCGGGTAATGTATGTAGTATCTGGGTAATGTATGTAGTATCCAGGTAATGTATGTAGTATCCAGGTAATGTATGTAGTATACAGGTAATGTATGTAGTATACAGGTAATGTATGTAGTATACAGGTAATGTATGTAGTATACAGGTAATGTATGTAGTATCTGGGTAATGTATGTAGTATACAGGTAATGTATGTAGTATCCGGGTAATGTATGTAGTATCCGAAAAAACAGGTAATGTATGTAGTATACAGGTAATGTATGTAGTATACAGGTAATGTATGTAGTATACAGGTAATGTATGTAGTATACATAATGTATGTAGTATACAGGTAATGTATGTAGTATACAGGTAATGTATGTAGTATACAGGATGTAGTATACAGGTAATGTATGTAGTATACAGGTAATGTATGTAGTATCTGGGTAATGTATGTAGTATACAGGTAATGTATGTAGTATCTGGGTAATGTATGTAGTATCTGGGTAATGTATGTAGTATACAGGTAATGTATGTAGTATCCGGGTAATGTATGTAGTATACAGGTAATGTATGTAGCATACAGGTAATGTATGTAGT
Source organism: Archivesica marissinica (assembly GCA_014843695.1). Classification (NCBI taxonomy): domain Eukaryota; kingdom Metazoa; phylum Mollusca; class Bivalvia; order Venerida; family Vesicomyidae; genus Archivesica; species Archivesica marissinica. Next base: position 13,268,922 of record CM026398.1, read on the forward strand.
ATCCGGGTAATGTATGTAGTATACAGGTAATGTATGTAGTATACAGGTAATGTATGTAGTATACAGGTAATGTATGTAGTATACAGGTAATGTATGTAGTATCCGGGTAATGTATGTAGTATACAGGTAATGTATGTAGTATACAGGTAATGTATGTAGTATACAGGTAATGTATGTAGTATACAGGTAATGTATGTAGTATCCGGGTAATGTATGTAGTATACAGGTAATGTATGTAGTATACAGGTAATGTATGTAGTATACAGGTAATGTATGTAGTATCTGGGTAATGTATGTAGTATACAGGTAATGTATGTAGTATACAGGTAATGTATGTAGTATCTGGGTAATGTATGTAGTATACAGGTAATGTATGGTAATGTATGTAGTATACAGGTAATGTATGTAGTATACAGGTAATGTATGTAGTATACAGGTAATGTATGTAGTATACAGGTAATGTATGTAGAACAACAATGTATTAGTATCCGGTAATGTATGTAGTATACAGGTAATGTATGTAGTATACAGGTAATGTATGTAGTATACAGGTAATGTATGTAGTATACAGGTAATGTATGTAGTATACAGGTAATGTATGTAGTATACAGGTAATGTATGTAGTATACAGGTAATGTATGTAGTATACAGGTAATGTATGTAGTATCCGGGTAATGTATGTAGTATACAGGTAATGTATGTAGTATACAGGTAATGTATGTAGTATACAGGTAATGTATGTAGTATTATATTTCAGAAAATAGGTTTTAATCTCACCAGAGGTATCAATGTGTTTATGCAAGAAAGCTAGCTATCCATCTGGCTTCGAATTAACCCTTAAGATGCTGAACAAATTGGAAAGAATGTGCAATCAACATAGATTCAGAGCAGCAACAGCATAGCGCCGTGTCTGATCAGGATCTATGTTGTTTGCTATTCCGCCAAGTGTTTTAGCTCCACTATTCAATAGCAAACAGCATAGAGCCTGATCAGCATGCTCTGTGCCATTTGATCTGATTCTATGCTATTTGCAAAAGACGAATATATTTACTTGTTTCCAGGACAGTAAGGGTTGGAAAGACTGTTCGAGACACATGGTTCTAAAAACTAACTGTCGCCATGCATAAATTGGCAGTCAAGATACTCTACTGTTACACAGGAATTTTGTAGGCAGATCTGTGTCAGCATGAACAGGGCATTGTCTGTCTGGTTATATGATATTTCATGGGAGTGAGCTTACTTTCCCATGTGAATTTCAATAACACACCCTGTATCTTCTGAAAATGCAGAATCACACTCTCCTAATGGAAGAGTATTATAATTGACACCCTGTATTCCACAATGGGTTAACCTGACATACCATTACCTCCCTGCCAATTTAACAAGCCACAACTATAGATCAGTGTTACAACAACAGAAGAGAGTTAAGCTAAACAATGTCATCCTGAATTTCTGCTCAATTTCTCAGCTAGGGACCATAAATCAAATGATCAGTGGAAACCAGCTCATTGTGCAGGACAGGACCATAGAGCTCAAGAAATGTAAATATTTACGCAGAGAGTTTACATGAATGTAATGAGACAGAGAGCCATGCCAGGGGTGCACTTACTGTTACAGTGTAACCTGTGTGTAGCAGTCACCTCCATTAATCCTTAATTTCTCACATAGAAATGTAGGCTAATATGTTGGTACTCCACAATACAATATGGCTGCCATTTGCCAAGCTTAACTCTTTGCATGCTGGGTAAAATAAAGTCTATAAATAGTTCAAATGTTTGTAGCAGCCGACAATTCATTAATGTGTTTTTCTTAATTGAAACTGAATTAAAACTTAAACTTAATTGAAACTGAAAGTTCTGGAAATATATCATGAAATATCATTACAATTATGTCGCAACGACACAATTCTATTCCAGAACTTCCAGGATATATTTCACTGTTATATTCACCTCTAGCATGCAGAGTACATACATTAGTTAGTTACCACTGTTATATTCACCTGTAGCATGCAGAGTACATACATTAGTTAGTTACCACTGTTATATTCACATCTAGCATGCAGAGTACATACATTAGTTAGTTACCACTGTTATATTCACCTCTAGCATGCAGAGTACATACATTAGTTAGTTACCACTGTTATATTCACCTCTAGCATGCAGAGTACATACATTAGTTAGTTACCACTGTTATATTCACCTCTAGCATGCAGAGTACATACATTAGTTAGTTACCACTGTTATATTCACCTCTAGCATGCAGAGTACATACATTAGTTACCACTGTTATATTCACCTGTAGCATGCAGAGTACATACATTAGTTAGTTACCACTGTTATATTCACCTCTAGCATGCAGAGTACATACATTAGTTACCACAGTTATATTCACCTCTAGCATGCAGAGTACATACATTAGTTACCACTGTTATATTCACCTCTAGCATGCAGAGTACATACATTAGTTAGTTACCACTGTTATATTCACCTCTAGCATGCAGAGTACATACATTAGTTAGTTACCACTGTTATATTCACCTCTAGCATGCAGAGTACATACATTAGTTAGTTACCACTGTTATATTCACCTCTAGCATGCAGAGTACATACATTAGTTAGTTACCACTGTTATATTCACCTCTAGCATGCAGAGTACATACATTAGTTAGTTACCACTGTTATATTCACCTCTAGCATGCAGAGTACATACATTAGTTAGTTACCACTGTTATATTCACCTCTAGCATACAGAGTACATACATTAGTTAGTTACCACTGTAATATTCACCTGTAGCATGCAGAGTACATACATTAGTTAGTTACCACTGTTATATTCACATCTACCATGCAGAGTACATACATTAGTTAGTTACCACTGTTATATTCACCTCCAGCATGCAGAGTACATACATTAGTTAGTTACCACTGTTATATTCACCTCTAGCATACAGAGTACATACATTAGTTAGTTACCACTGTTATATTCACCTCTAGCATGCAGAGTACATACATTAGTTAGTTACCACTGTTATATTCACCTCTAGCATGCAGAGTACATACATTAGTTACCACTGTTATATTCACCTCTAGCATGCAGAGTACATACATTAGTTAGTTACCACTGTTATATTCACCTCTAGCCTGCAGAGTACATACATTAGTTAGTTACCACTGTTATATTCACCTCTAGCATGCAGAGTACATACATTAGTTAGTTACCACTGTTATATTCACCTCTAGCCTGCAGAGTACGTGGGATTGTGCGCCAAGCGACAGCTCTTGCCACCGCTACATTGAGCTAACATCGCTGTGGATCAGCCACTGTGGTGTCAATGAGGACACATGATACACCTCGCACAGCGGAGACACAGCCAATGGTTCGGTACTTAATGGTTTGGTACTTAATGGTTCGGTACTTCACGGTTTGGTACTTAACGGTTCGGTACTAAACGGTTCGGTACTTCACGGTTACTCTACAGCCGATAATTATTTTCCTTATGAAACTGTACAAGTGTATTATTGTTTTGAGAAAAAATCGTCAGTCACAAACAGAAATGATATGCCAACATAAATTTATAACAGCGTATTCGTTGCTTTTTATATATTTTAATCAAAGGTAAATGTACAGACAAACCTGTCTTAACAAGCCAGCCAAGGCAATCACAGAAAGTGGCTGCTTAGCACAGGTGGCTGCTAATAATAGAGATACAAATTTAATGTATAATGAAACAACATATTGGGAATTTGGAAACTGGCTGCTTAATAATGGTTGGCTTCTTAATAAGACTGTATGTGTAATTTTAGAAAAATAATGAAGTCATATTTTATGGCAGTCATTCCAAATGAATTGTCTTGTTGTCAATGTATCATGCAGCAATGTTAGCGTTAATGAGGAATGATGTCACTGTGGTGTATGTTGTCATAGCTACACACGGCAACAGTGTGGAAATGCACAAACAAAAAGATAACTCATTTTCAACAGTCCCTAATTAGTAATTAGCATTACATTGCATGTTACATATTTGACCTCTATTAAACCGCCACATTTGCATTGCAGCCATTTTGTGCAAAGTTAAACCTGTCTTAAGCAGACAGCCAAGGAAAGCGCAGAAAATAGCTGCTTAACACAGGTGACTGCCTAATAGAGGTCAAACTTATAATAAGACAACATACTGGGAATCTGAAAACTGGCTGCTCAATATAGGTTGACAGCTTAACCCATTCAACCCCATGTAACTGACATGGACTGGTGCGTGATATTTTCAGACCAATAAATTAATAAGAAAATTACCTTTGGACCAGTTCATTTATCAAAATGGGTAATTTTATCTAAAAATAGTAATAATTATTACTGGCAAAAAAGCGCAGATCCTGATGAGACGGCTCGTCACGAGCCGGCTCATCTGGATCTACACTTTTCATAAGCCTATTTAGAGGCCTGTGGGGTTGAAAGGGTTAATGGAGAAGACCACAGGTTTGACTGTAGTTCCAATTTGACTGGTTGCTAGTAAGATACGATCAAGTGACCCTGTAATATATGGGGTTTTCTAGAGCATATTGTAGCACTAATTTGTCTGTCCCCTATGTGTCTCCTGCTGTGTCCCCTGTTGCTCCTTGTATGTAAATATAGCTAGCTACCTTTATAAATGCACTAGAGAAATTGTATGTGTCCCCTGCTGTGTCCCCTGTTGCTCTTTGTATGTAAATATAGCTAGCTACCTTTATAGATGCACTAGAGAAATTGTACTGGGTTCATTATATATGAAATGTAGAAGCTATTAAATATTTTATCAATATTCGCAATCTTTATTCGCTTTGTCAAAAACAGGGTTGATCCTGAAGACCATTTGATAACATCTTTGAATTTGCTACTTTCCAATCTTGATAACAAATTTAGTTTATACAAATTTATTTTAGCTCAATTTAGCACTAATCACTCTCGAGACCTCATTCCTGATGGAATTCATCGCCACGAGGGAGAGAGAAGAGGCATGTGGAATTTAAATGCCTTGCCTAAGGACACAATCGTAACGGCTCCAGCAGGGCTCGAACTACGGGCCTTTCGCATGTGAAGCGAACGCGCTACCACTGAGCTATCACGACTTCCACAAAATTATATAGTTATTTATATATATATATATATATATATATATATATATATATATATATATATATAGTTAAAATTATATAACAAATTTATTGTTGATACATACTTTTATTCTACATATTTTTAGTTTGTGCTACTGTTTTCGTTAACCAGTTGCATGCTAGCGGCAGATAAAATCACTTTTGCAAACAGCATAGAGAGAGCCCTACTGAATGTGCCATCTGATCAGGTTCTATGCTGTTTGCCATTCGGAGAGTGAAGCTATAACATTTGGCTGAATAGCAAACAACATAGATCCTGATGAGATGCGGTGTTACACCGCAGCTGATCTGGATTTATGTTGTTTGCAAATGTGATTATTGAAGAAACGATTGCTATGACCCCCAACAATGTTCTAAACTTAGTGGGCCGTGATAATCCACACAATAATTTAGCCAAATAAGATTCGGCACTATAAATAATTATATTGATCGAAATGAATATCACCAGAATTTCTAATACCATTATACCATAATCATTTGTATATAGGTCGCTAGGGCCGTATAAGACGCAGCTAACCAAAACCCCAGAAATTCTAGAGAGAAAAGCATTTTTCATAATTATATAAAACAAGTAAATTTAGAGCAAATAAAATTAACAAAATTAATGAAGGATTGCAACAAAACGGGACATTGCCGTGATTCATAAGCATTACGAAAACGTGATACTGACTTTCGGGTATAATACCACTAAATAAGCATGTTGTGACATACATGTTTCAGTAGGCTAGGAGTAAATTAATGGGACTTAACTTTGAATATCAACATCTACTCAACATTCTCATCTCACTGTGCAATGTTCTCATGATTAACATAGCACATATGACAAACATCATAGTCTGTAATTGGTTTTTACTAAACATAGTTTATTGTAACAGTCAATAATTGTCTTTTGATAAAAAAAATGTTTTTAATTTGATTTTTGAAAATTATTCTTCATTTTATACAATGTACTTTATTTATAACCCGATTTCCAAACCTAACGAAATCTGGAAAAAATACCAAGTTGTAAGGCTCTATAGAAGCACTATGGAAGATTTATTTCCCTTTGTTCCGATATGCCATTTGTCTGTTTTGAGTCCCTGGTAAAACTGAAGCATAAGACGCATCAGACTTTTGGACATGATTTTGGAGGACCAACATGCGTGTTATATATAAACAATTACGGTAATTTCAGTTCTGGTATTCTTCTGCAGCGGGTTATGTCATATTTAAAAGCAGATGTAGAACATTTATTATTTATATCAATGTATTGAGCATAAACAAATCATGTAGGGACTATATATGGAGGGAGAAGGTGTCTAACTGACCTTGGGAGACTATATATGGGGGGAAGCTATCCCCCTGATCTTGGGAGACTATATATGGGGGAGAAGCTGTCTCCCTGACCTGGGAAGACTGTATATGGATGGAGAAGCTGTCTCACTGACCATGGGAGACTATATATGGGGGGAAGCTGTCTCCTTGACCATGGGATACTATATATGGGGGGAGAAGCTGTCTCCCTGACCTGGGGATACTATATATGGAGGGAGAAGCTGTCTCCCTGACCTGGGGAGACTGTATATGGAGGGAGAAGCTATCTCCCTGACCATGGGGTACTATATATGGGGGGAAGCTGTCTCTCTGACCATGGGAGACTATATATGGGGGGTAGCTGTCTCCCTGACCATGGGAGACTATATATGGGGGAAGCTGTCTCCCTGACCATGGGATACTATATATGGGGGAAGCTGTTTCCCTGACCATGGGAGACTATATATGGGGGGAAGCTGTCTCCCTGACCTGGGGATACTATATATGGGGGAAGCTGTCTCCCTGACAATGGGAGACTATATATGGGAGGAAGCTGTCTCCCTGACCATGGGATACTATATATGGGGGGAAGCTATCCCCCTGATCTTGGGAGACTATATATGGGGGAGAAGCTGTCTCCCTGACCTGGGAAGACTGTATATGGATGGAGAAGCTGTCTCACTGACCATGGGAGACTATATATGGGGGGAAGCTGTCTCCTTGACCATGGGATACTATATATGGGGGGAGAAGCTGTCTCCCTGACCTGGGGATACTATATATGGAGGGAGAAGCTGTCTCCCTGACCTGGGGAGACTGTATATGGAGGGAGAAGCTATCTCCCTGACCATGGGGTACTATATATGGGGGGAAGCTGTCTCTCTGACCATGGGAGACTATATATGGGGGAAGCTGTCTCCCTGACCATGGGAGACTATATATGGGGGAAGCTGTCTCCCTGACCATGGGATACTATATATGGGGGAAGCTGTTTCCCTGACCATGGGAGACTATATATGGGGGAAGCTGTCTCCCTGACCTGGGGATACTATATATGGGGGAAGCTGTCTCCCTGACCATGGGAGACTATATATGGGAGGAAGCTGTCTCCCTGACCATGGGATACTATATATGGGGGGAAGCTGTCTCCCTGACCTGGGGAGACTATATATGGGGGAAGCTGTCTCCCTGACCATGGGATACTATATATGGGGAGGCTGTCTCCTTGACCATGGGGTACTATATATGGGGGGAAGCTGTCTCTCTGACCATGGGAGACTATATATGGGGGGAAGCTGTCTCCCTGACCATGGGAGACTATATATGGGGGAAGCTGTCTCCCTGACCATGGGATACTATATATGGGGGAAGCTGTTTCCCTGACCATGGGAGACTATATATGGGGGAAGCTGTCTCCCTGACCTGGGGATACTATATATGGGGGAAGCTGTCTCCCTGACCATGGGATACTATATATGGGGGGATGCTGTCTCTCTGACCATGGGATACTATATATGGGAGGAAGCTGTCTCCCTGACCATGGGATACTATATATGGGGGGAGGCTGTCTCCCTGACCTGGGGATACTATATATGGGGGAGCTGTCTCCCTGACCATGGGAGACTATATATGGGAGGAAGCTGTCTCCCTGACCATGGAATACTATATATGGGGGGAAGCTGTCTCCCTGACCTTGGGATACTATATATGGGCGGAAGCTGTCTCCCTGACCATGGGAGACTATATATGGGGGGAAGCTGTCTCCCCGACCATGGGATACCATATATGGGGAAGCTGTCTCCCTGACCATGGGATACCATATATGGGGGAAGCTGTCTCCCTGACCATGGGATACTATATATGGGGGGAAGCTGTCTCCCCAACCATGGGATACTATATATGGGGGGAAGCTGTCTCCCCGACCATGGGATACTATATATGGGGGGAAGCTGTCTCCCCGACCATGGGATACTATATATGGGAGGAAGCTGTCTCCCTGACCATGGGATACTATATATGGGGGGAAGCTGTCTCCCTGACCATGGGATACTATATATGGGGGGAAGCTGTCTCCCCGACCATGGGATACTATATATGGGGGGAAGCTGTCTCCCTGACCTGTCTCATTTCTCCCTATTGTTCAGCTGAGGGAGAATTTGTTTCATATAGTATGTACAGTTATTACTATAGTCTTCAGACTTTACTGTAATATACCAGAAAACTCCCTAGTTTTGAAAGTAGTCTCAGCTTTTGATACATGTACCTGTATGTATGCTTCATGTCTGCTGAAATATCTTAAAGTGAAATTGTTCGTACAATTAAGTAGCAATGCAACTGCATGTACACATTATTCTATTATAATTTGAATAATTATTTTCAGTCAGTAAACAGTGTGTTCGTTTGCATCGTAACAAATTGAAAATGAAGTACAACTGTTTTGAATTGGTTTGCCACAACCCGCATACATTCTCGGAAAGAATCGCAATTGGAACAAACATTCAAGACTGCTGCTTCAACAAATGTTATTGCATCACGCATGTGCATTAACCCTTTCACTCATAGAAGGACCTCTCAACGCCATTACCAATACGACATACATTGATAATGTAGTAGCCAAGCCAATGTTCATAATAAAGGCCAGAATCTCATGTAGTCCCAGTAATATCTATGGAGGTGGGATAGATATGGCCACTACTTATCCACTGCATGATAGCTAAATGGCTGTTGTTTGTATGGAGATATAATAGTATATTAACTTAAATCTCTGTGAAGGAAAGGGTTAAGAATTGTTTATCTATGTTTGTTTATAAACAATTTGCATAATTATATGATGGTCATTTCGATTTTTTTCCATTTCTGTGAGAATATTTGGATTTTTTTTTTAAAAAACACGTAGTAGTCATTCGAAATTATATTCTTTAATTATCTGGATATATTTACCCAAAAAATCCTATTCTGATATAGTGTCGCTTTAAACTATGTGCCGATCTAAAGAAGATATAACACAATGTCATCATTCCGTTAAATGCTTTTAGTCAATAAATCACTTTGATACACATTTTGGTCTGTTTGATCAATTGAGAGGGAACTTGTTCACTTAAAAATGGACAAATATGTTAACATTATGTTTGATTAATGATTGAAAGACAGCCATATTACAGTGGCATTGTGCTCTTGTAACCCAATATTGAAATATATTGTTATAAAGGATGTTCAAATTAGCTTTACTCATTTATAAATTGTACAAGCAGTAGGTTACTATATAGTTTGCAAGACAAAGTTAAGCTAAATGTGAATGTGATAAGATTTAAGACAGTTTGGTTTAAATATATCTTCCAGTGAATCCATTTTAGTTATACATGTATATATGGTGAACTCTCCAAACAACTCACCTGTATGTAATCAAGCGAGTCAGGCCTAGTGGCCCTGTAGTTCACTCACCTGTATGTAATCAAGCGAGTCAGGCCTAGTGGCCCTGTAGTTCACTCACCTGTATGTAATCAAGCGAGTCAGGCCTAGTGGCCCTGTAGTTCACTCACCTGTATGTAATCAAGCGAGTCAGGCCTAGTGGCCCTGTAGTTCACTCACCTGTATGTAATCAAGCGAGTCAGGCCTAGTGGCCCTGTAGTTCACTCACCTGTATGTAATCAAGCGAGTCAGGCCTAGTGGCCCTGTAGTTCACTCACCTGTATGTAATCAAGCGAGTCAGGCCTAGTGGCCCTGTAGTTCACTCACCTGTATGTAATCAAGCGAGTCAGGCCTAGTGGCCCTGTAGTTCACTCACCTGTATGTAATCAAGCGAGTCAGGCCTAGTGGCCCTGTAGTTCACTCACCTGTATGTAATCAAGCGGTCAGGCCTAGTGCCCTATACAAGAAGGTCAGGCCTAGTGGCCCTGTAGTTCACTCACCTGTATGTAATCAAGCGGGTCAGGCCTAGTGGCCCTATACAAGAAGGTCAGGCTTAGTGGCCCTGTAGGTCACTCACCTGTATGTAATCAAGAGGGTCAGGCCTAGTGGCCCTGTAGGTCACTCACATGTATGTAAACAAGAGGGTCAGGCTTAGTGGCCCTGTAGGTCACTCACCTGTATGTAATCAAGAGGGTCAGGCCTAGTGGCCCTGTAGGTCACTCACCTGTATGTAAACAAGAGAGTCAGGCTTAGTGGCCCTGTAGGTCACTCACCTGTATGTAATCAAGAGGGTCAGGCCTAGTGGCCCTGTAGGTCACTCACATGTATGTAAACAAGAGGGTCAGGCCTAGTGGCCCTGTAGATCACTCACCTGTATGTAATCAAGCGGGTCAGGCCTAGTGGCCCTATACAAGGTCAGGCTTAGTGGCCCTGTAGGTCACTCACCTGTATGTAATCAAGAGGGTCAGGCCTAGTGGCATTTCCTAGTTCCTCTGTGACCTTAAATACCGGTTTCAACTATATTTCCATTTCCTACCATAAATTATTTAGATTTAAAGTAAAAAATCATTACCCCTTATATAGATATTTATTCCCATAATCACCAATAGCTCTTTAACTGGGTAAAATAAAGGCTATAAATAGTTCAAATAATTGTAGCAGACGACAATTTATTAATGTGTTTTTCTTATTTGTAACTGAAAACTCTGGAAAATTGTGTTGTTACAATACATTTCTAATGAACTTTCATGACATACAGTCAAACCTGTCTTAAGCAGCCAGCCAAGGGAATTTCAGAAAGTGGCTGCTTAGCACAGGTGGCTGCTTAATAGAGGTCAAATGTATAAAACAACATATTAGGAATCTGGAAACTGGCTGCTTAATACAGGTTGGCTGCTTAATAGAGGTCAAATGTATATAATAAAACAACATATTGGAAATATGGAACCTGGCTGCTTAATACAGGTTGGCTGCTTAATAGAGGTGACCACTAAAACAGGTTTGACTGTATTTGCCTATTATTTTCATCCCTAGGGAAGAAATTACTAAAACCTGCAAATGTAGTGTTTGTTTTACCTTGGAAACCGGCATTTTCTTGGAGGTCAATTAAAAAAAAAAACACATGCGTTTTTTATCAGAAAACGTCGTCAGGTTTTCCGCTTCATAGAACCAGTTTTTTGGCGCATGCTCGCCACGCATTTTATCCGTGCCAAAATAGTAGGCCTCATGGAAAACCCGGCTTAACAAGTCATATATGCATAATGAATTACAGCGTTATTTTCCACCTACAGAAAACAATACTCTTTGAGACTAGCTTCCAGATGTAATAATAAAGATAGAAATAATCAATAATAAATTAAGAAAGTTTGACAATGATTACAAGTTAGTGAGTCTACCAGCTGGGGCAAAGGCATCATTATACTGACAAAATCTTCACAATGTCAATAAATTCCAGTATTTACCTGATATTGATTGATCACAAGCTTAAGTTCCCAATATTTTCTATTTAGTTTATACACATTTATTTTAGCTCGATTGCGAAACAAGTTCTTACAACTTATATTAATCACTCTCGAGACCTCATTCCTGACGGAATATTCCTGGTGGAATCGATCGCCACGAGTGGGAGAGAAGAGGCAATGTGGAATTTAAATGCCTTGCCTAAGGGCACAATCATAACGGCTACAGCATGGCTCAAACTCCAGACCATTCGCACCTGAAGTGAACGTGCATCCACTGCGCTATCACGACTTCCACGAGTTTCCATATACACAATGTAATACAGCCACTGATAAGTAAGAACTACCAGAGAACATTGTGAATTACTGAGAAACGTACGTCTGTAATTGGTCATATTTAAAAAATAAAAAACACTTCCGTACACAGATTTGAAGTCCACATTAGGAAGTGGAAGAACCGTAACCGAGTCCCCATAATATAAATACATGTAGGCTGTGGAAGGGCCGTAACCGAGTCCCCATAATAGAAATACATGTAGGCTGTGGAAGGGCCGTAACCGAGTCCCCATAATAGAAATACATGTAGGCTGTGGAAGGGCCGTAACCGATTTCCCATAATAGAAATACATGTAGGCTGTGGAAGGGCCATAACCGAGTCCCCATAATATAAATACATGTAGGCTGTGGAAGGGCCGTAACCGATTCCCCATATTAGAAATACATGTAGGCTGTGGAAGGGCCGTAACCGATTCCCCATAATATAAATACATGTAGGCTGTGGAAGGGCCGTAACCGAGTCCCCATAATATAAATACATGTAGGCTATGGAAGGGCCGTAACTCGGAGTCCCCATAATAGAAATACATGTAGGCTGTGGAAGGGCTGTAACCGAGTCCCCATAATAGAAATACATGTAGGCTGTGGAAGGGCCGTGACGACTCGGATTCCCCATAATATAAATACATGTAGGCTGTGCTGTGGAAGGGCTGTAACCGAGTCCCCATAACAGAAATACATGAAGTCTGTGGAAGGGCCGTGACTCTGAGTCCCCATAATAGAAATACATGTAGGCTGTGGAAGGGCCGTCAATACAGTCAATTGGTTGCACTGTACCAATATATGTATTGTATTTTTCCTAATAAACTCCCCAGATAAACGCAACATTTTCCAAAAGGGGGGTGTGCTTATTTTATGCCTATAAATCATAAATTAATAGCATGTCAGACTGTCTGTTCATGTTAGTTAACAACACTTGTGATTAGTTATTGTGCTTAAAGTGTAAACATTCAAGTTTGGATTACATTATACAATGGATTAATTATTGGTTAGCTTTGTTTAATCATATTATATTGCTTGATTCATTTCACTGTGGCTTGGTGCTAGGATCACAGTTTTACATTCAACCACAAGGGCTTGGTGTTAGGATCACAGCTTTGCAGCATTCAACCACAGGGGCTTGGGTTTATCATCACAGTTTTACAGCAATCAGCCATAGGGACTTGGGGTTAGGATCACTGAGTTTTGCAGCATTCAGCCCTGTGGCTTGGGTTAGAATCACTGAGTTTTGCAGCATTCAGCCCTGTGGCTTGGGTTAGAATCACTGAGTTTTGCAGCATTCAGCCCTGTGGCTTGGGTTAGAATCACTGAGTTTTGCAGCATTCAACCACAGGGGCTTGGGGTTAGGATCACAGAGTTTTGCAGCATTCAGCCATAGGGACTTGGGGTTAGGATCGCAGAGTTTTGCAGCATTCAGCCCTGTGGCTTGGGTTAGGATCACTGAGTTTTGCAGCATTCAACCACAGGGGCTTGGGGTTAGGATCACAGAGTTTTGCAGCATTCAGCCATAGGGACTTGTGGTTAGGATCACTGATTTTGCATCACTGATTTGTCATTAAACCCTGACTGAAGAAACGTGTAACTCCAAGAAAATAATATTATTTCTTGACAATCTTAACTACATAAATCATACCACCATCTCAGGTATGCCATGTACTTTTTAATGACATTGTGGTTACTTAAATATTTTATATATATTCAATTTTCAGAAGAAACGTTGATCATACTCATTTTTGGAAGAAACATTGATCATACTCATTTTCGGAAGAAACATTGATCATACTCATTTTCGGAAGAAACATTGATCATACTCATTTTCGGAAGAAACGTTGATCATACTCATTTTCGGAAGAAACATTGATCATACTCATTTTCGGAAGAAATCTTGATGATGGAGTGTGAATCTCCTCCAAAAAATAACTCAAACACACTGATCCTTAATGGGAAATATAACTGAAGATTAATCTTGAAATAGGTCAACTGAAAGGACACGTAAATTTAATGGCCATAAAGATAATTGCTATGACAAAAATAAAAATCTGATAATTTTCAATATCCATAAATCATAGTCCATCACTGAACATGTTTTTTAGACATTATTTTATAGTTATGGTCTAAATAGATCAAACTAAACTTGAATGAATACCAGTAAAATGAACTTTTGGAACAACAGTTTATTGGGGTTTTAACATTCAAAAGGCTGCTCTTACACCAACTAAATACCATTAGAAATAGGAAGATAACGTACATGTACTGTGTACTAAGTAAATACCATTAGAAATAGGAAGATAAAGTACATGTACTGTGTACTAAGTAAATACCATTAGAAATAGGAAGATAAAGTACATGTACTGTGTACTAAGTAAATACCATTAGAAATAGGAAGATAAAGTACATGTACTGTGTACTAAGTAAATACCATTAGAAATAGGAAGATAAAGTACATGTACTGTGTACTAAGTAAATACCATTAGAAATAGGAAGATAAAGTACATGTACTGTGTACTAAGTAAATACCATTAGAAATAGGAAGATAAAGTACATGTACTGTGTACTAAGTAAATACCATTAGAAATAGGAAGATAAAGTACATGTACTGTGTACTAAGTAAATACCATTAGAAATAGGAAGATAAAGTACATGTACTGTGTACTAAGTAAATACCAGTGTGCACACACAAGTTTGTAGTTTCACTGTGTTTGTGGAGTGGAGGGATTTACCAGGCTGAATGATATTTACATGAATTATGAACACTTGAATAAAGTTGTATTAAACATAATGTATCAGTACTCTCTATTTGCAGTTGCTTTTTCACGATAACATCAATACTTGGTTTTAGTTACTGTCATTTTTGTCATTATTATAATTGACTTTACTGGAATACTAAATATTGTAAAACATTAATGTACACATTCCAGCACACAGAACAGCTATGCTAAAGGCAGGTACATGGGACATGCTAAATGAAGTGAAACATGACATGCTAAACGAATTAAAGTAGGTCAGGCTGAATGAATCAAAGCAGGACGGGCTAAATGAATCAAAACAGGACGGGCTAAATGAATCAAAGCAGGACGGGCTAAATGAATCAAAACAGGACGGGCTAAATGAATCAAAAAAGGACGGGCTAAATGAATCAAAGCAGGACGGGCTAAATGAATCAAAACAGGATGGACTAAATGAATCAAAGCAGGACGGGCTAAATGAATCAAAGCAGGATAGGCTAAATGAATCAAAGCAGGATGGGCTAAATGAAGTGAAACAAGACAGGCTAAATGAATCAAAGTAGGTCAGGCTAAATGAATCAAAGTAGGTCAGGCTAAACGAATCAAAGCAGGATGGGCTAAATGAATCAAAGCAGGACAGGCTAAATGAATCAAAGCATGACAGGCTAAATGAATCAAAGTAGGATGGGCTAAATGAATCAAAGCAGGACGGGCTAAATGAATCAAAGCATGACAGGCTAAATGAATCAAAGCAGGATAGGCTTAATGAATCAAAGCAGGACGGGCTAAATGAATCAAAGCAGGACGGGCTAAATGAATCAAAGCAGGACAGGCTAAATGAATCAAAGACTTCCTGGTCATACACATGCAGTTGGACAGGGCATAAGCTCCATCTTCTGGTCTGGCAACAGAGTACAATTTAGATAATTATTATTACATTTTTCTGGAAATTATTTATCCATCTACAAGCATTTCCTCATTGATAATAGATTTGAAGTACCTATTTACATTTCAAGAGCAAATTCGATTAGCGCAGTGGTTAGCACGCTCGCTTCTCACCAATGCAACCCTGGTTCGATCTTCGGACCGGGAAGTATGTAAGATGGTATGGTGGTCGCCAGATCGGACAGGTGGGTTTTCTCTGGGTACTCCGGTTTTCTCCCACACAAAACACCACATTTACGCTATCATCCGCCCCAACGAGAGTGATTAATATTAGTTGTTAAAACTTGCTTCGCAATCGTTGTAAATAAAGTTTAAACTTTTTGAAGAGCAAATTGAAAAATGTAATGGTATTTAGAAAAGTGGTAATTAATTATAGAGTACAAGTAAATGATAACCAACAGGCCTGTATTCATGCTTAAAGCGACACTACATCAGTGAAAGCGCAAATGTCTGCAGAATGTAATTTGCTATTATATGGTATAATTTCTTTCCAAATATTTGCCTCAAAAACTGAGTATTTCAACAAATAAACAAACGTCGTATACCCGGTTTGTTGACATAACAAAATAATGTAAATAGGGTCGACATCCAAGCGTAATACAACTCGTGTATCCTGAATAACACGAGGTATGGTACATATTTACCGTGATATCTCACATGTGTGCTTATGCATATTTATTTGTAGACTAATCTTAGTTAAATTTATTATCTCTAATAGAAAGTATCGCCTCTTTAGTATTCACTCCAATGACAAACAAACATGAATTCAGGAGAGCGGATGACCGTTATATGAAATCCTAATTTCTCTTTTGAAAGTTTGTAGACCACAAAAACACTGTTTATTGATTCAATGTTAGTGTTCGATGTATTCAGACGAATTTGTAGTAGCAATGCATTTATACGTGAAAAAATGCATTTTATTTGCTTTTTGCAATGTAATGTCGCTTTAACCCTTTCAACACCACAGACCTCTAAATAGGCGTACAAAAAGTGTAGATCCAGATGAGCCGGCTCGTGACGAGCCGTCTCATCAGGATCTGCACTTTTTGCCAGTAATATTACAATTTTAAAAAAATAATTTACCCATTTTGATAAATGAACTGATCCAAATGTAATTTTCTTATTAATTTAATTGGTCTAAAAATGTCATGGACCAGTCTATGGCAGTTACTTGGTGTTGAATGGGTTAAGGAAATTTCTCAAATATATTTTCTGTGTCAGTTGGTCTTAGATGTGACATCAATTTGGAGCTGTTGTTACAGAATGGGATCAATGAGCCAAGAACACAAATCTGTCTTTGTACACAATGATTAATGGTTATCTAATGGGAGTTATATAAGGCTGCACTAATGCTTTCAAGATAGCTAGTCAAGTCACTTCATTGAATTAGACATCCAGTGCAGTTTCCTATCAAATTACAATGTTACCTTAGTAACACATCTTTCTTGACTGTTTGAACATTAGTGGTGAAAATATTAGACAAAGTATGTCATGCAGATTTTTCAGTAACTGTTACAAATAAGAAAAACAATTAATGAATTGTCATAGATCTGCTGTGTGTTTTTACGTTTATTTATCGTTGCTACCGGTTGCCATATGAGCGACGCCTCCTGAAGAGATTAGTCATTTTAGATTTTGGAGGATAGTGCATGATACAGACAGAGACCCATTCCAGAATCTCCTCTGGTTCGTTTACATGCACGGTGTAAAGCACCGACACAAGACCTGGGTTTAACGTCCCATCTGAAAGACTGTTAATTTTATTATGGTCAGACGGGGGATCGAACCTGCGATCCCTGGATTACCAGTCCAGCGTGTTACCACTGGACTACATATCCGTCTGTATAGATCTGCTACAATTATTTGAACTATTTATAGCCTTTGTTTTACCCAGCATGCAAAGAGTCCAAAGGGCAGGAAGTCCTCCATCTATATAATGTATATTTTATAATGGTTACTTTAATTGTTTCCAGCATGGAGTTTAGAAACAATTGAACTATATAATAGCCTTTTTCTATCAGAGATTTCGCTAAAACGTTTCATAAAATTGAAATAATTGTGAAAATCACACTAATTTGTGGCAATTTTAAAATATCACAAAATGGATGATCATGGTGGTGGCCATTTAAGTTTGTCATTACCCACTTTATTCTATTGATCTATCAAATGTCCTTATCTGCTGCAAATGAAACTGGGCATTTTCCTGGATCCTAGACATGTACAACAAAAGTTAATTATATAGTTTCAAAAAGCAATAAAATAAAGTTATAAACAATAAATATTTATCTTGATAAATAAAATATGTTTAAACCAAACAATAAATATTTTATATTTCCCCATGTTGTTTCACTATTACCATCGAAATATAACGGCCATCATATTCAAATAGCAATAACGTTGAACTTCATATTCAAATTATAATCATTCTTGCAGCAGTGTAGATGGACTAACAAACTATTTTTTTCAGAAAAGGGGCAAGGTGAGTCAGAAAAGAGGCAGGGTGAATTTTGAGCTGCGATGGGGTGTGGGAGCGGTATTTTGGGTTAGACTCTAGAAAATGTTCCTAATTTACAGTGATTGATCAAAGAGGCAGTAAGGCAGTACATATTGATGAAAAGTGCGGACGAGTAAACTAATAAACTAAATATATACTAAAGTTGTATAGTTCTGCCTAGTAATCACATTTTTTTTAAAAAGGCAAAAGGGTGGGACTAAAGGGCAGGGTGGGACTAAAGGACAGGGCGGGACTAAAGGGCAGGATGGGACTAAAGGACAGGGCGGGACTAAAGGGCAGGGCGGGACTAAAGGGCAGGGCGGGACTAAAGGACAGGGCGGGACTAAAGGGCAGGGCATGCCAACGTGCTCTAGAAAAATCCCTAAATGTTATTTTACAATTATCAAACAATAATAACGTTGGATGCATACAGTTTCCTCATACTGTGTACATTCTTTAATCAACTCTTACTGTGCTGGAAACCAGTATACTCTTACTGTGCTGGAAACCAGTATACTCTTACTGTGCTGGAAACCAGTATACTCTTACTGTGCTGGAAACCAGTATACTCTTACTGTGCTGGAAACCAGTATACTCTTACTGTGCTGCAAACCAAACCAGTATACTCTTACTGTGCTGGAAACCAGTATATTCTTACTGTGCTGGAAACCAGTATACTCTTACTGTGCTGGAAACCAGTATACTCTTACTGTGCTGGAAACCAGTATATTCTTACTGTGGTGGAAACCAGTATACTCTTACTGTGCTGGAAACCAGTATATTCTTACTGTGCTGGAAACCAGTATACTCTTACTGTGCTGGAAACCAGTATACTCTTACTGTGCTGGAAACCAGTATACTCTTACTGTGCTGGAAACCTCAAACCAGTATACTCTTACTGTGCTGGAAACCTCAAACCAGTATACTCTTACTGTGCTGGAAACCTCAAACCAGTATACTCTTACTGTGCTGGAAACCAGTATATTCTTACTGTGGTGGAAACCAGTATACTCTTACTGTGCTGGAAACCAGTATACTCTTACTGTGCTGGAAACCAGTATACTCTTACTGTGCTGGAAACCAGTATACTCTTACTGTGCTGGAAACCTCAAACCAGTATACTCTTACTGTGCTGGAAACCAGTATACTTTGTATCGGTTTATGACAACAGCTTAGAGCCAGATCAGATGGAACAGAATGTTCAGATAGTGGAGCTAAAACACTTGACTGAATAGCAAATAACATAGATCCTCATCAGACTTGGCGCTACACCGCAGCTGATCTGCATCTATGTTGTTTGCACATTCCATCCAATCTATTCAGTATTTTAGGGTTAAATGAATCAATTAACGCAGTGGTTAGCACACTCGCTTTTCACCTATGCAACCCAGGTTTGATTCTCGGACCGGGAAGGATGTGAGATGGTATGGTGGTTGCCAGATCGGACAGGTGGGTTTTCTCCGGGTACTACGGTTTCCTCCCACACGTATGACCCAATATACGCATCCGTGCCAACAAGTGTGATTAATATATAAGCTTGTTTCTCAATCGCTGTAAACAATATAAAGTTTCTCAATCGCTGTAAACAATATAAAGTTTCTCAATCGCTGTAAACAATATAAAGTTTCTCAATCGCTGTAAACAATATAAAGTTTCTCAATCGCTGTAAACAATATAAAGTTTCTCAATCGCTGTAAACAATATAAAGTTTCTCAATCGCTGTAAACAATATAAAATTTCTCAATCTTTGAGGAGAAGAATTATATAAGACTATGTCTTCCATTCTAATCCTGTTTCTGTATTCTGATTATGTGTGATTGTTCAATATGTGTTATATTGGGAAATAAAATATGTTTAAACTAAAGTTTCTCAATCGCTGTAAACAATATAAAGTTTCTCAATCGCTGTAAACAATATAAAGTTTCTCAATCGCTGTAAACAATACAAGGTTCCCGTTGTCGGTCGCCAATGGTGCCAAAAAACAAATATTGGCGCTAAATTTTGGGAATTGGCAAAAATATTTGGTGCAACTTTTATTCTTTTTTTTTGGCACATGTTTTGTCAAATACATGGCTTCAAATATTTATTTGTGAATATATACGTAACTTTTCTTCTTTTTTTTTTTGGCACATGTTTTGTCAAATACATGGCTTCAAATATTTATTGTGAACTATATTGCACTTAGTTTTTTAAATTGGCTCCAGTGTTTTTCAATTGGTGACATAAGTGGAGCAGACAAACATTCAGACAGAGTGAATCCTGCAATATAAAGTTTCTCAATTGCTGTAAACAATATAAAGTTTATAAATTAATCAATTGTAATACATGTACATTGTAATAAATTGTGTGTTTTACGTTTATTTATCGTCGCTACCGGTTGCACATATGAGCGACGCCTCCTGAAGAGATTAGTTATTTTAGATTTTTGGATGATAGTGCAATGATACAGAGCGAGACCCATTCCAGAGTCTCCTCTGGTTCTTTTACGTGCACGGTGTAAAGCACAGACACAAGACTTTGGTTTAAAGTCCCATCTGAAAGACTGTTCATTTTATTATGGTCAGATGGGGGATCGAACCTGCGATCCCTGGATTACCAGTCCAACGTGTTAAACACTGGATTACAGATCCGTCTGTAATTGTAATAATGGTGTTTACTATATATATATATATATATATATATAATAGTCTATTCCGCCACTAGTTTTCACACCTTTGGATGTTATTTTGAACAATTAACCCATTCAACACCAAGTAACTCACATGGACTGGTCCATGATATTCATAAACCAATAAATGAATCAGAAAATCACATTTGGACAAGTTCATTTATCAAAATGGGTAATTATGTCTAAGAATAGTCATATCACTGGCAAAAAATGCAGATCCTGATGAGACGGCTCGTCACGAGCCGGCTCATCTGGATCTACACTTTTTGTAAGCCTATTTAGAGGTCTGAGGGGTTGAAAGGGTTAACAAAAGAATGATAATATTAACAATCCTGTGTGCTACTCTTTAACTGAGCCCAGATACCAATAAACACTACCTCTCGAAAATATATAAGATTTTGCAATATCAGTCTGTTTCTAAATTAGATTCAATACAATGTAAGAATTGTATTTGTATTGTATAATAAAACATTCTGGTTGTTGTCCTTGCAAACAACGCAAATAAATCTAACACGATTGAATTGATTTTGCTGTTTTAATGGTTAATGTAATCATAACCAAATTTTTAATTAGAAACAGTACTGGTGAATTAATCACACCTCAAGCAAGTTAAATCTAATTACAGTAAGACAAACATCTACTTTCACTTTCAGTGTGGTAGGAAATACACAAATAGTTATGCAAAGTCTCAATGTGAATCACAAGTCTCAATGTGAATCACAAGTCTCAATGTGAATCACAAGTCTCAATTTGAATCACAAGTCTCAATGTGAATCACAAGTCTCAATGTGAATCACAAGTCTCAATAGATTTGTACATTATATATATATGTTTAACTTATACAAATTTATTTTAGCTTGATTGTGAAACAAGTTCTTATAACTTATATTAATCACTCTCGAGACCTCATTCCTGATGGAATCTATCGCCACGAGGGAGAGAGAAGAGGCAACATGGAATTTAAATGCCTGGCCTAAAGACACAATCGTAACGGCTCCAGCGGGGCTCGAACTCCGGACCTTTCGCACCTGAAGCAAACTCGCTCCCACTGCGCTATCACGACTTCCACACATTATATATGTTTGTATATTATATGTTACCATATATATATAGGTGTGATATTATGTTGTATATTACATTTTGTTTGTATGTATTTGTATATTATATCATTTATATGTCTTTATATTATATGTTCGCATATTATATCATTTATATGTTGTATTATTTTGTATATTATATATTATATGTTGTATATTATATATTATATGTTTGTATATTATATATTATATGTTGTATATTATATGTTTGTATATTATATGTTATATGTTGTATATTCTAGTTCTGTATGATTTATGTTGTATATTATATGTTGTAATTATATGTTTATATTATATTTCTGTATGATATATGTTGTATATTATATGTTGTATATTATATTTCTGTATGATATATGTTGTATATTATATGTTTGTATATTATATTTCTGTATGATATATGTTGTATATTATATGTTTGTATATTATATTTCTGTATGATATATGTTGTATATTATATGTTTGTATATTATATTTCTGTATGATTTGTTGTATATTATATGTTTGTATATTATATTTCTGTATGATATATGTTGTATATTATATGTTGTATATTATATTTCTGTATGATATATGTTGTATATTATATGTTTGTATATTATATTTCTGTATGATATATGTTGTATATTATATGTTTGTATATTATATTTCTCTATGATTTATGTTGTATATTATATGTTTGTATATTATATTTCTGTATGATATATGTTGTATATTATATGTTTGTATATTATATTTCTGTATGATATATGTTTGTATATTATATGTTGTATATTATATTTCTGTATGATATATGTTGTATATTATATGTTTGTATATTATATTTCTGTATGATATATGTTGTATATTATATGTTTGCATATTATATGTTGTATATTATATTTCTGTATGATATATGTTGTATATTATATGTTTGTATATTATATGTTGTATATTATATTTCTGTATGATATAAGTTGTATATTATATGTTTGTATATTATATGTTGTATATTATATTTCTGTATGATATATGTTGTATATTATATTTCTGTATGATATATGTTGTATATTATATGTTTGTATATTATATGTTACAAATATGGAAATTATTATATAAAACTGATCGTTTAAACAACAGGACATCTATTGAAATAAATACGGTAATTAATTATTATTCTGATATACAAAACAATGACAGTCTATGTAGATGTACGAGTTGAAATAATTTCTTTCTTAATATGAGAAATAATTCATAAACCAAATTTAAATAATTTAAGTCCAAGTAATTAAAACCACATGTTTATACAAAGTATTAAATTTATAGTCAGTGTACGTATAAGTCACACTCTTTTACATTTACTAACCTGACATCTGTCGAAACTTTTCCTGTTGTATTTTTTCTTTCCATACTCTATTTCGGACAATAATATAACCTGTGTAGCACGACACAATTAAATAAGCAACCAATATCGTGTAGGCAACTTTATTAAAAGTTACTCTCATTTTCTCATCGAGACATTGTGCACATCCAATTTCTCTCCACACATTCCCTACACTCTATTATCCCAGACAAACCCATTGAAATCAACCATCATTTATCTGAAGTTTTATCAGTTCATAAACAAATGTCTGCCCTACTCCGTCATGACTAAACTGAAAGTGAAATACACACTTGCCTACACCTATTTCATGGTCACGTGACCGTGGATTAACCATAACAAAATGGCGGCGCCCATGGAGGACGTGTCCGCAGTTCAAGATACCGGTTTCTGCACTGTTGAAGCAACTGTGGTTACAGGGTTCGAGTCGGTGGCTGCAGAAGAAGCTGACGAAAGGTTTAATACGAACTGCAAGATAATGAGAGGACGAATTAGTATAGAATGTCCCGTTGAAAAAGTTGAACAGGTAAAAAACGGTGTACACGTAAACATTGTTCTCGTAGAAGCAGTCCTACAGGGTTAGGAATAGAGGCAGTAATCGCACAAAACAGAGGTATCAGTAAACTAAAGCTGAACAGTAGAATACTGTTCAATTGAAGATCAAATTTAGCCCTAACCCTAATGCCCGATTACTGCCAATTATCCCAAGATTACTGCCAATTGTATATTTCGTTACTGCCTCTATCGTTAACGGTCCTACAGTTATTCTCTACATTTGATATGTGTACAGGGCCCAATCTGTAGCATTGTCGTATAACGTCTGTCTGTTGTGGTGAAGAAGATAAACCCACATTTTCTGGTTATAAAACCAGTACTAAATTCTCGAAATTGGTGTGTCACGAGATTGATACTCAAGTCATATCCTTGACCATGGGACCTCACAAACATGTCTAGGTCCCAGCAAGGGGTTTGACATAAATGGAACATACATACTGAATTTCCTCACATATTATCTCCCGCGGCCTTCATGATAGTACTGAAAGGAGAGTTCTAATCTAACGACAGCGTGGTCGACCACAGAGGCTCATAGTTCTGTTCTGATTGAACTATATACTGATGTAGGAATGCGTGTATCACAATGAATTGCTGATTACTAATTTAACTGTTAAGTTTGGATTTCTAATTATCAAGGTTATATGTATGTCTTTAATCCGTCCGTGGTAGAGCGTCAGATTTGGAATCAAACGGTCCCGGGTTTGATACACGGTCATGCCACGTATGTAGTGTCATTGAACAAGGCACCTCACACACATTGCTTAGTACTGGTTAACCACTTAGGTCAGCTAAGCCTGCCCTGGAAAACATGTCTAGGTCCCCGCAAGGGGTTTGACATTAATGGAACATACATACATACAATCAGTAAATTAACCTTTATGAACGTGGTGTATGCAGCCGACTGATCTTGGTTGTGTTTTCAGGTGACTGACCTGGGCTGTGTAGATAACTGCAGGGTAATGATTAAGCATGTTTCTGATCTTGGTTGTGTTTTCAGGTGATTGACCTGGGCTGTGTAGATAACTGCAGGGTAATGATTAAGCATGTTTCTGATCTTGGTTGTGTTTTCAGGTGATTGACCTGGGCTGTGTAGATAACTGCAGGGTAGTGATTAAGCATGTTTCTGATCTTGGTTGTGTTTTCAGGTGATTGACCTGGGCTGTGTAGATAACTGCAGGGTAGTGATTAAGCATGTTTCTGATCTTGGTTGTGTTTTCAGGTGATTGACCTGGGCTGTGTAGATAACTGCAGGGTAGTGATTAAGCATGTTTCTGACTTCAGTTTCACGGACGATCAAGTAAGTTTTAGAGATTGGTAGGTTAGGCATAAATGATGCAGATCCAGTGGTCGTTATGTTGATCCCCGTCTCACCAGAGTAACACTAACACTATGCAGCTTTTATATTATTAATAACTTCGATCCAATTTGATAGCAATTTTTGGGAATCAATTTTGACAATGTGCTGTCTTCACCATGTCCCTGCCTAACAAATCCAATACCATGAATCCAGGGGAAATTACTCACTCGCAAACAGAGTTACAAGCAAGTGGTGTAGTTGTCCCCCTTACTGTTAAAAAATGGTTGCAAAAATCTTGAAACTATTTCAGAACCAAGAGTATTATTTTACTACCTTAATTTCCAGGATAGAACCAGGCTGAACATCTTACATCATGCAACAGGTGTATATGTTTTACAAACAAAAGCCATTGTTAGACATTAGAAATAAGCAAAGAAAGCCCCTTAGAAAGGTCATTTAAATTTCATGCAGAGAATTGTATTTTTTTTGTTTACCAACAAAGGTCCTTTACTTGACAATCTGCCAAGTGCTTACACTGCATGCATGAATATCTATGTATCTAGTAATACATTATCCATAAAAACATGAAACATATAAAAACTTCAGCAGGGTTCATTCTAGATCAGAATTTGTGGGCATGATCACGTCCTTAACCCATTCAACACCAAGTAACTGACATGGACTGTTCCTTGATATTATTAGACCAATAAATTAATAAGAAAATTACATTTGGACCAGTTCATTTATCAATATGGGTAATTTTGTCTAAAAATAGTAATATTACTGGCAAAAAGTGTAGATCCTGATGAGACGGCTCGTTACGAGCCGGATCATCTGGATCTACACTTTTTGTAAGCCTATTTAGAGGCCTGTGGTGTTGAAAGGGTTAAATGGTGTTCTTTAATAAATTTCAACAAAATATGGTTAAAATGCACAGTACAACCATTAAATACAACATTTGAATAAAAGGAATGCTTTATAATGGGCCAGTGTATCTTTCTGGACAAAAATGTGTAAAAAAATTATATATAAAAATACGAGAAAAGTGGAGCCCCCAGGGGGCAAAGTAATGGTCCCTAGGCTAAAAGGCGAGTATTTCGCCCAAAGCGCCATCTAGAATGAGCCCTGAATAATTACTGTAGTTATACTAAATGCTATACTATAGGAATATGTAAAGCCCCACAGACAATTTAACTGAATAGTCAAGTTATATATCACTGTGAATCACATTCAAATTATGAATTCATAAATTAACTGTTAAGTTTATACAAATTTATTTTAGCTCGATTGCGAAACAAGTTCTTTCAACTTATATTGATCACTCTCGAGACCTCATTCCTGATGGAATCCATCGCCACGACGGAGAGAGAAGAGGCAACATGGAATTTAAATGCCTTGCCTAAGGGCACCATCGTACCGACTCCAGCAGGGCTCGAACTCCGGAACGGAAATTAACTGTTGAGGGTGGGGCTAATTATATTCTGAACAATTAAATGTAATATAAAATATATTATCTGTTCAGTTTATCTAATGATAAGTATACAATCTGTGGTAAACTGAATTTGATTTCCTGTGTATACAGACAGTACTTACCTCTAAGACATATATCTACTTGTGGTTTTCAGACAGAAAATCTTCAGAGATTACGGAATCTTGTCGGTTCTGTAGACTGGCCTGCTGGCTTAAAAATATGGCGCAAATTCTTCTCCTTTGAACACGGGGTGGCAGATTATCCATCCGTAATAACCACAGACTTTGGTGAAGTTATAATTCCACCACCCCGACAAACATCAACGGGCGGGAAGAAATCAAAACATTCTAAGAAGAAGAACAAGTGGCAAAAAAAGCATGAACGTAACAAGGAAGAAACTGAACATGATCTATCAAAGAATTGTAATGAGACTAGACATGACCTAGGCAAGAATTCCGATGTAATGTCCAGTCAGGTTGTGGGTGATGCTATAACAGTGAATCATGCTATGAAAGACACTGAAGCGAAAGCAAGCAATGAAACTATTGACAATGTTGTAAAAGATGATCCCGGTTCCAACGGTTCAGAGACACTAATGGCAGTTGGCGACAGTTCTGTTAATAGATTGGATTGCGAAAGGCATGTTGCAGAGACAAAAGTAGTAGATGATATTTCTATTGCTAAAGTGGATAGCGAAAAACATGACACATTAAAAGATAACCAGGATATATGTATTGAAAATGTGACTAAGAAGCAGAGAGTTCGGGAAAACCCGTGGAATCCAATGATGCCATCTTTCCGTGTGACGTGTATCAGAGTCGGAAACCATCATAACTTTGATTCAATGTCAGCAGCTTCCAATTTTGGCGGTGCTATTTATAGATACTCTGGTTGGAATGTGAAGATGACGGAATTTGATATCGAAGTTATTTTAGGCATCGACGACCAGGAGGTGAGCGTTAGTATCGGTCTAACGAAGGAGAGTTTACATCGTAGGAATATTACGCACTTTGGACCAACAACGCTACGGCCAACTATAGCTTATAGCATGCTAAGGTAATGTCAGGCATGAGAACTGATCACAAGGTCTTTAAAGCAGCATTACATTGTAATAAAGGATGTTTTGGGTAAAATATAAATACTAATGTGTGTGTGTTTACAAAAATCTAAATAGTCGCTCAGAAACGATAAAATTCCAATAAATTTAAACTGTCGTATACGCGAATTTGTTTATCAACACACGACATGTAAACACGCACAGCGCGCATGCTAGAACAACAGAGGATGTAGAAAACAACTTACATATTTTGAACATGAAAGACTATCTATCTTCCTCTAATGTCGAACCCCTCGCGGGGATGTAGAAATGTCCCTAAAAGACTTAGCTAACAGAGGTATGAATCAACATATCAAGTAATTTAATTAAAAAAGACAACGTGGGACAAATGGGGACGATGCATTCCGAATGTAAACAAGTGCGGACGATGCGTTCCGGTTGTAAACAAGTGCGTGACCGATCGACTCGGAAAGTCCTACTTTCGGTTTCGAGTTTTTTTTATCACAAAAAAACACTGTTTACCAAATGAACATAAGCATACAAAGTATAATAATGTTAGAATGTGTAGCAGCATTGCTACCCATACGTAAAAATTAATTTTTCAAATATCTTTTATTTCATACGATGTAATGCTGCTTTAAGAGGCCATAGTGTACTGTATGATGGTATGTACAGCGAAACCTGTTGTAAGCAGCCAGCCAAGGGAATCACAGATAGTGGCTGCTTAGCACATGTGGCTGCTTAATAGAGGGCAATTGTATAATCTAATCAAATCTACCATTGTTAAATCTGCAATAAACAACGGCTAGAACTTTTATTGCTGTTGAATTTTACTCCACCGCCAATATAACACTCGCATGTATTCGTTCGTAGCATTATATTGGGTCATGTTAGAATGGACATAATATTTGTCTTGCAGTTGTTTATTGGCGAATAAAACACGGTTTGTCTTTCTGGTGGAATTAACCACTTACAGTTGTAGGCCTGCCACTGTCTGTGCACATTTACATAAGATGTGTAGTAAATATTTGTGTAACCCCACAGTCTGTGGTTCAGTTAGCTCCCCTGAATATTAGAAATGAATGTACTCATATTGTAGTATTTGTGTTGCAGTTGAGATATAATGTGCTTCTTACATTGTAGACTGTGTGAGGTGAAGAAAGGGGATATCGTATGTGATCCAATGTGTGGATCGGGCAGTATATCAATACAGGTACGTCCAGAATACAGCCACAAAACACAGCCACTCATCTGTAACTGTGTACAGACATATAATTGTTTTTTGTCCCCAAATGACTGAGTTGTCCATATATAATTAAGAAATAATAAGTATCAACCGTGGTATTCGGCCTGAGTGATATATTTCTACGCATAAGAACTTCAAACTCGGGTTATTCTGCGATATACCACGGTTGATACTTATTATTTCGATTCTAACACGACTTACTTCTATAATTTTAGACTAGAATCAAAGGAGTATTTTCTTCAAATGGGGTGCTACACCGCTGCATTTGGCATTCGAAATTTCCTCCCGCGTAAGGGGTGATGACGTTATTTTTTATGGAAAATATCAATCTAGTGCATAAATGAACAAAAGTTGTAACTGATCAATAATTTTATTTATTTTGTCAAATAAAACTGTACAGAATAGTAACTGAAACGTTACTTAACAGAAAAACAAGACGGACAAGAGATTATCTGATTCTAAAAATAGCTCACTTCCGCGAATTCCCACGGTAGTATTTAAAAACATCACATGACTTTCATTCATAAAACTTTACACGCATTGTATAAATGGAATAGCCAAAACACGGTGCGCGTGCAGCATAGTTCAAGGTAGGTATATCGCAGTATAACCCAAGGTAGATTTTACTCTACAAGTATGTATGTTATTAGCTGGGTCGTGTTAGAATAATTAATAACAATGTGGGGAAAAGTATGTTTTTCTAGTCGCCCGCCAAATAATCATATATTGATTTTATGCTTTTCAATGAAATACAGATATTGATGAATTAAATATAACTCACTGCTTTGCATGTGTGGTACCTAGCCGCTGCACACTGAATTGTTGTCAGTGCGAACATTTATGGTATCAAGCTCTCAGTGGCGTCTAGCGCCATTTGGCGTACAGTTAGTTTATACAAATTTATTTTAGCTCGATTGTGAAACAAGTTCTTTCAACTTATATTAATCACTTTCGAGACCTAATTCCTGACGGAATCCATCGCCACGAAGAAGAGAGAAGAGGCAACATGGAATTTAAATGCCTTGCCTAAGGGCACAATCGTAACGGCTCCAGCGGGGCTCGAACTCCAGACCTTCGAACCTGAAGCGAACGCGCATCCACTGCGCTATCACGACATAGCGCACGGTTGCATCTATCATAAAAACACTTTTCAGCCTAAAGTAAAAAGATATTTGTTTGTTTAACCCTTTCAACACCACAGACCTCTAAATAGGCTTACAAAAAGTGTAGATCCAGATGAGCCAGCTCGTGACGAACCGTCTCATCAGGATCTGCACTTTTTGCCAGTGATATGACTATTTTTAGACATAATTACCCATTTTGATAAATGAACTTGTCCAAATGTGATTTTCTGATTCATTTATTGGTTTATAAATATCATGGACCAGTCCATGTGAGTTACTTGGTGTTGAATGGGTTAAGTGAATGATCGAATAATATTTCACTCGTGAACATAGAAAGCTAGTGATAATAATGCTTTCAACGTTCATTCGGTGAAATACATGTATAATTTGATTATTCACTGAAACGAGCAACTATCTTCTTATTGTTGTTACCGGTACATATTTTTCTCAGCATACTGTGATCAAAGTGACTTGTTGTTAGAACTTGCTTCGCAATCGTTGTAAAATAAATAAAGATTAAACTAAAGTGACTTTCCCATTTAGTCTAAGCTTTATTTATTGCAATTGCGAACCCAGCTTTAACAACTTATATTAATCACTCTCGTTGGAGCGGATGAAGGCGTGAATGTGGTCATTTGTGTTGGAGGAAACGGGAGTACCCAAAGAAAACCAACTTGTCGGATCTGGCGACCACCGTACCATCTCACATACTTCCCGGTCCGAGGATCGAATAGTTAGCACAGTACGTGTCTGTGGCCATCCCTGGTTAGCACAGTATGGGTCTGTGGCCATCGGTTCTTGTTCTATGGCGTGACAATTGCACAAGTGTTACTTATACATGTTTATACTGTTTTATGGTAGAGTGCGTTACGATGGCCGTATTCCCATAACATTGCTGGGGATATTGGAAAACGTGCACTTGAGAGGTGTCATGGTAACGTGTCTGATATGGAGGAAAATAGAACGAAAAAAAACAAGTAAGATTTTACATATCGGTCGTAAGAAAGAAAATGAGTCAGATTTGAAATTTATATGATTTAGGTTTATTTGTGATCATGCATAGTCTGGAGTGCACAGAGAAAACGGACGTTTCCGATCAGTGACCACCATAACATGTTGCATACTTTCCAGGCCGGGTACAAGTTGCGGGTTGAGAAATCGGCATGCCAACCACATCTGTAATCTATGTATGCTATCAGTGCTCACACACCTAATACTCTTAGTACTTAGTAACACACATATATTTGATATAACACACGTGTATATGATATAACATGCGTGTATATGATATAACACACGTGTATATGATATAACATGCGTGTATATGATATAACACACGTATATTTGATATAACACGCGTGTTATATGATATAACACACGTATCTTTGATATAACACACATATATTTGATATAACACACATATATTTGATATAACACATGTATATTTGATATAACACGCGTGTATTTGATATAACACATGTATATTTGATATAACACGCGTGTATATGATATAACACGCGTGTATTTGATATAACACACATATATTTGATATAACACGCGTGTATATGATATAACACACGTATATTTGATATAACACACGTATATTTGATATAACACACATATATTTGATATAACACACATATATTTGATATAACACGCGTGTATTTGATATAACACACGTATATTTGATATAACACACGTATATTTGATATAACACGCGTGTATTTGATATAACACATGTATATTTGATATAACACGCGTGTATTTGATATAACACACGTATATTTGATATAGCACACATATATTTGATATAACATGCGTGTATATGATATAACACATGTATATTTGATATAACACGCGTGTATATGATATAACACGCGTGTATTTGATATAACACGCGTGTATATGATATAACACACGTATATTTGATATAACACACGTATATTTGATATAACACACGTATATTTGATATAACACACGTATATTTGTATCTTTACTTTTCTAAGATATTACAGTAAAGAGAGATGATAACACATCCTATTTGCTTTCAGATATTTGTTTCCCTCGGAATATCCATTACCGTACTACCACTAATATAGGAGCACGGTATGCTAATGCTAGTTATTGTATGATTCAGGTCGGCGCTATTGATGGATGCTATAAGATGGGATGTGTCCAAGTTGCCAATGAGGGAACAGTCAGTGGATGTCTTCATAACCGATCTTGTGAGTATATAGACCATGTCAAACAGTCATTCGGTAGTTTCCCCCCCCACCTGTGGCTAAGTTGTTAAGACTTCAAATCAATTGCCCCTCACTGCTGTAGGTTCGAATCCCACAAGGGCATTGATTTCTTTCATTCAGCTATCCAGCTGGCTTGCAGAAGGTCTGTGAGTCTACTTGGGTGTCAGACAGTGCCTGAAATACTGCTCGGGTGGGCACCCGTGATGTTCCTCCACCAGTATTAGCTGGAGAGTTATGTAATAAGCTGTTGGTGCGACTTTAAACCCCCATAAAAAAACCAAGTTCCCCACCCCTGTTTGACCCTAATAATATCACCACTGTTTTAGATGATACTACTAGTTTATACAAATTTATTTTAGCTCGATTGTGAAACAAGTTCTTATAACTTTATATATCAATCACTCTCGAGACCTCATTCCTGATGGAATCCATCGCCACGAGGGATAGAGAAGAGGCAACGTGGAAATTAAATGCCTTGCCTAAGGGGCACAATCGTAACGGCTCCAGCGGGGGATCGAACTCCGGACCTTTCGCACCTTAAGCGAACGCGCATCCACTACTATACCGAAGTCTCGTGTATCAGTGCTATATGATACTACTATGTTGAAGTCTCGTGTATCGGTGCTATACGATACTACTATCTCGAAGTCTCGTGTATCGGTGCTATACGATACTACTATACCGAAGTCTCGTGTATCGGTGCTATACGATACTACTATGCCGAAGTCTCGTGTATCGGTGCTATACGATACTACTATGCCGAAGTCTCGTGTATCTGTGCTATACGGTACTACTATGCCGAAGTCTCGTGTATCGGTGCTATACGGTACTACTATGCCGAAGTCTCGTGTATCGGTGCTATACGGTACTACTATGCCGAAGTCTCGTGTATCGGTGCTATACGATACTACTATACCGAAGTCTCTTGTATCGGTGCTATACGATACTACTATACCGAAGTCTTGTGTATCGGTGCTATACGATACTACTATACCGAAGTCTCGTGTATCTGTGCTATACGGTACTACTATGCCGAAGTCTCGTGTATCTGTGCTATACGATACTACTATACCGAAGTCTCGTGTATCGGTGCTATACGGTACTACTATGCCGAAGTCTCGTGTATCGGTGCTATACGATACTACTATACCGAAGTCTCGTGTATCGGTGCTATACGATACTACTATACCGAAGTCTCGTGTATCGGTGCTATACGATACTACTATACCGAAGTCTCGTGTATCGGTGCTATACGGTACTACTATGCCGAAGTCTCGTGTATTGGTGCTATACGATACTACTATACCGTAGTCTTGTGTATCGGTGCTATACGATACTACTATACCGTAGTCTTGTGTATCGGTGCTATACGATACTACTATGCCGTAGTCGTGCGTATCGGTGCTATACAATACTACTATGCCGTAGTCTCGTGTATCGGTGCTATACGGTACTATTATATCGAGGTCTCGTGTATCGGTGCTATACGGTACTATTATATCGAGATCTTGCATATACCCATCCCAATAAATTTAGAAGTGGTTATGAAAGTTTGTCATTTTATTTTCAGCCATTTGGAGTGAGAATGGGCCACAAAGTAGACAACTGGAAACTGTACCCCGGAGCTTTGTTTGAGATGGCTAGAGTTGTCCAACCTGAATCTGGCAGGTGTTGTCTGCTGACTGAGGACAAAAAGTGCATGATAAAGGTAGCCAATTCTTTGTTAATGCCAATCGGCCCTTACTCTAATCTAATCAAGTATTTATATTCTGTGATTGAAGCCAAATATCGGCCACTGTTCACACCTCGTGGTTCTAACTGGGGGCCATTCTTTTGTGTTTGAAACAAACAATTTAACTGCAAGTTATTGAAATTTTAACTTACAGTCTATAGACAGGTTACATGTTCCTTACAGTCTATAGACAGGTTACATGTATCTTACAGTCTATAGACAGGTTACATGTATCTTACAGTCTATAGACAGGTTACATGTTCATTACAGTCTATAGACAGGTTACATGTATCTTACAGTCTATAGACAGGTTACATGTTCCTTACAGTCTATAGACAGATTACATGTTCCTTACAGTCTATAGACAGGTTACATGTATCTTACAGTCTATAGACAGGTTACATGTTCCTTACAGTCTATAGACAGGTTACATGTTCCTTACAGTCTATAGACAGGTTACATGTATCTTACAGTCTATATACAGGTTACATGTATCTTACAGTCTATAGACAGGGTACATGTATCTTACAGTCTATAGACAGATTACATGTATCTTACAGTCTATAGACAGGTTACATGTATCTTACAGTCTATAGACAGGGTACATGTATCTTACAGTCTATAGACAGATTACATGTATCTTACAGTCTATAGACAGGTTACATGTTCCTTACAGTCTATAGACAGATTACATGTATCTTACAGTCTATAGACAGATTACATGTATCTTACAGTCTATAGACAGGTTACATGTATCTTACAGTCTATATACAGGTTACATGTTCCTTACAGTCTATAGACAGGTTACATGTTCCTTACAGTCTATAGACAGGTTACATGTTCCTTACAGTCTATAGACAGGTTACATGTATCTTACAGTCTATAGACAGATTACATGTTCCTTACAGTCTATAGACAGGTTACATGTTCCTTACAGTCTATAGACAGGTTACATGTTCCTTACAGTCTATAGACAGGTTACATGTTCCTTACAGTCTATAGACAGGTTACATGTATCTTACAGTCTATAGACAGGTTACATGTTCCTTACAGTCTATAGACAGGTTACATGTTCCTTACAGTCTATAGACAGGTTACATGTTCCTTACAGTCTATAGACAGGTTACATGTTCCTTACAGTCTATAGACAGATACATGTTCCTTACAGTCTATAGACAGGTTACATGTGTTCCTTACAGTCTATAGACAGGTTACATGTTCCTTACAGTCTATAGACAGGTTACATGTTCCTTACAGTCTATAGACAGGTTACATGTATCTTACAGTCTATAGACAGGTTACATGTTCCTTACAGTCTATAGACAGGTTACATGTTCCTTACAGTCTATAGACAGGTTACATGTTCCTTACAGTCTATAGACAGGTTACATGTTCCTTACAGTCTATAGACAGGTTACATGTTCCTTACAGTCTATAGACAGGTTACATGTTCCTTACAGTCTATAGACAGGTTACATGTTCTTACAGTCTATAGACAGGTTACATGTTCCTTACAGTCTATAGACAGGTTACATGTTCCTTACAGTCTATAGACAGGTTACATGTTCCTTACAGTCTATAGACAGGTTACATGTTCCTTACAGTCTATAGACAGGTTACATGTTCCTTACAGTCTATATACAGGTTACATGTATCTTACAGTCTATAGACAGGTTACATGCTTACAGTCTATAGACAGGTTACATGTATCTTACAGTCTATAGACAGGTTACATGTATCTTACAGTCTATAGACAGATTACATGTATCTTACAGTCTATAGACAGGTTACATGTATCTTACAGTCTATAGACAGGTTACATGTTCCTTACAGTCTATAGACAGGTTACATGTTCCTTACAGTCTATAGACAGGTTACATGTATCTTACAGTCTATAGACAGGTTACATGTATCTTACAGTCTATAGACAGGTTACATGTTCCTTACAGTCTATAGACAGGTTACATGTTCCTTACAGTCTATAGACAGGTTACATGTTCCTTACAGTCTATAGACAGGTTACATGTTCCTTACAGTCTATAGACAGGTTACATGTTCCTTACAGTCTATAGACAGGTTACATGTATCTTACAGTCTATAGACAGGTTACATGTTCCTTACAGTCTATAGACAGGTTACATGTATCTTACAGTCTATAGACAGGTTACATGTATCTTACAGTCTATAGACAGATTACATGTTCCTTACAGTCTATAGACAGGTTACATGTTCCTTACAGTCTATAGACAGGTTACATGTATCTTACAGTCTATAGACAGGTTACATGTTCCTTACAGTCTATAGACAGGTTACATGTATCTTACAGTCTATAGACAGGTTACATGTATCTTACAGTCTATAGACAGATTACATGTTCCTTACAGTCTATAGACAGGTTACATGTTCCTTACAGTCTATAGACAGGTTACATGTATCTTACAGTCTATAGACAGGTTACATGTATCTTACAGTCTATAGACAGGTTACATGTATCTTACAGTCTATAGACAGGTTACATGTATCTTACAGTCTATAGACAGGTTACATGTTCCTTACAGTCTATAGACAGGTTACATGTTCCTTACAGTCTATAGACAGGTTACATGTTCCTTAGAGTCTATAGACAGGTTACATGTTCCTTACAGTCTATAGACAGGTTACATGTATCTTACAGTCTATAGACAGATTACATGTTCCTTACAGTCTATAGACAGGTTACATGTTCCTTACAGTCTATAGACAGGTTACATGTTCCTTACAGTCTATAGACAGGTTACATGTTCCTTACAGTCTATAGACAGGTTACATGTATCTTACAGTCTATAGACAGGTTACATGTTCCTTACAGTCTATAGACAGGTTACATGTTCCTTACAGTCTATAGACAGGTTACATGTTCCTTACAGTCTATAGACAGGTTACATGTTCCTTACAGTCTATAGACAGGTTACATGTTCCTTACAGTCTATAGACAGATTACATGTTCCTTACAGTCTATAGACAGGTTACATGTTCCTTACAGTCTATAGACAGGTTACATGTTCCTTACAGTCTATAGACAGG
Source organism: Archivesica marissinica (assembly GCA_014843695.1). NCBI lineage: Eukaryota > Metazoa > Mollusca > Bivalvia > Venerida > Vesicomyidae > Archivesica > Archivesica marissinica. The sequence continues at coordinate 13,306,139 of CM026398.1, forward strand.
TTACATGTTCCTTACAGTCTATAGACAGGTTACATGTATCTTACAGTCTATAGACAGGTTACATGTTCCTTACAGTCTATAGACAGGTTACATGTTCCTTACAGTCTATAGACAGGTTACATGTTCCTTACAGTCTATAGACAGATTACATGTTCCTTACAGTCTATAGACAGGTTACATGTTCCTTACAGTCTATAGACAGGTTACATGTATCTTACAGTCTATATACAGGTTACATGTATCTTAGAGTCTATAGACCGGTTACATGTATCTTACAGTCTATAGACAGATTACATGTATCTTACAGTCTATAGACAGGTTACATGTATCTTACAGTCTATATACAGGTTACATGTTCCTTACAGTCTATAGACAGGTTACATGTTCCTTACAGTCTATAGACAGGTTACATGTTCCTTACAGTCTATAGACAGGTTACATGTTCCTTACAGTCTTTAGACAGGTTACATGTTCCTTACAGTCTATAGACAGGTTACATGTATCTTACAGTCTATAGACAGATTACATGTTCCTTACAGTCTATAGACAGGTTACATGTTCCTTACAGTCTATAGACAGGTTACATGTTCCTTACAGTCTATAGACAGGTTACATGTTCCTTACAGTGTATAGACAGGTTACATGTATCTTACAGTCTATAGACAGGTTACATGTTCCTTACAGTCTATAGACAGGTTACATGTTCCTTACAGTCTATATACAGGTTACATGTTCCTTACAGTCTATAGACAGGTTACATGTATCTTACAGTCTATAGACAGGTTACATGTTCCTTACAGTCTATAGACAGGTTACATGTTCCTTACAGTCTATAGACAGGTTACATGTTCCTTACAGTCTATAGACAGGTTACATGTTCCTTACAGTCTATATACAGGTTACATGTATCTTACAGTCTATAGACAGATTACATGTTCCTTACAGTCTATAGACAGGTTACATGTTCTTTACAGTCTATAGACAGGTTACATGTTCCTTACAGTCTATAGACAGGTTACATGTTCCTTACAGTCTATAGACAGGTTACATGTATCTTACAGTCTATAGACAGGTTACATGTTCCTTACAGTCTATAGACAGGTTACATGTTCCTTACAGTCTATAGACAGGTTACATGTATCTTACAGTCTATATACAGGTTACATGTATCTTAGAGTCTATAGACCGGTTACATGTATCTTACAGTCTATAGACAGGTTACATGTATCTTACAGTCTATATACAGGTTACATGTATCTTAGAGTCTATAGACCGGTTACATGTATCTTACAGTCTATAGACAGATTACATGTATCTTACAGTCTATAGACAGGTTACATGTATCTTACAGTCTATATACAGGTTACATGTTCCTTACAGTCTATAGACAGGTTACATGTTCCTTACAGTCTATAGACAGGTTACATGTTCCTTACAGTCTTTAGACAGGTTACATGTATCTTACAGTCTATAGACAGATTACATGTTCCTTACAGTCTATAGACAGGTTACATGTTCCTTACAGTCTATAGACAGGTTACATGTTCCTTACAGTCTATAGACAGGTTACATGTTCCTTACAGTCTATAGACAGGATACATGTTCCTTAGAGTCTATAGACAGGTTACATGTTCCTTACAGTCTATAGACAGGTTACATGTATCTTACAGTATATAGACAGGTTACATGTTCCTTACAGTCTATAGACAGGTTACATGTATCTTACAGTCTATAGACAGGTTACATGTTCCTTACAGTCTATAGACAGGTTACATGTTCCTTACAGTCTATAGACAGGTTACATGTTCCTTACAGTCTATAGACAGGTTACATGTATCTTACAGTCTATATACAGGTTACATGTATCTTACAGTCTATAGACAGGTTACATGTATCTTACAGTCTATAGACAGGTTACCTGTATCTTACAGTCTATAGACATGTTACATGTATCGTACAGTCTATAGACAGGTTACATGTTCCTTACAGTCTATAGACAGGTTACATGTATCTTACAGTCTATAGACAAGTTACATGTTCCTTACAGTCTATAGACAGGTTACATGTTCCTTACAGTCTATAGACAGGTTACATGTTCCTTACAGTCTATAGACAGGTTACATGTTCCTTACAGTCTATAGACAGGTTACATGTTCCTTACAGTCTATAGACAGGTTACATGTATCTTACAGTCTATATACAGGTTACATGTATCTTACAGTCTATAGACAGGTTACATGTATCTTACAGTCTATAGACAGGTTACATGTATCTTACAGTCTATAGACAGGTTACATGTATCGTACAGTCTATAGACAGGTTACATGTTCCTTACAGTCTATAGACAGGTTACATGTATCTTACAGTCTATAGACAAGTTACATGTTCCTTACAGTCTATAGACAGGTTACATGTATCTTACAGTCTATAGACAGGTTACATGTTCCTTACAGTCTATAGACAGGTTACATGTTCCTTACAGTCTATAGACAGGTTACATGTATCTTACAGTCTATAGACAGGTTACATGTATCTTACAGTCTATATACAGGTTACATGTTCCTTACAGTCTATAGACAGGTTACATGTATCTTACAGTCTATAGACAGGTTACATGTTCCTTACAGTCTATAGACAGGTTACATGTATCTTACAGTCTATAGACAGGTTACATGTTCCTTACAGTCTATAGACAGGTTACATGTATCTTACAGTCTATAGACAGGTTACATGTTCCTTACAGTCTATAGACAGGTTACATGTTCCTTACAGTCTATAGACAGGTTACATGTTCCTTACAGTCTATAGACAGGTTACATGTTCCTTACAGTCTATAGACAGGTTACATGTTCCTTACAGTCTATAGACAGGGTACATGTTCCTTACAGTCTATAGACAGGTTACATGTTCCTTACAGTCTATAGACAGGGTACATGTATCTTACAGTCTATAGACAGGTTACATGTTCCTTACAGTCTATAGACAGGTTACATGTATCTTACAGTATATAGACAGGTTACATGTATCGTACAGTCTATAGACAGGTTACATGTTCCTTACAGTCTATATACAGGTTACATGTTCCTTACAGTCTATAGACAGGTTACATGTATCTTACAGTCTATAGACAGGTTACATGTATCTTACAGTCTATAGACAGATTACATGTTCCTTACAGTCTATAGACAGGTTACATGTTCCTTACAGTCTATAGACAGGTTACATGTATCTTACAGTCTATAGACAGGTTACATGTATCTTACAGTCTATATACAGGTTACATGTATCGTACAGTCTATAGACAGGTTACATGTTCCTTACAGTCTATAGACAGGGTACATGTATCTTACAGTCTATAGACAGGGTACATGTTCCTTACAGTCTATAGACAGGTTACATGTTCCTTACAGTCTATAGACAGGGTACATGTATCTTACAGTCTATAGACAGGGTACATGTTCCTTACAGTCTATAGACAGGTTACATGTTTTCACTGAAACAAGTTGTTACCAAGTAGTTCCTGGTAAATGCCACTGTGGAAACCACAGCCGGAATCGATACAAATTGATCAGTGTCTGGTATTTGAACAGACGAGCAAATTTCGGGATATATAGCAAATTAATTGCCTCTTGCACCACGATTCATCACATGTCCGAAAGTGTTTCCACTACATTGAAAAACCTATAAAAAAATATATGCATACACTATGGGCTGCAGGTACTCTGAAACAAGCGAATGTTCTGTGAAACAGATTGTTACGAAATTTACATTTGGGTACATTGCAGCATTGAAAATGATAAAATATCAGCGTTACGCGAAAATGATGTGTATACCCTTGTCACTGTATAGCTGCAAGAAATGAATATATAATACATTCAGCTTTTTTGTAAAAAGACTTGCTCTTTATTTGTTATAGGTGAACACAAAAATGCAAACAAGCAAGAACAGTATTAAAGAGAACAGTCTCTTTCTTAGTGGAAGTCGTGATAGCGCAGTGGTAGCGCAGTCGCTTCAGGTGCAAAAGGCCCGGAGTTCTGGAGCCGTTACGATTGTGTCCTTAGGCAACAAGGCATTTAAATTCCACAGTGCCTCTTCTCTCTCCCTCATGGCGATGAATTCCATCAGGAATGAGGTCTCGAGAGTGATTAATATAAGTTGCAAGAACTTGTTTCGCAATCGAGCTAAAATAAATTTGTATAAACTAATCTCTTTCTATTTTTAGACATTACATCATGTCGGTAAATACTGGAAAAGGACAAAGACGTTTGGAGTGAATCTCGGAGGTCTAGCTGCCGGGGTGTTTGTTCTTCTGAGAACTGCACAGAAATACGATATTAAAGCAGATGACAGGGATATGTTTGCACCTAAAGGAAAGAAGGTGGATAAATCAGCAGGAAGTGCTAACAGTAGTGATGATGAGACTTGACTTTACGTCAGTAGTTACAAGATGGATCTAGCAGAGGAATCAATATTGAAGAACACAGTTTGTGTTGTGCAAGTCATATTGTTTCTGTTTGCCACATGTAGTAGCACTACACAGTTTGTGCAAGTCATATTGTTTCTGTTTGCCACATGTAGTAGCACTACACAGTTTGTGCAAGTCATATTGTTTCTGTTTGCCACATGTAGTAGCACTACACAGTTTGTGCAAGTCATATTGTTTCTGTTTGCCACATGTGGTAGCCCTACACAGTTTATGTTGTGCAAGTCACATTGTTTCTGTTTGCCACATGTAGTAGCCCTACACAGTTTATGTTGTGCAAGTCACATTGTTTCTGTTTGCCACATGTAGTAGCCCTACACAGTTTATGTTGTGCAAGTCACATTGTTTCTGTTTGCCACATGTAGTAGCCCTACACAGTTTATGTTGTGCAAGTCACATTGTTTCTGTTTGCCACATGTAGTAGCCCTACACAGTTTGTGCAAGTCATATTGTTTCTGTTTGCCACATGTAGTAGCCCTACACAGTTTATGTTGTGCAAGTCATATTGTTTCTGTTTGCCACATGTAGTAGCCCTACACAGTTTGTGCAAGTCACATTGTTTCTGTTTGCCACATGTAGTAGCCCTACACAGTTTGTGCAAGTCATATTGTTTCTGTTTGCCACATGTGGTAGCCCTACACAGTTTATGTTGTGCAAGTCACATTGTTTCTGTTTGCCACATGTAGTAGCCCTACTGTAAATCATTTACTATTTGTTTTGAGATTTTTCCTCGAAATGTTCCCGTGAAATTCGCATTTGTGAACACTCAAATCCACTTTTGAGCAATTATTTTTTATTTATTATTTTATTTGTTTTTCCAGTTGTATTTGAGCTAAATCTGGACTTCGAGAGAAAGTGTTTTCGTTAATTATCACTGGAAATGAGTCCGGGGCCGTGGATTGTTTGAACCGTCCGTAGCAGTTGCTTTATTTTTCGACCAGTTTTGTCTGTGTATTTCTAATACCAGAACAGAATAGAACATAAACTTAAATCATGTAAATGTTTACCTATCTCAGTCGACCAAACTGTCCTCTTTTAAGTGACTGGCCTTTCCAATGGTATTAATTACGAACTTTGCGAATGCTCTAATACTCCATGTTACACGATGTATTGTGACGGAAGGTCATGTCCGACATTACGTGTAAACAAACAAGCGCGGGTCTCTAAAATATTAAAGAAATTACCTGCCATTATACATAGCTTCACATTTGACCTAGTTTGATTTTGGCGAATATTGAATTTGATGTGATAATCTGCTAGTTCTGTCGAAATAGGTTTGGCCACCTGACCTGCCCGGCAGCCCCCGAGATAATAAAACTTTTCCTAAATCCCAAGCGATTTGATTGGTTGAATCTGAGATTTACACTCAGTTGAATCAATCAGAAGCTTGAGACTGAGTTAGAGATTGGAGAAAAGTTTTATAACCTCAGGAGTTCTGATTCAAATGATACGATTACATGACGGTGAATCTCATCTTTGTTTTAATGTCTTTCTGTATGATATATGAGGTGTTTTTTCGGCTCGAACGGGAAATAAAATTTCCATAAAGATATATTGTGGCAAACTTTCGCATCAGAATTTAGAGACATTTGTAAAGTGATCGATATGATGCAGTGAAGAATGCTATTGGCAATGTTTACATAACCTTTATCGGTATGGTTACGGTGACACGGTGGTAGGGAGGTCAGGTTTGTTATTGCTAGGTGGCGTAACCATAGCGATGTGTAATTGAAACATGGTCTGGCAGGTATATAAAACTGAGCTTAACCCCTTCAACACCACAGACCTCTAAATAGGCTTACAAAAAGTGTAGATCCAGATGAGCCGGCTCATGACGAGCCGTCTCATCAGGATCTGCACTTTTTGCCAGTGATATGACTATTTTTAGACATAATTACCCATTTTGATAAATGAACTTGTCCAAATGTGATTTTCTGATTCATTTATTGGTTTATGAATATCATGGACCAGTCCATGCGAGTTACTTGGTGTTGAATGGGTTAATACAACTCTTTGAATTGGCACTTGAGAATGATTTTATAACATCGGAGCCTGGACTTATGCAATCACATAATGGCTGTGTAGGGTAATGTACTATATGAACATTTAAACTACTTACCACTATTATTTGTTGTGTTCATTTTGTCTACATTTGATAACGTAACAACATATTTGTTAATGTTGTATGCAGTTAATTATAGGAAATAATAAACATGATGCAGAACTATCTCTTGTGAATTTCCACATTTATACTTGCAAAGGGACAGGTGCTTGTGAGATAGACTTGTACATGGACAGAACTCGAAGGCGTCGCTATAAAGGTAGTTCACCAGTGATTGGTCAATATTTAATACAGCCATAACCCTATAAAGTTCAGTATCTACACAGTTTCACTGAATCATAGACCACAAAGCAAAGTTGTCCGCCTCCGTGGTTGAGTGGTTACGGTCGCCGACTTGTATACCACTGTAATCTATCATCACTGATGGTCACGGGTTCGAGCCCCGCTCAGGCCGTGTCTCATTTATATGAAAAAGTTGGCAGTTTCTTACGGAGGTTGGTGCACTCAAGTACTGGTTAACTGCTGGAGCCTGCCCAGGAAAGGTGTTAAGTAAACTGCCCGCCGGCGAAATAGCCCGAAATAGTGCTGATGCAGGCGTAAAAAAATATAACAATGCAAAGTGATGTCGCGTCTTGTTTGCTTCATGACCTATGGGAATAGTAACAAAATTGTGACTTCCAAATGAGATAATTGTTTTACTTATATATCGACGTTAAGGTTGATGGTTAGGTGGAACAGACATTGTTCCAACAAATGTTGTATCTAGTCATGGTCATTGGCCTGTAATGTGTATGGTGTGTGGCCTGCCATGTATCTAGTCATGGTCATTGGCCTGTAATGTGTATGGTGTCTTGCCTGCCATGTATCTAGTCATGGTCATTGGCCTGTAATGTGTATGGTGTGTTGCTTGCCATGTATCTAGTCATGGTCATTGGCCTGTAATGTGTATGGTGTGTTGCCTGCCATGTATCTAGTCATGGTCATTGGCCTGTAATGTGTATGGTGTGTGGCCTGCCATGTATCTAGTCATGGTCATTGGCCTGTAATGTGTATGGTGTGTTGCCTGCCATGTATCTAGTCATGGTCATTGGCCTGTAATGTGTTTGGTGTGTTGCCTGCCATATATCTAGTCATGGTCATTGGCCTGTAATGTGTATGGTGTGTTGCCTGCCATATATCTAGTCATGGTCATTGGCCTGTAATGTGTATGGTGTGTTGTCTGCCATGTATCTAGTCATGGTCATTGGCCTGTAATGTGTATGGTGTGTTGCCTGTCATGTATCTATTCATGGTCATTGACCTGTAATGTGTATGGTGTGTTGCCGGCCATGTATCTAGTCATGGTCACTGGCCTGTAATGTGTATGGTGTGTTGCCTGCCATGTATCTAGTCATGGTCATTGGCCTGTAATGTGTATGGTGTGTTGCCTGCCATGTATCTAGTCATGGTCATTGGCCTGTAATGTGTATGGTGTGTTGGCTGCCATGTATCTAGTCATGGTCATTGGCCTGTAATGTGTATGGTGTGTTGCTTGCCATGTATCTAGTCATGGTCATTGGCCTGTAATGTGTATGGTGTGTTGCCTGCCATGTATCTAGTCATGGTCATTGGCCTGTAATGTGTATGGTGTGTTGCCTTCCATATATCTAGTCATGGTCATTGGCCTGTAATGTGTATGGTGTCTTGCCTGCCATGTATCTAGTCATGGTCATTGGCCTGTAATGTGTATGGTGTCTTGCCTGCCATGTATCTAGTCATGGTCATTGACCTGTAATGTGTATGGTGTGTTGGCTGCCATGTATCTAGTCATGGTCATTGGCCTGTAATGTGTATGGTGTGTTGGTTGCCATGTATCTAGCCATGGTCATTGACCTGTAATGTGTATGGTGTGTTGGCTGCCATGTATCTAGTCATGGTCATTGGCCTGTAATGTGTATGGTGTGTTGGCTGCCATGTATCTAGTCATGATCATTGGCCTGTAATGTGTATGGTGTGTTGCCTGCCATGTATCTAGTCATGGTCATTGGCCTGTAATGTGTATGGTGTGTTGGCTGCTATATCTAGTCATGGTCATTGGCCTGTAATGTGTATGGTGTGAATGATAGGTTTGAATGATGCCAGAGGTATGCTGTAAGAGACAGCTATCCACCTGGCCAGCGGAAGATCAGTGTTTCTTCTGTCAGGGCACCTGCACATGCTTCAAATACTGCCCACAGGGGCACCTGGGATCTGTCAATAAAGGCTGAAATTTCACCATATGACCCAAGTTGTTTGATGTGACGTAACGCCCCAAACGGTCAAAACATATACAACTTTCTAGGGGCATGAATTCAGGTGCGAAAGGTCCGGAGTTCGAACCCTGCTGGAGTCGTTACGATTGTGCCCTTAGGCAAGGTATTTAAATTCCACGTTGCCTCTTCTCTCTCCCTCGTGGATTCCATCAGGAATGAGGTCTCGAGAGTGATTAATATAAGTTGAAATAACTTGTTTCGCAATCGAGCTCAAATATATTTGTATAATGGACTTGAATTGTTTCAGAAAAACCTATTACAAAATACACTTTATTTATCAAACACTACAGTATACACCAATAACAACAACACTTGAAGCATCGAGTCATTTAAAAATAGAGTGAGTACCTTGATAGACCTGGTACTTTTATATGTACCATACAGATTGTACACACTATATGTACCATACATACTGTATACACTATATGTACCATACATACTGTATACACTATATGTACCATACACTATATGTACCATACAGACTGTATACACTATATGTACCATACAGACTGTACACACTATATGTACCATACATACTGTACACTATACGTACCATACATACTGTATACTATATGTACCATACATACTGTATACACTATATGTACCATACACTATATGTACCATACATACTGTATACACTATATGTACCATACATACTGTACACTATATGTACCATACAGACTGTATACACTATATGTACCATACATACTGTATACACTATATGTACCATACATACTGTATACACTATATGTACCATACACTATATGTACCATACATACTGTATACACTATATGTACCATACACTATATGTACCATACAGACTGTATACACTATATGTACCATACAGACTGTACACACTATATGTACCATACATACTGTACACACTATATGTACCATACATACTGTATACTATATGTACCATACATACTGTATACACTATATGTACCATACATACTGTATACACTATGTACCATACATACTGTATACACTATATGTACCACACATACTGTACACACTATATGTACCATACACTATATGTACCATACATACTGTATACACTATATGTACCATACATACTGTATACACTATATGTACCATACATACTGTACACTATATGTACCATACATACTGTACACACTATATGTACCATACATACTGTACACTATATGTACCATACAGACTGTATACACTATATGTACCATACATACTGTACACACTATATGTACCATACATACTGTACACTATATGTACCATACATACTGTACACACTATATGTACCATACATACTGTACACTATATGTACCATACATACTGTACACTATATGTACCATACATACTGTACACACTATATGTACCATACATACTGTACACTATATGTACCATACATACTGTACACACTATATGTACCATACATACTGTACACTATATGTACCATACAGACTGTATACACTATATGTACCATACAGACTGTACACTATATGTACCATACATACTGTACACACTATATGTACCATACAGACTGTATACTATATGTACCATACAGACTGTACACTATATGTACCATACATACTGTACACACTATATGTACCATACAGACTGTATACTATATGTACCATACATACTGTACACACTATATGTACCATACAGACTGTAACACTATATGTACCATACAGACTGTATACACTATATGTACCATACAGACTGTATATATATGTACCATACAGACTGTACACTATATGTACCATACAGACTGTACACACTATATGTACCATACAGACTGTATACACTATATGTACCATGCATACTATATACACTATATGTACCATACATACTGTACACTATATGTACCATACATACTGTACACACTATATGTACCATACAGACTGTACACTATATGTACCATACATACTGTACACACTATATGTACCATACAGACTGTACACTATATGTACCATACAGACTGTATACACTATATGTACCATACAGACTGTATACTATATGTACCATACAGGTTGTACACTATATGTACCATACAGACTGTACACACTATATGTACCATACAGACTGTATACACTATATGTACCATGCATACTATATACACTATATGTACCATACATACTGTACACACTATATGTACCATACACTATATGTACCATACATACTGTACACACTATATGTACCATACAGACTGTACACACTATATGTACCATACATACTGTATACACTATATGTACCATACACTATATGTACCATACATACTGTATACACTATATGTACCATACATACTGTATACACTATATGTACCATACATACTCTATACACTATATGTACCATACATACTGTATACACTATATGTACCATACATACTGTATACTATATGTACCATACATACTGTATACACTATATGTACCATACAGACTGTACACACTATATGTACCATACACTATATGTACCATACATACTGTATACACTATATGTACCATACATACTGTATACACTATATGTACCATACATACTCTATACACTATATGTACCATACATACTGTATACACTATATGTACCATACATAATGTATACACTATATGTACCATACACTATATGTACCATACATACTGTACACTATATGTACCATACAGACTGTATACACTATATGTACCATACATACTGTATACACTATATGTACCATACAGACTGTATACACTATATGTACCATACATACTGTATACACTATATGTACCATACACTATATGTACCATACAGACTGTAACACTATATGTACCATACACTGTACACACTATATGTACCATACACTATATTACCATACATACTGTAACACTATATGTACCATACATACTGTATACACTATATGTACCATACATACTGTAAACACTATATGTACCATACATACTGTACACTATATGTACCATACATACTGTACACTATATGTACCATACATACTGTACACTATATGTACCATACATACTGTACACTATATGTACCATACATACTGTACACTATATGTACCATACATATACACTATATGTACCATACAGACTGTATACACTATATGTACCATACATACTGTATACACTATATGTACCATACATACTGTATACACTATATGTACCATACATACTGTAAACACTATATGTACCATACATACTGTACACTATATGTACCATACATACTGTACACTATATGTACCATACATACTGTACACTATATGTACCATACATACTGTACACTATATGTACCATACATACTGTACACTATATGTACCATACATACTGTATACACTATATGTACCATACAGACTGTATACACTATATGTACCATACATACTGTATACACTATATGTACCATACATACTGTATACACTATATGTACCATACATACTGTATACACTATATGTACCATACATACTGTATACACTATATGTACCATACACTATATGTACCATACATACTGTATACACTATATGTACCATACATACTGTATACACTATATGTACCATACATACTGTACACAAACCATACACTATATGTACCATACATACTGTATACACTATATGTACCATACATACTGTATACACTATATGTACCATACATACTGTATACACTATATGTACCATACAGACTGTATACACTATATGTACCATACATACTGTATACACTATATGTACCATACATACTGTATACACTATATGTACCATACATACTGTATACACTATATGTACCATACATACTGTATACACTATATGTACCATACAGACTGATACACTATATGTACCATACAGACTGATACACTATATGTACCATACAGACTGTAACACTATATGTACCATACATACTGTATACACTATATGTACCATACAGACTGTATACACTATATGTACCATACATACTGTACACACTATATGTACCATACACTATATGTACCATACATACTGTATACACTATATGTACCATACATACTGTATACACTATATGTACCATACATACTGTATACACTATATGTACCATACATACTGTATACACTATATGTACCATACATACTGTACACTATATGTACCATACATACTGTATACACTATATGTACCATACATACTGATACACTATATGTACCATACAACTGTATACACTATATGTACCATACATACTGTATACACTATATGTACCATACAGACTGTATACACTATATGTACCATACATACTGTATACACTATATGTACCATACACTATATGTACCATACAACAGTATACACTATATGTACCATACATACTGTACACTATATGTACCATACACTATATGTACCATACATACTGATACACTATATGTACCATACATACTGTATACACTATATGTACCATACATACTGTATACACTATATGTACCATACATACTGTATACACTATATGTACCATACATACTGTACACACTATATGTACCATACACTATATGTACCATACATACTGTATACACTATATGTACCATACATACTGTACACTATATGTACCATACATACTGTACACTATATGTACCATACATACTGTATACACTATATGTACCATACATACTGTACACTATATGTACCATACAGACTGTATACACTCTATGTACCATACATACTGTACACACTATATGTACCATACATACTGTATACACTATATGTACCATACATACTGTATACACTATATGTACCATACAGACTGTATACACTATGTGTACCATACAGACTGTATACACTATATGTACCATACATACTGTACACACTATATGTACCATACAGACTGTATACACTATATGTACCATACATACTGTATACACTATATGTACCATACAGACTGTATACACTATATGTACCATACATACTGTATACACTATATGTACCATACATACTGTATACACTATATGTACCATACAGACTGTATACACTATATGTACCATACATACTGTACACACTATATGTACCATACAGACTGTATACACTATATGTACCATACAGACTGTATACACTATATGTACCATACATACTGTATACACTATATGTACCATACATACTGTATACACTATATGTACCATACATACTGTATACACTATATGTACCATACATACTGTACACACTATATGTACCATACACTATATGTACCATACATACTGTATACACTATATGTACCATACAGACTGTACACTATATGTACCATACAACTGTATACACTATATGTACCATACAGACTGTATACACTATATGTACCATACATACTGTACACACTATATGTACCATACAGACTGTACACACTATATGTACCATACATACTGTATACACTATATGTACCATACATACTGTATACACTATATGTACCATACATACTGTATACACTATATGTACCATACATACTGTATACACTATATGTACCATACATACTGTATACACTATATGTACCATACATACTGTACACACAAACCAACACTATATGTACCATACATACTGTATACACTATATGTACCATACAGACTGTACACACAAACCATACACTATATGTACCATACAGACTGTATACACTATATGTACCATACATACTGTATACACTATATGTACCATACATACTGTATACACTATATGTACCATACAGACTGTACACACTATATGTACCATACACTATATGTACCATACAGACTGTATACACTATATGTACCATACATACTGTATACACTATATGTACCATACATACTGTATACACTATATGTACCATACAGACTGTACACACTATATGTACCATACATACTGTATACACTATATGTACCATACATACTGTATACACTATATGTACCATAC
>CM026398.1:13321810-13439310 GCA_014843695.1 Archivesica marissinica
ACTATATGTACCATACAGACTGTATACACTATATGTACCATACAGACTGTATACACTATATGTACCATACATACTGTACACACTATATGTACCATACAGACTGTATACACTATATGTACCATACATACTGTATACACTATATGTACCATACATACTGTATACACTATATGTACCATACAGACTGTATACACTATATGTACCATACATACTGTATACACTATATGTACCATACATACTGTATACACTATATGTACCATACATACTGTATACACTATATGTACCATACAGACTGTATACACTATATGTACCATACATACTGTATACACTATATGTACCATACAGACTGTATACACTATATGTACCATACATACTGTACACTATATGTACCATACAGACTGTATACACTATATGTACCATACACTATATGTACCATACAGACTGTACACACTATATGTACCATACATACTGTATACACTATATGTACCATACATACTGTACACACTATATGTACCATACAGACTGTATACACTATATGTACCATACAGACTGTATACACTATATGTACCATACAGACTGTATACACTATATGTACCATACATACTGTATACACTATATGTACCATACATACTGTACACACTATATGTACCATACACTATATGTACCATACAGACTGTACACTATATGTACCATACAGACTGTATACACTATATGTACCATACATACTGTATACACTATATGTACCATACAGACTGTACACACTATATGTACCATACACTATATGTACCATACAGACTGTATACACTATATGTACCATACAGACTGTATACACTATATGTACCATACATACTGTATACACTATATGTACCATACAGACTGTACACACTATATGTACCATACACTATATGTACCATACAGACTGTATACACTATATGTACCATACATACTGTATACACTATATGTACCATACATACTGTATACACTATATGTACCATACAGACTGTACACACTATATACCATACACTATATGTACCATACAGACTGTACACTATATGTACCATACAGACTGTATACACTATATGTACCATACAACTGTATACACTATATGTACCATACAGACTGTACACACTATATGTACCATACACTATATGTACCATACAGACTGTATACACTATATGTACCATACAGACTGTACACACAACAACACTATATGTACCATACAGACTGTACACACTATATGTACCATACACTATATGTACCATACAGACTGATACACTATATGTACCATACACTAATGTACCATACACTAATGTACCATACACTATATGTACCATACAGACTGTATACACTATATGTACCATACAACTGTAACACTATATGTACCATACACTATATGTACCATACAGACTGTATACACTATATGTACCATACATACTGTATACACTATATGTACCATACATACTGTATACACTATATGTACCATACATACTGTATACACTATATGTACCATACATACTGTATACACTATATGTACCATACATACTGTATACACTATATGTACCATACATACTGTATACACTATATGTACCATACATACTGTATACACTATATGTACCATACATACTGTATACACTATATGTACCATACATACTGTATACACTATATGTACCATACAGACTGTACACACTATATGTACCATACAGACTGTACACACTATATGTACCATACAGACTGTATACACTATATGTACCATACATACTGTATACACTATATGTACCATACATACTGTATACACTATATGTACCATACAGACTGTATACACTATATGTACCATACATACTGTACACACTATATGTACCATACAGACTGTACACACTATATGTACCATACAGACTGTACACACTATATGTACCATACAGACTGTATACACTATATGTACCATACATACTGTACACACTATATGTACCATACAGACTGTATACACTATATGTACCATACAGACTGTACACACTATATGTACCATACAGACTGTACACACTATATGTACCATACAGACTGTATACACTATATGTACCATACATACTGTACACTATATGTACCATACAGACTGTACACACTATATGTACCATACAGACTGTACACACTATATGTACCATACATACTGTACACTATATGTACCATACAGACTGTATACACTATATGTACCATACAGACTGTACACACTATATGTACCATACAGACTGTACACTATATGTACCATACAACTGTATACACTATATGTACCATACAGACTGTACACTATATGTACCATACATAATACACTATATGTACCATACATACTGTACACACTATATGTACCATACAGACTGTACACACTATATGTACCATACAGACTGTACACACTATATGTACCATACAGACTGTATACACTATATGTACCACACATACTGTATACACTATATGTACCATACAGACTGTACACACTATATGTACCATACATACTGTATACACTATATGTACCATACAGACTGTACACTATATGTACCATACATACTGTACACACTATATGTACCATACAGACTGTACACACTATATGTACCATACAGACTGTACACACTATATGTACCATACAGACTGTATACACTATATGTACCATACATACTGTATACACTATATGTACCATACAGACTGTACACACTATATGTACCATACAGACTGTATACACTATATGTACCATACAGACTGTATACACTATATGTACCATACAGACTGTACACACTATATGTACCATACATACTGTATACACTATATGTACCATACATACTGTAACATATGTACCATACACTATATGTACCATACAGACTGTACACACTATATGTACCATACAGACTGTATACACTATATGTACCATACAGACTGTATACACTATATGTACCATACATACTGTATACACTATATGTACCATACAGACTGTATACACTATATGTACCATACATACTGTATACACTATATGTACCATACATACTGTATACTATATGTACCATACATACTGTATACACTATATGTACCATACATACTGTACACACTATATGTACCATACACTATATGTACCATACATACTGTATACACTATATGTACCATACATACTGTATACACTATATGTACCATACATACTGTACACACTATATGTACCATACACTATATGTACCATACATACTGTATACACTATATGTACCATACAGACTGTATACACTATATGTACCATACAGACTGTATACACTATATGTACCATACATACTGTACACACTATATGTACCATACAGACTGTATACACTATATGTACCATACAGACTGTACACACTATATGTACCATACATACTGTATACACTATATGTACCATACAGACTGTATACACTATATGTACCATACATACTGTATACACTATATGTACCATACAGACTGTACACACTATATGTACCATACAGACTGTACACACTATATGTACCATACATACTGTACACTATATGTACCATACAGACTGTATACACTATATGTACCATACAGACTGTACACACTATATGTACCATACAGACTGTATACACTATATGTACCATACAGACTGTACACACTATATGTACCATACAGACTGTACACACTATATGTACCATACAGACTATATACACTATATGTACCATACAGACTGTACACTATATGTACCATACATACTGTACACTATATGTACCATACATACTGTACACACTATATGTACCATACAGACTGTACACACTATATGTACCATACAGACTGTATACACTATATGTACCATACAGACTGTATACACTATATGTACCATATGACTGTACACACTATATGTACCATACAGACTGTATACACTATATGTACCATACATACTGTATACACTATATGTACCATACAGACTGTACACACTATATGTACCATACATACTGTACACTATATGTACCATACAGACTGTATACACTATATGTACCATACAGACTGTATACACTATATGTACCATACATACTGTATACACTATATGTACCATACAGACTGTATACACTATATGTACCATACAGACTGTATACACTATATGTACCATACATACTGTACACACTATATGTACCATACAGACTGTATACACTATATGTACCATACAGACTGTATACACTATATGTACCATACATACTGTATACACTATATGTACCATACAGACTGTATACACTATATGTACCATACAGACTGTATACACTATATGTACCATACATACTGTATACACTATATGTACCATACATACTGTATACACTATATGTACCATACATACTGTATACACTATATGTACCATACAGACTGTATACACTATATGTACCATACATACTGTATACACTATATGTACCATACAGACTGTATACACTATATGTACCATACATACTGTATACACTATATGTACCATACATACTGTATACACTATATGTACCATACATACTGTATACACTATATGTACCATACAGACTGTATACACTATATGTACCATACAGACTGTATACACTATATGTACCATACATACTGTATACACTATATGTACCATACATACTGTACACACTATATGTACCATACAGACTGTATACACTATATGTACCATACAGACTGTATACACTATATGTACCATACATACTGTATACACTATATGTACCATACAGACTGTATACACTATATGTACCATACATACTGTACACTATATGTACCATACAGACTGTATACACTATATGTACCATACACTATATGTACCATACAGACTGTACACACTATATGTACCATACATACTGTACACACTATATGTACCATACATACTGTACACACTATATGTACCATACAGACTGTATACACTATATGTACCATACAGACTGTATACACTATATGTACCATACAGACTGTATACACTATATGTACCATACATACTGTATACACTATATGTACCATACATACTGTACACACTATATGTACCATACACTATATGTACCATACAGACTGTACACAATATGTACCATACAGACTGTATACACTATATGTACCATACATACTGTATACACTATATGTACCATACATACTGTATACACTATATGTACCATACAGACTGTACACACTATATGTACCATACACTATATGTACCATACAGACTGTATACACTATATGTACCATACATACTGTATACACTATATGTACCATACAGACTGTACACACTATATGTACCATACACTATATGTACCATACAGACTGTATACACTATATGTACCATACATACTGTATACACTATATGTACCATACATACTGTATACACTATATGTACCATACAGACTGTACACACTATATGTACCATACACTATATGTACCATACAGACTGTATACACTATATGTACCATACAGACTGTATACACTATATGTACCATACAGACTGTATACACTATATGTACCATACAGACTGTATACACTATATGTACCATACAGACTGTACACACTATATGTACCATACACTATATGTACCATACAGACTGTATACACTATATGTACCATACAGACTGTACACACTATATGTACCATACAGACTGTACACACTATATGTACCATACACTATATGTACCATACAGACTGTATACACTATATGTACCATACAGACTGTACACACTATATGTACCATACACTATATGTACCATACACTATATGTACCATACACTATATGTACCATACAGACTGTATACACTATATGTACCATACAGACTGTACACACTATATGTACCATACACTATATGTACCATACAGACTGTATACACTATATGTACCATACATACTGTATACACTATATGTACCATACATACTGTATACACTATATGTACCATACATACTGTACACTATATGTACCATACACTATATGTACCATACATACTGTATACACTATATGTACCATACATACTGTATACACTATATGTACCATACATACTGTATACACTATATGTACCATACATACTGTATACACTATATGTACCATACATACTGTATACACTATATGTACCATACATACTGTATACACTATATGTACCATACAGACTGTATACACTATATGTACCATACATACTGTATACACTATATGTACCATACAGACTGTATACACTATATGTACCATACAGACTGTATACACTATATGTACCATACAGACTGTAACACTATATGTACCATACATACTGTATACACTATATGTACCATACAGACTGTACACACTATATGTACCATACAGACTGTACACACTATATGTACCATACAGACTGTATACACTATATGTACCATACATACTGTACACTATATGTACCATACAGACTGTACACACTATATGTACCATACAGACTGTATACACTATATGTACCATACATACTGTATACACTATATGTACCATACAGACTGTATACACTATATGTACCATACAGACTGTATACACTATATGTACCATACAGACTGTACACACTATATGTACCATACATACTGTATACACTATATGTACCATACAGACTGTATACACTATATGTACCATACAGACTGTATACACTATATGTACCATACAGACTGTACACACTATATGTACCATACAGACTGTATACACTATATGTACCATACAGACTGTATACACTATATGTACCATACAGACTGTACACTATATGTACCATACATATGTACACTATATGTACCATACATACTGTACACACTATATGTACCATACAGACTGTACACACTATATGTACCATACAGACTGTATACACTATATGTACCATACAGACTGTATACACTATATGTACCATACTGTACACTATATGTACCATACATACTGTACACACTATATGTACCATACATACTGTATACACTATATGTACCATACAGACTGTACACTATATGTACCATACACACTGTACACACTATATGTACCATACACTGTACACACTATATGTACCATACAGACTGTATACACTATATGTACCATACATACTGTATACACTATATGTACCATACAGACTGTACACACTATATGTACCATACAGACTGTATACACTATATGTACCATACAGACTGTATACACTATATGTACCATACAGACTGTACACACTATATGTACCATACATACTGTATACACTATATGTACCATACATACTGTATACTATATGTACCATACACTATATGTACCATACAGACTGTACACACTATATGTACCATACAGACTGTATACACTATATGTACCATACAGACTGTATACACTATATGTACCATACATACTGTATACACTATATGTACCATACAGACTGTATACATTATATGTACCATACATACTGTATACACTATATGTACCATACATACTGTATACTATATGTACCATACAGACTGTACACACTATATGTACCATACAGACTGTACACTATATGTACCATACATACTGTACACTATATGTACCATACATACTGTATACACTATATGTACCATACATACTGTATACACTATATGTACCATACATACTGTACACACTATATGTACCATACACTATATGTACCATACATACTGTATACACTATATGTACCATACAGACTGTACACACTATATGTACCATACAGACTGTATACACTATATGTACCATACATACTGTACACACTATATGTACCATACAGACTGTAAACACTATATGTACCATACAGACTGTACACACTATATGTACCATACATACTGTATACACTATATGTACCATACAGACTGTATACACTATATGTACCATACATACTGTATACACTATATGTACCATACAGACTGTACACACTATATGTACCATACAGACTGTACACACTATATGTACCATACATACTGTACACTATATGTACCATACAGACTGTATACACTATATGTACCATACAGACTGTACACACTATATGTACCATACAGACTGTATACACTATATGTACCATACAGACTGTACACACTATATGTACCATACAGACTGTACACACTATATGTACCATACAGACTGTATACACTATATGTACCATACAGACTGTACACTATATGTACCATACATATGTACACTATATGTACCATACATACTGTACACACTATATGTACCATACAGACTGTACACACTATATGTACCATACAGACTGTATACACTATATGTACCATACAGACTGTATACACTATATGTACCATATGACTGTACACACTATATGTACCATACAGACTGTATACACTATATGTACCATACATACTGTATACACTATATGTACCATACAGACTGTACACACTATATGTACCATACATACTGTACACTATATGTACCATACAGACTGTATACACTATATGTACCATACAGACTGTATACACTATATGTACCATACATACTGTATACACTATATGTACCATACAGACTGTATACACTATATGTACCATACAGACTGTATACACTATATGTACCATACATACTGTACACACTATATGTACCATACAGACTGTATACACTATATGTACCATACAGACTGTATACACTATATGTACCATACATACTGTATACACTATATGTACCATACAGACTGTATACACTATATGTACCATACAGACTGTATACACTATATGTACCATACATACTGTATACACTATATGTACCATACATACTGTACACACTATATGTACCATACAGACTGTATACACTATATGTACCATACATACTGTACACACTATATGTACCATACAGACTGTATACACTATATGTACCATACAGACTGTATACACTATATGTACCATACATACTGTATACACTATATGTACCATACATACTGTACACACTATATGTACCATACAGACTGTATACACTATATGTACCATACAGACTGTATACACTATATGTACCATACATACTGTATACACTATATGTACCATACAGACTGTATACACTATATGTACCATACATACTGTACACTATATGTACCATACAGACTGTATACACTATATGTACCATACACTATATGTACCATACAGACTGTACACACTATATGTACCATACATACTGTACACACTATATGTACCATACATACTGTACACACTATATGTACCATACAGACTGTATACACTATATGTACCATGCAGACTGTATACACTATATGTACCATACAGACTGTATACACTATATGTACCATACATACTGTATACACTATATGTACCATACATACTGTACACACTATATGTACCATACACTATATGTACCATACAGACTGTACACAATATGTACCATACAGACTGACTGTATACACTATATGTACCATACATACTGTATACACTATATGTACCATACAGACTGTACACACTATATGTACCATACACTATATGTACCATACAGACTGTATACACTATATGTACCATACAGACTGTATACACTATATGTACCATACATACTGTATACACTATATGTACCATACAGACTGTACACACTATATGTACCATACACTATATGTACCATACAGACTGTATACACTATATGTACCATACATACTGTATACACTATATGTACCATACATACTGTATACACTATATGTACCATACAGACTGTACACACTATATGTACCATACACTATATGTACCATACAGACTGTATACACTATATGTACCATACAGACTGTATACACTATATGTACCATACAGACTGTATACACTATATGTACCATACAGACTGTACACACTATATGTACCATACACTATATGTACCATACAGACTGTATACACTATATGTACCATACAGACTGTACACACTATATGTACCATACACTATATGTACCATACAGACTGTACACACTATATGTACCATACACTATATGTACCATACAGACTGTATACACTATATGTACCATACAGACTGTACACACTATATGTACCATACACTATATGTACCATACACTATATGTACCATACACTATATGTACCATACAGACTGTATACACTATATGTACCATACAGACTGTACACACTATATGTACCATACACTATATGTACCATACAGACTGTATACACTATATGTACCATACATACTGTATACACTATATGTACCATACAACTGTATACACTATATGTACCATACAACTGTAACTATATGTACCATACACTATATGTACCATACATACTGTATACACTATATGTACCATACATACTGTATACACTATATGTACCATACATACTGTATACACTATATGTACCATACATACTGTATACACTATATGTACCATACATACTGTATACACTATATGTACCATACAGACTGTATACACTATATGTACCATACAGACTGTACACACTATATGTACCATACAGACTGTATACACTATATGTACCATACAGACTGTATACACTATATGTACCATACAGACTGTATACACTATATGTACCATACATACTGTATACACTATATGTACCATACATACTGTATACACTATATGTACCATACATACTGTACACACTATATGTACCATACAGACTGTATACACTATATGTACCATACATACTGTATACACTATATGTACCATACATACTGTATACACTATATGTACCATACATACTGTATACACTATATGTACCATACATACTGTATACACTATATGTACCATACATACTGTACACACTATATGTACCATACAGACTGTATACACTATATGTACCATACAGACTGTACACACTATATGTACCATACAGACTGTACACACTATATGTACCATACAGACTGTATACACTATATGTACCATACATACTGTACACACTATATGTACCATACAGACTGTAAACACTATATGTACCATACAGACTGTACACACTATATGTACCATACATACTGTATACACTATATGTACCATACAGACTGTATACACTATATGTACCATACATACTGTATACACTATATGTACCATACAGACTGTACACACTATATGTACCATACAGACTGTACACACTATATGTACCATACATACTGTACACTATATGTACCATACAGACTGTATACACTATATGTACCATACAGACTGTACACACTATATGTACCATACAGACTGTACACACTATATGTACCATACAGACTATATACACTATATGTACCATACAGACTGTACACTATATGTACCATACATAATGTACACTATATGTACCATACATACTGTACACACTATATGTACCATACAGACTGTACACACTATATGTACCATACAGACTGTATACACTATATGTACCACACAGACTGTATACACTATATGTACCATATGACTGTACACTATATGTACCATACATACTGTACACACTATATGTACCATACATACTGTATACACTATATGTACCATACAGACTGTACACTATATGTACCATACACACTGTACACACTATATGTACCATACAGACTGTACACACTATATGTACCATACAGACTGTATACACTATATGTACCATACATACTGTATACACTATATGTACCATACAGACTGTACACACTATATGTACCATACAGACTGTATACACTATATGTACCATACAGACTGTATACACTATATGTACCATACAGACTGTACACACTATATGTACCATACATACTGTACACTATATGTACCATACATACTGTATACACTATATGTACCATACATACTGTATACACTATATGTACCATACATACTGTACACACTATATGTACCATACACTATATGTACCATACATACTGTATACACTATATGTACCATACAGACTGTACACTATATGTACCATACATACTGTACACACTATATGTACCATACAGACTGTACACACTATATGTACCATACATACTGTACACACTATATGTACCATACAGACTGTACACACTATATGTACCATACATACTGTATACACTATATGTACCATACATACTGTATACACTATATGTACCATACAGACTGTATACACTATATGTACCATACATACTGTATACACTATATGTACCATACAGACTGTATACACTATATGTACCATACATACTGTATACACTATATGTACCATACAGACTGTACACTATATGTACCATACAGACTGTATACACTATATGTACCATACATACTGTATACACTATATGTACGATACAGACTGTATTCACTATATGTACCATACAGACTGTATACACTATATGTACCATACACTATATGTACCATACAGACTGTATAAACTATACTGAGTCAAAAAAGAACGATACCAAACCAACTTGACGTAAAAGATGCAGACATATAAATGCCTGTTATAAGCCACCACTTTTCAGTTCGGAGTGACGTATGACTATGATATTCATCCATATACACAGGTAAATAATGCATCCATATTTTCCTAACGCCGATTTTCCGTTTTGCACGTGATCCGCGAGGAACACGATTTGCTATACATGGATAGATCCACAACCAATTTGTTGTACTCATATTGTAATTACTTCGAGCAAAAACATCAAAACGATCTGCATTTTCCTCAAAAGAAATGCCCAGACTCGACCAAAATGCGAGCAATTGGGATGGTTGAAGCTGGTTTACGTCATAACGACGTCGCTAATCGCCTGGGTGTGTCCCGGATCACGATCACACGTCTACTTGGACGATACCGAACACGTGGATCAACTGACGACTGCCCACGTACTGGTCGACCACGCGTAACGACGCCAGAACAGGACCGTCATATTCGGACGTCACATTTACGTGACCGCTTCCTGCCCGCTACTCATACCGCCATCGTTACTCCTGGGAGGACCAACAATAGAATCAATGCTCAAACAGTTCGGAACAGGCTCGCTGAACGTGGAATCCGTCCATACAGACCGTACACCGGGCCCATGTTGACGCGACGTCACAGGAACGAACGTCGTGAGTGGACGGGTGAACATGCACGTTGGACTCGCTTACAGTGGAATTCCGTTATGCTTAGTGACGAATCTCGTTTCTGTTTACGGCGTGCGGATGGCAGGGCTCGAGTTTACCGTCGACATGGAGAATGTTACGCCGATGCGTGTATACATGAGGTGGATTGGTTTGGAGGCGGTAGCGTTATGGTATGGGGCGGCATCACATTCGACGGCCGCACACAACTGATTATTGTTGACGGAAACTTAACCGCACAGCAGTACTGTGACGAAATTATTACGCCCGTTGTTTTGCCATTCTTTAACGTCAATCGACGCGTCACACTCTTCCAACAGGACAACGCCAGATGCCATACTGCACACATTACTACTCAATTATTGGAGCAGGGGAACATTGAACATTTACCGTGACCAGCATTGTCTCCAGACTTGTCTCCGATAGAACATTTATGGGATACCTTAGACCGTCGTGTAAGACTCCATCAGCCGGTGACGTTACATCAACTGAGGGATATTCTGCGTCAGGAGTGGAACAACATTGACCAATATGAGATTCTGACACTTATTCGTTCCATGCGACGGCGCTGCATTGCAGTGAGAGATGCCAATGGAGGTCATACACGGTATTGACTATTGTGTGAATATTCCACTTGACCCCTTGGTCACAAATGACACCACAACGTAACAGATAATGATGGTATGATCGAATTTTAAACTTGTAACATTGTCTCATATGTTTCAATCTCGGTACACGATACAATTCAGATGAATTGCTTATTTAGTAATTAAAATACATGTATGTTTATACCATGTATCGTTCGTTTCTTATTTGACTCAGTATATATGTACCATACAGACTATAAACTATAATTATGTACCATACACTTATGAACTATATGTACCATACATACATTTATATAATTAATAAAATATAAATTAATTAATACTTGAGATGGGTAATTACAGTCAAACCTGTGATAGTGGGCACCTACATTAAGCAGCCAACCTGTATTAAGCAGCCAGTTTCCAAATATGTTGTTTGATTATACATTTGACCTCTATTAAGCAGCCACATGTGCTAAGCAGCCACTGTTTGCGATTCCTTTGGCTGGCTGCTTAAGACAGGTTTGACTATACATAAATGCAAAAAAACGCAACATTTTTAGAAGTTTATTTTCTATGTACATACACTTATCTTGCAAACATTTTTCTATTGACACTTTATCTGTGTATTATTACTTGAAACTGTGAGAAATGGATAATAATGTTTTAGGTGATTGTCTAATAGACCCGTTTAATGAATAAATGAGTATAAAAGTGTTTGTTTATTATAGTGTCGCCCCTATTAAAATAGCCAGCCATTACTGACTTTTTATATGAACATCAGTACCTCCCAAATCAAATTATTGTAGGCCAGGCATCAGGCTGAACGGTAACCATTATTTAACTAGCTGGCGGCTCTCCAACAGGCCATATCAGAACGAACCCCTGAGGAGATCCGAGTCTTCGACCTTAACCACTATTCAACAATAATTATTAAAAATCCACACATGTATATACAGTTGCATTTCTTCTGTGTTTAAAGCAACACTATATCGGAATAAAGGACGTTTGTTGGTGAACTCTCGATAGTCACAAAGAAACATTGCACCATCATATACACAAACTGTTTATCAACAAACAAATGTAAACCATGCTTAATGTGTGCCGCAACAACGAATGTTGAAACGGCTGTCTTTAATGTTTGTTCCGATTGTATATAAGAGGGTGTGACAAACCAATTCAGGAACGTCCTACTTTCACTTTGTTCCGATTGTATATAAGAGGGTGTGACAAACCAATTCAGGAACGTCCTACTTTCACTTTGTTCCGATTGTATATAAGAGGGTGTGACAAACCAATTCAGGAACGTCCTACTTTCACTTTGTTCCGATTGTATATAAGAGGGTGTGACAAACCAATTCAGGAACGTCCTACTTTCACTTTGTTCCGATTGTATATAAGAGGGTGTGACAAACCAATTCAGGAACGTCCTACTTTCACTTTGTTCCGATTGTATATAAGAGGGTGTGACAAACCAATTCAGGAACGTCCTACTTTCACTTTGTTCCGATTGTATATAAGAGGGTGTGACAAACCAATTCAGGAACGTCCTACTTTCACTTTGTTCCGATTGTATATAAGAGGGTGTGACAAACCAATTCAGGAACGTCCTACTTTCAGTTCGTTCGGATTGTATATAAGAGGGTGTGACAAACCAATTCAGGAACGTCCTACTTTCATGTTTGTTCAGATTGTATATAAGAGGGCGTGGCAAACTAATTCAGGAACGTCCTACTTTCATGTTTGTTCAGATTGTATATAAGAGGGTGTGACAAACCAATTCAGGAACGTCCTACTTTCATGTTTGTTCAGATTGTATATAAGAGGGCGTGGCAAACTAATTCAGGAACGTCCTACTTTCATGTTTGTTCAGATTGTATATAAGAGGGCGTGGCAAACCAATTCAGGAACGTCCTACTTTCATGTTTGTTCAGATTGTATATAAGAGGGTGTGACAAACTAATTCAGGAATGTCCTACTTTCACTTTCAGTTTGTTATAATGCAAAAACAAACAGTTTACTGACTGTGAATGTGTAGTAGGTAATGAATGGTACGTGAACTTTTAAAATTGACAAGACAGGGAAAGCCTGACTGCCAGTACCGCCTATAGATAACATGTACACGAAAAAGAACATAAAACTTACAAATCAAATATCCAAATCTACAATGCTATCCAATAATTGTTGACGGAACGCTCATGATTAATTCTCACAGTTGATATAAGTTACACGATGTCATCGTTTTGGATTTGTATTTAGCCGATGCATGTTGAAATGTTGTCAACGTGAATATTTTCGAACTAAAGCCGTCAGTGACATGTATTATGATATCATTTTGGTCGTCTAACACGACATTCAAGTGCCATTTAGTGCAGGGTTGCATCGTTTTCTATCATAAAACACTTCAGTCTTTGTTTACTTAAAAGAATGCTCGAATAATTGTTCATTTATGAACATAGAAAGCTATAGTGGGTAGTGCCGCTTGTTTTGATTGGTAAAATATACACTTAAACAAACAAATACCCTCTTAATCTTGCTTAGATGTGAAACCCCTGGCGAAGGTGCAGTCATATTCCTTCTATAATGTCTATTTCAGTAATATATCTTTAATTGAAATCGTTATTGGCTCCCGTTGATAGGTAGTGCCTATTTCATATTATATTTATTACATGCGATATACAGTCAAACCTGTGTTAGTGGTCACCTCTATTAAGCAGCCAACCTGTATTAAGCAGCCAGTTTCCAGATTCCCAATATGCTGTTTTATTATACAGTTGACCTCTATTAAGCAGCCACCTGTGCTAAGCAGCCACTTTCTGTGACTCCCGTGGCTGGCTGCTTAAGACAGGTTTGACTGTAGTGTCACTTTAAGTATATATTAATGTCCGAACAAATTGGACACTTTCTCCTTTTTACCTTTTAACTTTTCTCTCCCATAACTCAACTCTTCTCTCCCATAAAAATCTATACATCTCCATTTAAAATAGAATTATTTAACTCTAACTAGCGGTGAATATAATCCACTACAATTATTTGAACTATTTATAGCCTTTATTTTACCCAGCATGCAAAGCTTGTTTCAAAGTACAGATCAAACATTGTATAAAATTATCACAATATAATCGCTAAGCATTATGGAGTTTGCTAGAGTATTTATTGGCAATTTTACATGGCATGGATACAATGGTTTTACTATGTACTTGGAATAGGAAAATGTTATATAATAATAGTGCTAAAGTCATGATGTCGCCATGGTTACCTGTCTGACTTTAACACTATGATTACATGTTAGTACACAATACCGTCATAGTAGCATGACCATGTAGAGAAATGTCATTTTATTATCAATGTTACAGTTGTACAGTGTGTGTGGTATAGTAAATCATGAAATGAAGACATACAATATACACCATGAATTGGCAGTTGTATGCTTCATGGTACCATATGTCCAATGAATTACACGACATATACAGCCTTCTGGGTACTAATGCAGCATGCAACCTGTGGGCCCCGCTTCTCCCTAAGATCAGAGGTTTTAAATTATAATTTTCATACAAAATCTTGTCCAGCAAGCTACAATAAACATGCCACTGAAAGCACTGCTTCCATTCAAATGTTCTTTTTAATTAACCCTTTCAACACCACAGACCTCTAAATTGGCTTACAAAAAAGTGTAGATCCAGATGAGCCGGCTCGTAACGAGCCAAAAAATATTTAAAAAGTGCATTTCAATACCATTGAAATGATACCAAATTTTATATTAACAAACAAAAATTAATTTTGCTATTGCAATGAAAGAATTACTAGTATGGATTATAATTTATAAGAACATAACTTTCACCTATTTTTGAAAAGTCTATTTTCACAGTAAATTATTATTTATTTGTTAGTGATATGAATTTTGTGAAATAATACAAAAATATGTCCATTTATGAGCTTTCTAATAAATGTATGAACCATGGGATGAAAATTAAATATTTTATGAAGAAAATAAAATTAAGCTACAATACAATATCATTATATGGCAGTCACAGTAGGAATGATGTCGTCACACGAGAACTATGTATTAAGGGCACAATCACGTGATTTCTCACTTCTTCCATATATTCTGACCTAGGACAAGCCATATATTCTGACCTAGGACAAGCCATATATTCTGACCTAGGACGAGCCATATATTCTGACCTAGGATGAGCCGCATATTCTGACCTAGGATGAGCCGCATATTCTGACCTAGGATGAGCCATATATTCTGACCTAGGACGAGCCATATATTCTGACCTAGGATGAGCCATATATTCTGACCTAGGACGAGCCATATATTCTGACCTAGGATGAGCCATATATTCTGACCTAGGATGAGCCATATATTCTGACCTAGGACGAGCCATATATTCTGACCTAGGATGTACCGTAAACAAAACAAAAACGTACAATTATATTCTTTACAAAATGAGAATTCCACAAGTTTTGCCGAAATGAAATCCATCGTTTTTAACATTTCTAATGCAATTGAACATGAAATATGTAATCTTATTTTGACTAGGTTACTGTTGTTCTTTCGAATGCCTTCGTAACTCCGACTCTCCGTAACAAAGCATAATAAAAATGCAATTAATGCGGGTACATCACCTTTAGCATGTTTTTATTAATATTACTGGCATAAAAAACGGGTCAAACGCATGCATTGTTTATTTGAACAGGAATATATCTTTAAGCCTTAAAATGCTGAATAAATACAGACAGATCTGTAGTCTAGTGGTAACACGCTGGACTGGTAATCCAGGGATCGCAGGTTCGATCCCCCATCTGACCCTAATACAATTAACAGTCTTTCAGATGGGACGTTAAACTGAGGTCTCGTGTCGGTGTTTTACACCGTGCACGTAAAAGAACCAGAGGAGACTTTGGAATGGGTTTCTCTCTGTATCATTGCACTATCCTCCAAAAATGAAATGACTAATCTCTTAGGGGGGGTCTGGGCAACCGGTAACGACGATAAATAAACGTAAAACAAAGCTGAATAAATTGGAAGGAATATGCAAACAACATAGATCCAGATCAGCCAATTCAGTTCACTTCAAACATTATTTATTGTCAGAGTTTTTACCACGTCTGATCAGAATCTATGTTGTTTGCTATTCATTCAAGTGTTTTAGCTCCACTATCCGAATAGCAAACAACATAGAGCCTGATCAGATTATACCTCGTTCTGTGCCGTCTCATCTGGCTCTATACTGTTTGCAAAAACAAATACACTCATTTTTAGCAAAGTGCTAATAATATCTGTATTCTTCTAGAAACATATATATAGGCATAATGTATAGATAATAACTATAATTAACCCTTTCAACCCCAAGTAACTGACATGGACTAGTCCATGATATTTTTAGACCAATAAATTAATAACAAAATTACATTTGGATCAGTTCATTTATCAAAATGGGTAATTTTATCTAAAAATAGTAATAATTATTACTGGCAAAAAAGTGCAGATCCTGATGAGATGGCTCGTTACGAGCCGGCTCATCTGGATCTACACTTTTCATAAGCCTATTTAGAGGCCTGTGGGGTTGAAAAGGTTAAACAATATCTGCTAATATGGTATTGCTGTATCTTATGCTGTATAATACATGTATGTTATCATCCACCCTGTGTTGTAATTGATCAAACTAGTTGTCATGGATACACTAAGTAATATATCAGCTGCCCAAGTAACAGTTGTAAATCTAGGAAATCTCTGAAAATATAGAAGACAAAAAATTAAATGGTATGTATACAACCATGTATTAGTTTATATAAATTTATTTTAGCTCGATTGCGAAACAAGTTCTTTCAACTTATATTAATCACTCTCGAGACCTCATTCCTGATGGAAACCATCGCCATGAGGGAGAGAGAAGAGGCAACGTGGAATTTAAATGCCTTGCCTAAGGGCACAATCGTAACGGCTCCAGCAGGGCTCGAACTCCGGACCTTTCGCACCTGAATCCTTGAAGCCCACAGTCATGTACCAGTCCTTGAAGCCAACAGTCATGTACCAGTCCTTGAAGCCCACCGTCATGTACCAGTCCTTGAAGCCAACAGTCATGTACCAGTCCTTGAAGCCCACTGTCATGTACCAGTCCTTGTATCCCACAGTCATGTACCAGTCCTTGAAGCACACAGTCATGTACTAGTCCTTGAAGCCCACATTCATGTACCAGTCCTTATATCCCACAGTCATGTACCAGTCCTTGAAGCCCACATTCATGTACCAGTCCTTATATCCCACAGTCATGTACCAGTCCTTGAAGCCCGCCGTCATGTACCAGTCCTTGAAGCCCACAGTCATGTACCAGTCCTTGAAGCCCACCATCATGTACCAGTCCTTGAAGCACACAGTCATGTACCAGTCCTTGTATCCCACAGTCATGTACCAGTCCTTGTATCCCACAGTCATGTACCAGTCCTTGTATCCCACAGTCATGTACCAGTCCTTGAAGCCCACAGTCATGTACCAGTCCTTGAAGCCCGCCGTCATGTACCAGTCCTTGAAGCCCACAGTCATGTACCAGTCCTTGAAGCCCACCGTCATGTACCAGTCCTTGAAGCCCACAGTCATGTACCAGTCCTTTAAGAACTTGTGACCCGACCCATTTGCCATTATCTATGTTGTTGTTTGTGGTGTATTATATTATTGTATGTGTACTTGTATTGGCAATAAAATATGTTTAAACTAGTCCTTGAAGTCCACAGTCATGTACCAGTCCTTGAAGCCCACTGTCATGTACCAGTCCTTGAAGCCCGCCGTCATGTACAAACACTTCAAAGTCGAATACCTGATTAGCATTTTGCTATTCGATATTCAAGAGACGTTCTTTCGAATACTATTTAAAAAATATTATAAAATTTGAAATTATATGCATTATAATTTGTATAGAGTGGGTGGGGTAAATGCCTAGTGCTACTTTATTGTCTACAAGTCACAAACCATGAACCTTGGAGAACAAACTTAAACAGTGTGGTAGTAAGTCAAAACATTGTGTATTTAAGCCAAAACATTGTGGATGCAAGCCAAAACATTGTGGATGTAAGCCAAAACATTGTGGATGTAAGCCAAAACATTGTGGTTGTAAGCCAAAATATTGTGGTTGTAAGTCACAACATTGTGGTTGTAAGCCAAAACATTGTGGTTGTAGGCCAAAACATTGTGGTTGTAGGCCAAAACATTGTGGTTGTAAGCCAAAACATTGTGGTTGTAGGCCAAACCATTGTGGTTGTAAGCCAAAACATTGTGGATGTAAGCCAAAACATTGTGGTTGTAGGCCAAACCATTGTGGTTGTAAGCCAAAACATTGTGGTTGTAATCAAAAACATTGTGGTTGTAGGCCAAAACATTGTGGTTGTAAGCCAAACATTGTGGTTGTAAAGCCAAAACATTGTGGTTGTAAGCCAAACATTGTGGATGTAAGCCAAAACATTGTGGATGTAAGCCAAAACATTGTGGATGTAAGCCAAAACATTGTGGATGTAAGCCAAACATTGTGGATGTAACCAAACATTGTGGATGTAAGCCAAACATTGTGGTTGTAAAGCCAAAACATTGTGGTTGTAAGCCAAACATTGTGGATGTAAGCCAAAACATTGTGGATGTAAGCCAAAACATTGTGGTTGTAGGCCAAACCATTGTGGTTGTAAAGCCAAAACATTGTGGTTGTAAAGCCAAAACATTGTGGTTGTAAGCCAAACATTGTGGATGTAAGCCAAAACATTGTGGTTGTAAGCCAAAACATTGTGGATGTAAGCCAAAACATTGTGGTTGTAAGCCAAAACATTGTGGATGTAAGCCAAACATTGTGGATGTAGGCCAAAACATTGTGGTTGTAGGCCAAAACATTGTGGTTGTAGGCCAAAACATTGTGGTTGTAAGTCAAAACATTGTGGTTGTAGGCCAAAACATTGTGGTTGTAAGTCAAAACATTGTGGTTGTAGGCCAAAACATTGTGGTTGTAGGCCAAAACATTGTGGTTGTAGGCCAAAACATTGTGGTTGTAGGCCAAAACATTGTGGTTGTAGGCCAAAACATTGTGGTTGTAGGCCAAAACATTGTGGTTGTAAGTCAAAACATTGTGGTTGTAGGCCAAAACATTGTGGTTGTAAGTCACAACATTGTGGTTGTAAGTCACAACATTGTGGTTGTAAAGCCAAAACATTGTTGTTGTAAGTCACAACATTGTGGTTGTAAAGCCAAAACATTGTGGTTGTAAAGCCAAAATATTGTGGTTGTAAAGCCAAAACATTGTGGTTGTAAGGCGAAACATTGTGGTTGTAAAGCCAAAACATTGTGGTTGTAAAGCCAAAACATTGTGGTTGTAAGGCGAAACATTGTGAGGCACTTTGTGTGGTTGTATACACACAGTAGATCCACTTTGTGTGGTTGTATACACACAGTAGATCCACTTTGTGTGGTTGTATACACACAGTAGATCCACTTTGTGTGGTTGCATACACACAGTAGAGCCACTTTGTGTGGTTGTATACACACAGTAGATCCACTTTGTGTGGTTGTATACACACAGTAGAGACACTTTGTGTGGTTGTATATACACAGTAGAGACACTTTGTGTGGTTGTATATACACAGTAGAGCCAATTTGTGTGGTTGTATACACACAGTAGAGCCACTGTGTGTGGCAGTTTGTGTGGTTGTATACACACAGTAGAGCCACTTTGTGTGGTTGTATATACACAGTAGATCCAGTTTGTGTGGTTGTATACACACAGTAGAGACACTTTGTGTGGTTGTATACACACCATAGAGACACTTTGTGTGGTTGTATACACACAGTAGAGACACTTTGTGTGGTTGTATACACACAGTAGAGCCACTGTGTGTGGCAGTTTGTGTGGTTGTATACACACAGTAGATCCACTTTGTGTGGTTGAATATACACAGTAGATCCAGTTTGTGTGGTTGTATACACACAGTAGATCCACTTTGTGTGGTTGTATACACACAGTAGAGCCACTGTGTGTGGCAGTTTGTGTGGTTGTATACACACAGTAGATCCACTTTGTGTGGTTGTATACACACAGTAGAGCCACTTTGTGTGGCAGATTGTGTGGTTGTATATACACAGTAGATCCACTTTGTGTGGCAGTTTGTGTGGTTTACACAGTAGATCCACTTTGTGTGGTTGTATAGCGTTAGTGGTAGAATGTTAGAACATGGTTTATGTTTTGTTCATCGTATCTTACCATTTGTACATAAATATATGCATATTCCGACTATAAAATGGTGCATCTTGATTTTTTCTTCGAGCATTTACAACGGTCCTCTTCTGAAATTCCATGTAGCACCACTTCTATGTGGCGACCACAGCCTGCAAACATACACGTAGAAACATGCACATAGAAACATACACGTAGAAACATGCACATAGAAGCATACACGTACACACATGCACATAGAAACATACATGTAGAAACATACACGTAGAAACATGCATGTAGAAACATACACGTATAAACATGCAGGTCGAAACATGCACGTAGAAACATGCACGTAGAAACACACACGTCGAAACATACACGTAGAAACATACACGTAGAAACATACACCTATAAACATACACGTAGAGACATACACGTATAGACATACACGTAGAGACATACACGTAGAGACATACACGTAGAGACATACACGTAGAAACATACACATAGAAACATGCATGTAGAAACATGCACGTAGAACCTTGCACATAGAAACATGCACGTAGAACCTTGCATGTTGAAACGTGCACGTAGAAACAGATCTCAAACAATTACAGAAAAGACCTACCTACATCAACATAAACCTACCTACATCCACATAAACCTACTTACATGTACATCAACATAAACGCCGTTGCAACTGGGATACAATGTAGAATTATACAAGTTGTATGTATGTATGATACATTTATGTCAAACCACTTACGGGGACCTAGACATGCTTTCCTGGGCAGAATTAGTTGACTTAAGTAGTTAATCAGTACTAAGCAATTTGTGTGAGGTGCCTTGCCCAGTATCAAACCCGGACCTTTCTATTCCAAATCCGATGCTCTACATGTACCACAAAGTAACAGGAAACGTAAATACTTGTAAGGTTCTAAACCCAGAATCTGTAAAGCTCAGCAAGCTAGTCAATGTTTTCTCTAATTATGATAACAAAGTTACTGGTTGCGCCTAAGACACACCTTGGTCCAGAGGTTATTATATGGTCAGGAAAAAGTTATCTGTATGGAAAGTACCAACATGCATATTGACTCTTGAAAAATCCAGTTTGACTCTTGAAAAATCCAGCTTGACTCTTGAAAAATCCAGCTTGACTCTTGAAAAATCCAGCTTGACTCTTGAAAAATCCAGCTTGACTCTTGAAAAATCCAGCTTGACTCTTGAAAAATCCAGCTCGACTCTTGAGATTTTGACCTCAAGGGTCATTAACTCTTGACTTTCAAAGTCTAGTGAACGCCCAGATAAACCTACATATCAACATAAACATTAACACAACACAACCGGTATCCAGACGGCATGTATCTATTTGCAACCCGTTGCTGAAACAATTTTGCCATCCCCCTACTGGGCTTTCATTAGGTCACTCTTGAGGGGTGTGACTTGTTATGGGGGCAGGGAGTGAGTGTCTGTCCCCTAGAAACAGCATGCAAGTGATCAAAGCATTCTATTGACGTTTTTTGGTTATATTCAAATATGGAATTGTTGACGGCGAGACAAAAACCAAGCATGATATAAATATACCCCCGCCCCAGATACAAGGTAGGACTCTAGATGGGGGGATTGCATCCAACTATGTTAACCCATTCAACATCAAGTAACTGACATGGACTGGGCCATGATATTTTTAGACCAATAAATTAATCAGAAAATTACATTAGGACCAGTTCATTTATCAAAATGGGTAATTTGTCAAAAATAGTAATATTACTGGCAAAAACTACAGACCCTGATGAGGCGGCTAGTCATTAGCCAGCTCATCTGGATGTACACGTTTTGTAAGCCTATTTAGAGGTCTGTAGTGATGAAAGGGTTAAGCAACATTGGGGGGATTTTGTCCGGTGGGGACTATGTCCATATCTCTGCTAAACCCATTATACTTATAGGCTCATGTAGGTGGGTGGCACAAAGCAGGACTGTGTAACACCCATGTATCCCGACAGATCAGTACAGATAATACAATGATAAGTACAGATGATACAATGATAAGTACAGATGATACAATGATAAGTACAGATGACACAATGATAAGTACAGATGATACAATGATAAGTACAGATGATACAATGATAAGTACAGATAATACAATGATAAGTACAGATGATACAATGATAAGTACAGATGACACAATGATAAGTACAGATGATACAATGATAAGTACAGATGATACAATGATAAGTACAGATGATACAATGATAAGTACAGATGATACAATGATAAGTACAGATGATACAATGATAAGTACAGATGACACGATGATAAGTACAGATGATACAATGATAAGTACAGATGATACAATGATAAGTACAGATGATACAATGATAAGTACAGATGATACAATGATAAGTACAGATGACACAATGATGCGTACAGATGACACAATGATACGTACATATGACATAATGATACGTACAGATGACACAATGATACGTACAGATGACACAATGATAAGTACAGATGATACAATGATAAGTACAGATGATACAATGATACGTACAGATGATACAATGATAAGTACAGATGACACAATGATAAGTACAGATCATACAATGATAAGTACAGATCATACAATGATAAGTACAGATGATACAATGATAAGTACAGATGATACAATGATAAGTACAGATGATACAATGATAAGTACAGATGACACAATGATAAGTACAGATGATACAATGATAAGTACAGATGATACAATGATAAGTACAGATGACACAATGATAAGTACAGATGATACAACGATCAAGTACAGATGACACAATGATCAAGTACAGATGATACAACGATCAAGTACAGATGCTACAATGATCAAGTACAGATGCTACAATGATCAAGTACAGATGCTACAATGATCAAGTACAGATGATACAATGATCAAGTACAGATGCTACAATGATCAAGTACAGATGCTACAATGATCAAGTACAGATGATACAATGATCAAGTACAGATGCTACAATGATCAAATACAGAGTACAGATGCTACAATGATCAAGTACAGATGCTACAATGATCAAGTACAGATGATACAATGATCAAGTACAGATGCTACAATGATAGGTACAGATGCTACAATGATCAAGTACAGATGCTACAATGATCAAGTACAGCTGATACAATGATCAAGTACAGAGTACAGATGCTACAATGATAAGTACAGATGATACAATGATCAAGTACAGATCCGGCGGATTGGACACATTCGGCAGTATTTAACAACAGAAGCCACGAAAACTCTCATAAACTCACTCATTACATCCAGGCTCGACTAGTGTAATTCACTGTTGTACGGCGTGCCAAAATACACTTCCAATAAATTACAAACTGTTCAAAACACAGCAGCTCGCATCATAACCAGAACATCCCGTTTCAGTCATGTTACGCCCATTCTAAAAGAACTTCATTGGCTACCAGTTCAAGAAAGAATAAAGTATAAAATACTGACTCACACATATAAAGCATTGAATGGAGAAGCACCGATTTATATGAGAAACTTGCTTGAGGTTTATATACCAAGGAGAGACTTACGGTCTAAATATGAAGCAGCTACTCTTGTGTTACCAAGAAGTCGGACTGTCACATACGGAGATAGAAGTTTCATGACTGCTGCCCCAAAACTTTGGAATTCTCTTCCATCAAATCTTAGAAGTGCAACAACATTGTGTTCTTTCAAAAAGGCTTTGAAGACACACCTTTTTAAATGTTCATATGGAACATAAATATCGAACTGTATCTGTGCTCAATCAGGATTAAGACTGCAAATGAACACATTTTATTTAATTATTACCTATATTTTAATTGTTATAATTTTAGATCCTAATATTTTATAGCATATTTAGAATCCATTGTAATTGTGTTTGCTAATTTTGTCTTGTTTTATCTCATTGTATGTGGAAGTTTTTATCAATATTTGTGATATTTTAGGCTGTAAAGCGCTTTTGAACGTTTTATTTTTAAATGAAAAGAGCGCTATATAAGTTTGGTATATAATAATAATAATAATAATAATAAATACAATGATCAAGTACAGGTACACTGATCAAGTACAGATGATACAATGATCAAGTACAGGTACAATGATCAAGTACAGCTGATACAATGATCAAGTACAGAGTACAGATGCTACAATGATAAGTACAGATGATACAATGATCAAGTACAGGTACACTGATCAAGTACAGATGATACAATGAGCAAGTACAGATACAAGGATCAAGTACAGATGATACAAGGATCAAGTACAGATGATACAAGGATCAAGTACAGATGATACAAGGATCAAGTACAGATGATACAAGGATCAAGTACAGATGATACAAGGATATAAGGATAATCGCAAGAAGCATGCGTTATTTCACTTGATGACCGTGTTCCGTTGCTGAATTATGTGCTCAAAGCCACAGCAAATTCTAAAAGAAAATGTAAGAATATACCTGAAGCGCCCTTGAACGTGTATTTTTACATGAAAAAGGCGCTCAAGAAATCTGGTATAATAATATAGAACATTATTTCATTACACACACCACTGAAAGTATCAGTTGAGAGTTAGTTTGATCAAGGCAATATTTGATTAGATGTACGAGATGATATTAATGTTTTCTAATGATCATTTTGAAGACAGTCAAAGCTTCTATAAACAAATCATACTCCTAAGACCATATACAATTGATACTAGATAGATTTTATTGGTCCTATATTTGGATAATGAAAAACGTAAATGCTCACAACAATGGCGGATGTTGAAGAGTGATTTTATAGGAAGTGCATGTAGAATACCTCTAACTATAGATCTATTAACTTACATAATTGATGGTTTTAAGTAAAATTAATAGTTTTAATAATAGAAGAGTACTGGTAGATGTTATTGTTTGCAGCTTTAAAGCAGCATTACATCGTATGAAATAAAAGATATTTGAAAAATTCAATTTTTATGTATGGGTAGCAATGCTGCTACACATTCTAACATTATACTTTGTATGCTTATGTTCATTTGGTAAACAGTGTTTTTTTGCGATAAAACAAACTTGAAAGTAGGACTTTCCGAGTCGATCGGTCACGCACTTGTTTACAACCAGAACGCATCGTCCGCACTTGTTTACATTCGGAACGCATCGTCCCCATTTGTCCCACGTTGTCTTTTTTAATTAAATTACTTGATATGTTGATTCATACCTCTGTTAGATAAGTCATTTAGGGACATTTCTACATCCCCGCGAGGGGTTCGACATTAGAGGAAGATAGATAGATAGTCTTTCATGTTCAAAATATATACGTTGTTTTCTACATCCTCTGTTGTTTCACGCATGCATGCTGTGTGTGTTTACATTTCGTGTGTTGATCAACAAATTTGCGTATACGACGGTTTAAATTTATTGGAATTTTATCGTTTCTGAGCGAATATTTCGATTTTTGTAAACACACACACACATAAGTATTTATATTTTACCCAAAACATCCTTTATTACGATGTAATGCTGCTTTAATAGTTTTAATAACAGATGAGTACCGGTAGATGTTATTGTTTGCAGCTTTAAACTGAAACAAACAAATATCCTCTATCAATTAAAGTTTCATATTTCTCCTTCAAGAGAAAAAAACTCAAAATGCAAACTTTAATGCTACTTTTAATCCATGACATTAGATAGATTGAATCAATTAAAGCAAGTTTTGAAGACACTTTTGTGTTAAACAATCATAGTGAAGTTCTGTACATTCAAACATTCCCAACATAATTATCTATGTCTTCAGATTCCAACTCTAGATTTCTAATTAATTGATGTCTTGATAGAAGGTCTATAGTGGCTAGATGGTCTATAGTGGTGGCTAGTCGGTCTATAGTGACTAGACAGTCAATAGTGGTGGCTAGTTGGTCTATAGTGGCGGCTAGTTGGTCTATAGTGGTTAGATGGTCAATAGTGGCTAGACGGTCTATAGTGGTGGCTAGACGGTCTATATTGGTTAGGCGGTCTATAGGGCTACACAGTCTATAGTGGCAGACTGTCAATAGTGGCTAGACAGTCTATAGTGGCTAGACAGTCTATAGTGGCTAGACGGTCTATAGTGGCTAGACTGTCAATAGTGGCTAGACAGTCTATAGTGGCTAGATGGCTAGACAGTCTATAGTGGCTAGACGGTCTATCGTGGCTAGATGGTCTATAGTGACTAGACTGTCTATAGTGACTAGACGGTCTATAGTGGCTAGATGGTCTATAGTGACTAGTCGGTCTATAGTGGCTAGACGGTCTATAGTGGCTAGATGGTCTATAGTGGCTAGACTGTCTATAGTGGCTAGATGGTCTATAGTGGCTAGACGGTCTATAGTGGCTAGACAGTCTATAGTGGCTAGACAGTCTATAGTGACTAGTCGGTCTATAGTGGCTAGACGGTCTATAGTGGCTAGACGGTCTATAGTGGCTAAACGGTCTATAGTGGCTAGACGGCCTATAGTGGCTAGACGGTCTATAGTGGCTAGACGGTCTATAGTGGCTAAATGGTCTATAGTGGCTAGACGGTCTATAGTGGCT
Organism: Archivesica marissinica; assembly: GCA_014843695.1. Lineage (NCBI taxonomy): Eukaryota > Metazoa > Mollusca > Bivalvia > Venerida > Vesicomyidae > Archivesica > Archivesica marissinica. Next base: position 13,351,120 of record CM026398.1, read on the forward strand.
AGACGGTCTATAGTGGCTAGACAGTCTATAGTGGCTAGATGGTCTATAGTGGCTAGATGGTCTATAGTGGCTAGACGGTCTATAGTGGCTAGACGGTCTATAGTGGCTAGATGGTCTATAGTGGCTAGACGGTCTATAGTGGCTAGACGGTCTATAGTGGCTAGACGGTCTATAGTGACTAGACAGTCTATAGTGGCTAGATGGTCTATAGTGGCTAGACAGTCTATAGTGGCTAGACGGTCTATAGTGGCTAGACGGTCTATAGTGGCTAGATGGTCTATAGTGACTAGTCGGTCTATAGTGACTACTGTCTATAGTGGCTAGACTGTCTATAGTGGCTAGATGGTCTATAGTGGCTAGACTGTCTATAGTGGCTAGACGGTCTATAGTGGCTAGATGGTCTATAGTGGCTAGATGGTCTATAGTGGCTAGACTGTCTATAGTGGCTAGATGGTCTATAGTGGCTAGACTGTCTATAGTGGCTAGATGGTCTATAGTGGCTAGATGGTCTATAGTGGCTAGACAGTCTATAGTGGCTAGACGGTCTATAGTGGCTAGATGGTCTATAGTGGCTAGACTGTCTATAGTGGCTAGATGGTCTATAGTGGCTAGACAGTCAATAGTGGCTAGACAGTCTATAGTGGCTAGACAGTCTATAGTGGCTAGACGGTCTATAGTGGCTAGATGGTCTATAGTGACTAGACTGTCTAGACTGTCTATAGTGGCTAGACTGTCTATAGTGGCTAGATGGTCTATAGTGGCTAGACTGTCTATAGTGGCTAGATGGTCTATAGTGGCTAGATGGTCTATAGTGGCTAGACAGTCAATAGTGGCTAGACAGTCTATAGTGGCTAGACAGTCAATAGTGGCTAGACGGTCTATAGTGGCTAGACAGTCAATAGTGGCTAGACGGTCTATAGTGGCTAGATGGTCTATAGTGGCTAGACGGTCTATAGTGGCTAGACAGTCTATAGCGACTAGTCGTTAGAATGAAACACAGTTCAAAGAGTAACATGAAAAGTTGAATGTCAAAGTAGTAATTAACATGAAACAAGAGAGCTGCATCTATAAACATGAGAATAATGGAGCAATTGTTCTGCATCTATAAACATGTGAAATAATGGAGCAATTGTTCTGCAACTATAAACATGTGAATAATGGAGCAATTGTTCTGCATCTATAAACATGTGAAATAATGGAGCAATTGTTCGGCAACTATAAACATGTGAAATAATGGAGCAATTGTTCTATGTAGAGGTCTGTGGTTAATGACTATTATGCTTGGATAATCTAAGGACCATTCACCGGCATTGCTTTTCCAAAATTTGTACAAATATAGTATTTGGCAATACAAATAGGAGAGAGAGAAGAGGCAATGTGGAATTTAAATGCCTTGCCTAAGGGCACAATCATAACGGCTCCAGCGGGACTCGAACACCGGGCCTTTCGCACCTGAAGCGAACGCAGTTCCACTGCACTATAACAACTTCCACTTATTTCTTAGCAAACCAAGCAAATTTGGAATCCTACATGTATATGTATATATGGGTCTCATCCTATTTCTAAAGAAACCCATATACAATGTGGGCAGAATAAGATAAGTGCTGTTGCTATGTAGTTAATGTATCTGGTTCTCTGTTAGTATTAATGCTGTACAACGCAAGTATGATGATAGAGAATAATGGACATTACAATGAAAGCAGCTTACAAACTGGGAACCATTACAATGAAAGCAGCTTACAAACTGGGAACCATTACAATGAAAGCAGCTTACAAACTGGGAACCATTACAATGAAAGCAGCTTACAAACTGGGAACCATTACAATTGCATCATCTCAATAGACGCTTTACTCTTACTTCAGTAAAATCAATAATAGTCCACTGAAGAGTTCTAGTAGACTATTGTTCCTCATTAAAATTGCTCATTCGGAAACGAAACATTGAAGCGGCATTAAATCGCAAAAATCCAAATATAATGCATTTTTTCACGTATGAATGCACTGCTACTACAAATTCTTCCGAATACATTCAAACACTAACATTGAATCAATAAACATTTTTTGTGGTCTATAAACTTTCAAAATTGAAAGTAGAATTTCATATAACGGTCATCCAGGCTCCTGAATTGCCGGGTTTTTTTGGTCATCGAAGTCAAAATTAAACGCGAGATAATTTAACTAAGATTAGTCTACAAATAAATATGCGCAGGTACAAATGTGAGATATCACTGTAAATCTGTACCATAAAATCGTGTTATTCAGGATACACGAGTTGCATTACGCATGGTGTCGACCCTATTTATATTTACATTATTTTGTTATGTCAACAAACCGCATTTGTTTATTAGTTGAAATACTCAGTTGAGTTTGAGCACATATTTAGAAAAAAAAGAATAACATATAATAGGACAAACACATTCTGTACACATTTGCATTTAAATAATAGTAGAAAAATCATTTTTTCATGAGGAATATTATTACGGTAACTGAGAATGTTTGTCAGTCATGGAAATCTCAAATATAAGGACTTTTGACAACTAACTGGGAATTTTGGCTATTTTTAAGGATTTGTAGAATTATATTAATTTTGAGTACTTAATTTGGGATTTTTAAATTTAAGGGACATGTATGAACCCTATATAATAATATTATGGTATATTTGAAGGATTTGGGTATCTCCCGCACATTTTGAATAATCAACTTCCGTTTTTGACCTCTCTCAAATGTTCAAGAACCGTGTGTGATACTACTCAAGGATGATATATCTTTACTTGAGTAAAGTGTAACAAATGAGTATTATAAGCAAAGAAATTGATTGCCCAGGGATCATTTTAGAGGGCGATGTGGGCGAAATAGTCGCCCTAGGGACCCTGACTTCGTCCTCTGGGGGCCCCACTTCTCCCTAAAAAATAATTTTCAAACAAAATGTTGTCTAGTAAGATACACTGGCCCATTATAAAGCACTCCTTCTATTCAAATGTTGTATTTAATGGTTGTACTGTGCATTTTAAGCCTATTTTGCAGAAGTATATTAAAGAACACCATTTAAGGAAGTGATCACGTGTTTTCTCACTTCTCCCAAAAATTCTGACCTGTAATGCCTCTTTAACATTTTCTCGAAATATAGTAGCTATTAAGAAATCGCTCAGATATATTTAATGCGGGAAGGCTATTTAACCCTTTCCTTCATAGAAGCACCTCTTGACGCCATTACCAATACGACATAAATTGACAAAGTAATAGCCAAACCAGAATCTCATGTAGTCCCAGTAATATCTATGAAGGTGGGATAGATATGGCCACTACTTATCCACTGCCAGATAGCTAAATGGCTGTCGTTTGTATGGAAATATAATAGTATATTAACCTAAATCTTTATGAAGGAAAGGGTTAAGAAATGGCATGTAACTGTTCTGTGAACTTTGTGTAAAATATTGCCGAAACTTACATTTCAGGTTTGAAGGCTAGAATCAGTAAATCAACACCAGGGCTGAATGAGTTAACCTAAATCTCTATGAAGGAATGGATTAATAGAACTAATTTGATTAGTCAAAATGAAATATAACGGGGTCTTTGATTAGACAATTGTTTCTCATGATTCCTGTCATTTATAAGATCCATACAAGGAATGGTTTACAGTACAGACAGATCTCTAGTCCAGTGGTTAAACCTGGTTAAACCAGGGATCGCAGGTTCGATCCCCCGCCTGATCCTAATAAAATTAACAGTCTTTCAGATGGACTTTAAACCAAGGTCTTGTGTCGGTGCTTTACACTGTGCACGTAAAAGAACCAGAGGATACTCTGGAATGAGTCTCTGTCTGTATCATTGCACTATCATCCAAAAATCTATGGGCAACCGGTAGCGGCGACAAATAAATGCAAACATCATGGTTTACGGTTGACATACAATCATGACAATAAACCGTTCATTAGTTTGTTCTAAAGTTAAAAACATATTTATTCATCAAAATTTACATCATGTTGTAACATCAATATACAAGAACAGATGGATTAAATCGAAAACTAAAAGCTTATTTAGATTTTCTTCATATGCATAATTTTCTATGGCTGAGTGGATATATATATATAGATTTATTTATGTGAATAACTCAGGGTTCCCACTGTCTGAATGTTTGTCTGACCACTTTTGTCGCCAATTGAAAAACACTGGAGCCAATTTATGTTATATTTCGGGTGTTACGCCTGCATCATTTCGGGCTATATCGCTGGCGGGCAGTTTACTTAACAACACTTTTCCTTGGCAGGCTCCAGCGGTTAACCAGTACTTGGGTGCACCAACCTCCGTAAGAAACTGCCAACTTTTTCATATAAATGAGACACGGCCTGAGCGGGGCTCGAACGCGTGACCATCAGTGATGATAGGTTACAGTGGTATACAAGTCAGCGACCTTAACCACTCGACCACGGAGGCGGACTTGGAGCCATATAGTTCACAAATAAATATTGTGAAGCCATGTATTCGACAAAACATGTGACAATTCACAAAATCGCGCCAAATATTTTTGCCAAGTCACAAAATTTAGCCCCAATATTTGTTTTTTGTCGCAACTGGCGACCGACAGCGGGAACCCTGTAACTGTAAGGATATATATCTAACATGTAAATAATAAATACAATGGAGACGATGATGACTAGTTTGTTTATTAATTAACCCTTTCAACCCCACAGGCCTCTAAATAGGCTTATGAAAAGTGTAGATCCAGATGATCTCATCAGGATCTGCACTTTTTTGCCAGTAATAATTATTACTATTTTTAGATAAAATTCCCATTTTGATAAATGAACTGATCCAAATGTAATTTTGTTATTAATTTATTGGTCTAAAAATATCATGGACCAGTCCATGTCAGTTACTTGGGGTTGAAAGGGTTAAACAATCTGTTTATTCAATACTAGATTATCACACCCATGGAATTTTGACTTGTCAATGGGTCAATTGAATATAGTATATGGGGGCATTATGTGTATATACAATTATACATGTATTGTGCATATTGATGTTGGTATACCGTAGGACAAAGTTGATGGCAAATGTCCGGTTCTGTAGTGTATATAGATGGGGGAGATCTGGTCCAGTGGGATGGTGGTATGTTTTATTGTGTCGACTAAACATGCCCAGCAAAATAAGTCTAGATCCCTCGCAAGGGGTTTGACATAAATGGAAAATACATACTATGATACATTCTACAAAATAATCATATATTGGATTTATAGACACTATATCGGAATAAAGAATGTGTTTATGGTGAAACGTTCTAGATTTTTAAAGAATATATAAATTTCCAAATACTGCGTAAATCAAAATAATCGAACAGAAATTTAAAAAAATCAAATAAATATAGCAATGTCTGTGTCGTATGCATGAATTGTTTATCAAGAAAGTATGTAGCCAATGCTTCTTGCGCATGCTTGGCTGATGAAATATTTGTTCTGATTGCAGATAGAGAGCGATGCATTACAAATATACGCAAGGCGTGGCAAACTGATTCAGTACGGTACTTTCAGTTTTTAATATTGCAAAAAAAACACTGTTTACTGACTGAAAATAAACATCCAAATTATAATGTATAGTAGTAGTATTGCTAATTTCAAGTTTTATAAAACAAATTATTCTATACCACATAATGACACGGTGTCGCTTTAAATTAATAAACAATCTCTTAGAAGGCTTGAAGTATATATATACCTGTCCAGGTAGGCTTCCCACACTTGATACATTCCACCTTTAGACACATTTTCCTGCAAATCAAGGCTTTCCCATAGTTCTCAATTCATCTCCGTTTCAATTGATCAAATATGCTCTTGAGAGTAAAAACACCGGCTTGGGTAAATATATTTACCTTGGATATTACTCAACCGTGCCGCGTACTTCACTATTCCCCATATATTTTCCGTACCGTACCGTACAATCGTAAATTATTCATGTAAGGGTCAGGGGCTATTTATTTGTGTTAAATTCGGATAACCGCCGAATAAATCGCATGCATATTGTGCTACCTACTGTCCTCTAGATAAATGCGATATCGCATCTCCGTACTTGGCAGTGACACCCGTGGTCCAGTGGTAGAGCGTCGGATCTGGAATATATCGTCCCGGGTTCGATACTCGGTCAGGCAACGTATGTAGTGTCATTGAGCAAGGCACCTCACACACATTGCTTAGTACCTGTTAACCACTTAGGTCGGCTAAGCTTGCCCAGGAAAACATGTATACGTCCCCGCAAGGGGTTTGACATTAATGGAACATACATACATCGTTTCAGAATTTATGTCACACATTTGCGAAACTTTTATTTGCTTTTCCTCGCATTCCATTCACACAATGGTTTTTTAAATTATTATTTAAGGTTATTTAACGTTGCTACCGGTTTCCCATTTGAGCGACGGGCAGTTTACCTAGCAACACATTTCCTGGACAGGCTCCAGCGGTTAACCACTACTTGGTACACCAACCTCCGTAAGAAACTGCCAACTTTTTCATATAAATGAGACACGGTCTGAGCGGGGCTCGAACCCATGACCATCAGAGATGATAGGTTACAGTGGTATACAAGTCAGCGACCTTAACCACTCGACCACGGAGGTGGTTTATGATGATACTGTTTATATACCAAACATTTTATCATTAGGAAATACTATTTGCCTTGCTGTTCTGATGCTTTTTGGAATTAACCAAATCAATGAAGACAATACTTTTCTTGAAAGACTTACTTATATTAGTACTACATACATCGGAACAAATTGATAGCAAAGTTGACCTTTTGAAAAGGGCTGTAGCTAATGTTTTCAAAACTTGTAGCCCAATCATTTTGCACTTTGAAAAATATCATGTATATGTATATGGATATTATCAGGTTTTATGTATGTTATTAATGTGACAGTAAAGGTATTGTGATTTGTAAAATGTATTCATCATTATGGAAAAAATTACAATAAAATATGATTAAATCTTAGGAATTAACCAATCTGGCCGTAATTTCCATTCTAACATGGCCCAATATAATGCTACGAACGAATAAATGTATATATTATTTTGTCGGCGGAGCAAAATCAACAGCCATAAAGTAGACCGGATCTAGCTGTTATTTATTGCACATTTAACAACGGTAGATTTGTTCTTGTTAATATGAACAAACTTTCAAGTAATTTTACAATGGTTGTTAACCAATATGACACTAGGATATATATGGGAGAAAGACGTGTATATACTGTGCATAGCTGTTTATAATACTGAAAACGTTGCGAATGCGCTCAATTTTCTCCATATGATGTACGTAAAACACCAGGTTCTATAAAGTATCAATATTTATATTAGTATATTCCTCACCCCCAAGAGGAAGAAACCATATTCCCCGAATATATGAGAACACGTTATGTGTATTAATTAGTATTTTAGTTTTTAAACGTATTTTAATATCTACGTTGAACATAGCATACACGATTAAAGTGCTGCAATAGAAACCATGTGGATTGGGAAACAAGAATATTAAAATGCTTATACACATTGGAATCAGTGGATGATAGGTATTGTTTGAGCATTGGCTAATTTTAGGTCAATCTTGTTTAGCTTGATACTGGATTTTAATAATTAATGAATGTTATAACCTTAGTAGAACACACTAGGTACTGTCTCACAAGCTGCGTAGATAGGAGGTTGGACATTTGATGGTACATACATTATTAGATCTCTATTAGTATTTTGAGAAATGTTTTGAATCGAACTGCATAATGGACATGTCACAATACCTATGTAAAACTTATACATCATCACACCTGTTTTGAAACTGGTAATGAAAATGGTTACACTGCCTTCAAGGACATGTGGCGTATGAGGTGGGATCCCCTCTCGTATTTTGGTTGTCTTGTAGCCGCACCAATGTCTTCAACAGCATAGTATATTGTACCACCAATATCACTGTGTATGTGTACGCGTATGTGTATGTGTACGTACACGTGTGGCAATGCTAATTGTAATGTCTATACTTGTATATTTTTCAAATGGAAACATATCAATTTATAATTCATTGTAGATTTATCCAAATATTAACTTATATTATAATTATCTGTATATCTTCACCGCCGCTAAAACTATAAAAAAAGTCGTTGTAACTGCGTTATTAAAATTATAAATATTATATAGAATGTCACAGAACTGAATTATCTCCCTTACTGCAAATACTCCATTTGTATTACGATAAAGCGCCAACACGTATGTATAATTTTATATCCACCAGTAATGAGCGCGAGACATAGTGATACATGTATTCATCAATTAAGAGCTATACAAGATATATATAAACGTGGTGTCATTGAGCAAGGCACCTCACACGCGGCTTATTAGTAATATTACTAGTAATGTTGTTATAACTTGTAGCCCAATCCATTTGCTTTTTTCCCCTTGACAAAACAAATGTATCGTATACTGCAATCATATAATTACATATTAATCTCTGATTTGTTCTTAGTATTGTATGTATATATGTAATGTATTGTATGAAAAATGCAAAAAAATATTAAATTTAAAAAAATAAAAATTACTGATTAAACATTTATGTCGCCGACTGACCAGGAAAACAGGTTAGGGATAGAGGCAGTAATCCCACAAAACAGGTTAGGGATAGAGGCAGTAATCCCACAAAACAGGTTAGGGATAGAGGCAGTAATCCCACAAAACAGGTTAGGGATAGAGGCAGTAATCCCACAAAACAGGTTAGGGATAGAGGCAGTAATCCCACAAAACAGGTGGCAGTAAACTAAAGCTGAACAGTAGAATACTCTTCAATTGAAGATCAAATTTAGCCCTAACCCTAATGCCCAGATTACTGCCAATTGTATATTTCGTTACTGCCTCTATCGTTAACGAGGATATCTCTAGGTCTCCGCAAGGGGTTTAACATTAACTGATTAATGGAACCATACATATCAATGTGTTTACGCTCACACTCAGCTAGCGAAACGTCAAGACTTGAGTGAGCGGGGATGTAGACATGTCGCATGTCAAAAACCGCAATTTCGTAAAGAAGTTAAAAGTATGAGCATAAATATAAGAAAGTAATGAAAAATAAGTTTGGTTAAGAATTTAAAAGCAGCTGGACAGACAACTAGGGGCTGGCATGATCAATACATTAAACTGCCGTATTGAATTGCTCTATGGTAGAGAGATGGACACTATCAGGGGGAGATGATTCCAATGATAGATTGTTCTTGGAAAAAAGGTAAACTTGTAGTAGTCTGTAGGTGCTGTAATTAACCTGGTTAAGGAATAGCTGTGGGTGTGGGACGGGGGAGGGGAACTACCGTAGGTAATTTTCAATGGGGATATCAACCAGATCATTATGAATTTTATACATAAGGGATAACCTACTATCAATACGCCGTTGATCTAGTCTGCGTAGATTTAGGGAATGTAGCATGTCTGTAACACTAGAGGTATGATAGAAGTCAACCTCGATCCAACAGGCTGCTCTTCGCTGGACACCTTCAATTTGGTCTATCAATGTTTGGGTATGAGGTGACCAAATCTCGGAGCCATATTCCAGCTGGGGTCTCATAGTGTCTGGTAAGCCATGGATTTAAGGGGTTGACAATTGCCGTGTCAATAAGAAATTGTAAATATGGCTAACACCCAATAAAAAATTATATACATGAGTTTATAGTCCCATCTGAAGGACTTCTATATTATTATTGCCAGACGGGAGATCAAACCTGCTATCCCTGGATTTGCAGTTCAACATGTTAAAGCAGCATTACATTGTAATAAAGGATGTTTTGGGTAAAATATAAATACTAATGTGTGTGTGTTAACAAAATTCGAAATAGTCGCTCAGAAACGATAAAATTCAAATAAATTTAAACCGTCGTATACGCGAATTTGTTTATCAACACGAACTGTAAACACGCACAGCGCGCATGCATGAAACAACAGAGGATGTAGAAAATAACGTATATATTTTGAACATGAAATACTATCTATCTTCCTCTAATGTCGAACCCCTCGCGGGGATGTAGAAATGTCCCTAAAAGACTTAGCTAACAGAGGTATGAATCAACATATCAAGTAATTTAATTAAAAAAGACAAAGTGGGACGATGCATTCCGAATGTAAACAAGTGCGGACGATGCGTTCAGGTTGTAAACAAGTGCGTGATCGATCGACTCGGAAAGTCCTCGTGTTTGTTTAATCGCAAAAAAAACACTGTTTACCAAATGAACATAAGCATACAAAGTATAATGTTAGAATGTGTAGCAGCATTGCTACCCATACGTAAAAATTGAATTTTTCAAATATCTTTTATTTCATACGATGTAATGCTCCTTTAACTACTGGACCACTGACACATCTACCCCTGATAGCCATGAATCACTAGTTCATTACTTCATCCTAAATCTGACATGAAACAACATTTGTTTTTCTCTCTTCACAGATATATATTGTCACCAGATACAATGAACGGGTGTGTCATACCACATACACCAATTGTTGTAGATTTCTGGAAGATCAGAGAATGTCCACAAGCCAAAATATTCTTTCTAACACACCTACATGGTGACCATATAACAGGTATGTACAGGCCAAAATAGTACTAGTGATTAACCGAATAGTTGAACCGGCAATCGGAATCGCTTGATTGTCATGCATCGGACGGCAACAGCGGTTTGAACATCGGTTGCTCATCTGTTGGGGGAAAAATATCTGTTTGAATGTGATGGACTGTCAAACAGCTAGTAATAAGACATGCTTCGTTAATACATGCACGAAAATACAAATGGAGAGGACAATCATAAGCTATACAGCTTTCTGTCCAATTTCTTATATCAGTTGTTGTAAATAATCATGTATTGACAGAAAATAAATATGTTTAAACTAAAATACAAATGTATGACATATAGTTTACTTTCATGGTTAATGCAATATCTGAAAATTGCTTTACATGAAAATTAAATACATTTATGCTGATAGTAGTGCTAGTACAACAATTTATTTCGATACAAGCCTGATTAGCAATTAGTTAATCTCTAGCTAATACTCCGACGTAAAGACAATATTGCAGGAATTATTCAGTTGGAGGATTTTTTTCATGAGATTGACTGCTTTGGTAAAAAAAAACAAGAGTTATTGTTACACGGCTTGGTCTCAAAAGTTCTCCGTGTGACACGCATATGGTTTTCGTAGACAGAATTAGACTATTCTCCCACACTTTACTCCTGGTTACTAGAGGCTATAATGACCACAGGAGCATGAAACTTGATCCAAACAGCACCAACCAGCATCCTTTTACCTCTATCCTAGATCATCAGTTGGGATGTTATGTTTGCAGGACTAACTTCATCATGGAATTATCCTATCTACTGTTCGGAGATAACAGGAACGTTACTGGTACAGAGACATGGTGTTAGAGAGGATCTCATCCATACACTTCAGGTACTTCTCAAATATAAGAATTATTTGCCGCAATGTGGATCAAAGACGGCGCTGGCCGGGGACAGCCAGATCGTTGACAGCCCAGTCGGAGACAATCAAATTATCATATCAAATAGACAGCTAGATATTAATTTGGAATTAATTAATAATCACTTGCCTCTTTCATACTTTGTCGCCCGGATTGTCGGTGTAATTATAACTTTTCTCTATGATTTGTGATATAAACAATTGGTAACCATTCATTTAGTTGGCATTATTATTCATTAAATAAGATAATCCCAGTGTTTGCTACATGGTTGTTTTTTTAATTTCATTACCTGCATATTTAAGAGACTTTAAAAAGATGCACTATATCAAAGTCATCATTCACGCCTTGGGCCATCATCGACTTGGGCCGTCCTAGGGTCAAGTTTCTTGTCCACATAAGATCAAGATCACCATTACAGTCAAAGTTGCTGTTCTGATTGGTCAAGATCATTATTGGGTCCAAATTCTTGTCTTGGTAATTAATTGGAGTAAATGTTCCAGTCCTTGAGATGGTTATTGTCGGTGGTTTGATGGTTATTGTCGGTGGTTAGATGGTTATTGTCGGTGGTTAGATGGTTATTGTCGGTGGTTAGATGGTTATTGTCGGTGGTTAGATGGTTATTGTCGATGGTTTGATGGTTATTGTCGGTGGTTAGATGGTTATTGTCGGTGGTTAGATGGTTATTGTCGGTGGTTCTATCCTGGTTATTGTCGGTGGTTAGATGGTTATTGTCGGTGGTTAGATGGTTATTGTCGGTGGTTAGATGGTTATTGTCGGTGGTTAGATGGTTATTGTCGGTGGTTATTGTCGGTGGTTAGATGGTTATTGTCGGTGGTTATTGTCGGTGGTTAGATGGTTATTGCTGGTGGTTAGATGGTTATTGTCGGTGGTTAGATGGTTATTGTCGGTGGTTAGATGGTTATTGTCGGTGGTTGGATGGTTATTGTCGGTGGTTATTGTCAGTGGTTAGATGGTTATTGTCGGTGGTTAGATGGTTATTGTCGGTGGTTAGATGGTTATTGTCGGTGGTTGGATGGTTATTGTTGGTGGTTATTGTCGGTGGTTAGATGGTTATTGTCGGTGGTTAGATGGTTATTGTTGGTGGTTAGATGGTTATTGTCGGTGGTTCTACCCTGGATATTGTCTGTTCGAAGGTGCACCTGGGGTCTCTCCTTGATAATTGCCATATGATCTAAACTGTTGGTGCGACTTTAAACGACAAAACAAATCTGTTATAGAGTAATTAAGACTGCATTTACCACTGCCTCACCATCATTTAAGTCATATATAAGAAGCTGTATGGCTGGATAGTAAAAGGTCAATGGTTGTAATCCTGTACATGACTCGATGATATTTTGCAAACATTGTTCAAATATTTGTTATTTGGCTCTTCAATGCTAAAGATTTATTAATTAATATAACTTAAAATAACTTATTTTGATCCCTGTATCTGGGCTAATGTTCCTACACCTGTCACAGAATGATCCCCATATCTAGGGTCTTCCTACACCTGTCACGGAATGGTCCCTGCATGATAACATCTGGAGTATTCATACACCTGTCTCGGAGTGGTCCCTGCATGATAACATCTGGAGTATTCCTACACCTGTCTCAATGGTTCTGCATGATAACATCGGGAGTATTCCTACACCTGTCTCAGAATGGTTCCTGCATGATAACATCTGGAGTATTCCTACACCTGTCTCAGAGTGGTCCCTGCATGATAACATCTGGAGTATTCCTACACCTGTCTCAATGGTTCTGCATGATAACATCTGGAGTATTCCTACACCTGTCTCAATGGTTCTGCATGATAACATCTGGAGTATTCCTACACCTGTCTCAATGGTTCTGCATGATAACATCTGGAGTATTCCTACACCTGTCTCAGAATGGTTCCTGCATGATAACATCTGGAGTATTCCTACACCTGCAAGCAGTCCCTGTATGATAACATCTGGAGTATTCCTACACCTGCGAGCAGTCCCTGTACATGTATAAGGAGTTTTCCTTTACCTAATGTGTAAGCTGGAAACTCACTACAGTCAAACCTGTGTTAGTGGTCACCTCTGTTAAGCAGCCGACCTGTATTAAGCACCCAGTTTCCAGATTCACACTCGGTTGTTTTATTATATATTTGACCTATTAAGCAGCCACCTGTGCTAAGCAGCCACTTTCTCTGACTCCCTTGGCTGGATGTTTAAGACAGGTTTGACTGTACATGCATGTTACTATAGCTGTCTGTGCAACAATAGCTCATATTGACAGTACTATACTATCTTTCTCTCTGATTACATGTCACACTGACCAGCAGCGACAGTTCTTCTAATATTTCAATGATATAGAGTACCTTTAGGGTCTCCAATAAACGCTCCTGAAAATTGCAAATTCATCACAGGGTATTCTGACATTAGAATAAAAATTATTACTCTAATTAGTATTGATACACTGTTGTATTTATTTAAGACCGAGTGTGCAGAGATTATCTACCTGGACGCGAACCACGGTGAACAGATGACCGTGACCGCCATCGATGCCAACCACTGTCCAGGTGCCCTCATGTTCCTTATGCAAGGATACTTCGGTACCATTCTACACACAGGTGACTTCAGGTATCATCCTGATATGATACTGGACTCGGTCTTGTCAGAGTACTCAGGTAGGAACAACTTTTACATACATGTATATAATGGAGGCGTACATATCCAAGTGATATTCTTCCACCTATATAAATCGGAAAATCTCCATGGATACGACTGGAGCTGTCGATACCAAAAACAAAGAGACGTCACAAATCAAAATTTGTAAATTTCCCCACTTAGTTCATACAAATTTATTTTAGCTCGATACAACTCTTCAGACCTCATTCCTGATGGAATCCATCGCCATGAGGGAGAGAGAAGAGGCAATGTGGAATTTAAATGCATTTCCTAAGGACACACTCGTAATTACTACAGCTGGGCTCGAACTCCGGGCCTCTCGCACATTATTTTAAACTGTAATTGATAGGAAGCATAATGGTAAGGCGGTGGGAATAGCATTTTATTTCACTGACAAATTTCTTTGTTTCATCGAAAAGCATAAAAATAAATCATGATTATGGAAAGAATTTTACTTTTCCAAACTCTTGATTTTGTCCTTGCTTTAAAATGGTATTATTATTTTTCAGAGAAGGTTGATATACTATACCTAGATAATACCTATTGCGCCCCAGGCTGTGTATTTCCTACAAGAGATGAAGCCACTTCAAACATCATCAAAATTATCGAAGATCATCCTACACATGATGTGCTAATAGCCATGAGAAATCTTGGCAAAGAGGACCTACTTTGTAAAATTGCCGTGCATTTTAAAGAGTGGATTTCTGTTCCACATAAGTTCTATAGCACGTTAGAAATCCTTGGAGTTCCAGATGTGTTTGATAATAGCTCCATGCAGCATAGAATACGGGTAGTTCCATTTCATAGAGTCAGTAATAGATTTGTGAGTATGGTGAATGAGGAGCAACCGACAATAGTCATATTGCCAACAGCTTTGTATCACGGAATTGAAGCTACCCCTTATGAAAATAATGAAAACGTTTTCATTGTTCCATATTCAGACCATAGCTCTTATTCCGAGATTCGAGAATTTGTGTCTTATATCAAACCAAAGAAGATTATACCAGTCGTGAAGAGCAGTGCAAGAGGTCCCTTTGGAATAAGTATTGCCGACAGAGCAGATATGACATGTTTTGCGAAATTTACATCGAATGATTGGATAAGCAATGTTACAATACCAGTATCAGTTAAGGCATTTATGTACAGTAAGAAGCACACACTGTGTGTCATGGAGAAGAGAGGGATGAAGAGAAAAACTAAATCAAATCAAACACAAGCAAAGAAAATAAAGAGAGGAATTATGTATGATAGTCCAATATCTACATCTAGAGATGAAAGTAGGAAATCTGGTGAAAGCGATGGTACTGACAAACAGAGTATAGAGGATTTAAAGAGCAGTGAGTGTGATAAATTACGAAGGAATATAGCTCGAACTTTGTTTGATAAGACAGACCAACAGGAACTAGTGGCTGAAGTTGTTGAAAACAAAAAAGTATTAAGAGGTGCCGACAAAGACATTATTAGAAATGAAAAATGTGACATCAATGAATTACAGATTAGGAAAACATCTTCATCTATATCTGAAGAACTGGGAACTGCAACAAGAATTCAAGAGCTGAACATTGAAGAAGGTTTAGATGAAACTAATCTTGATATGTCTGACCAAGATGTGGGAGATAAATGTGAAAACAAAGGTCAGTTAGATATATGTTGCAAGGACAAAGACAAATCAAACAAGAAGATTGTGGGTAACAAAAATGCAAGTTTAGATCTTATGAAAGAAAATGGTTTTGACCAGTTGCAAGGAAATGAAAGCAGCACGATGACCAGCAGATATGATCAAACTGGAGCTAAGGTTGGACTGTATGCAGCAGATAGATGTCACGGCAGATCTATAAAGCCGAAACCAACAATCAAAGTACCATTGGATTTTAAAAATTCAAAGCAAACTTCTCTATTTGACAGTACACTTGGAACAAGAACCTATAGTAAATCGTCTAACAGACTTGCTCACCAGTCAGTGAAAGAAACATCTGCCATGTCTACTGAGAAGATAGGACTTGGTGACGATAATCCAGATGAAAGTATGGATGAAAACATAATGGGACAGGATCATAAAGATAGCAAATATAGCTTTGATGATTCACCATCACTATTGGAAATTACAAAATGTAAAGTGGGTGGAACAATATCAAACCGAAAGTCAAAATCAAATACAGACTGTGATGATCATTCTGATAGAGAGAACATTTCCAAATTTATTGAGAATTATCCTGAAGAAGATGAAACTACAATAATAAAGTCTTCAAAAAGGAAGAACTTCACACATGCGAAACAGTCAACACTGTCTCAATTCTTCACACCAATGGTACAAAAGGGGTTTGTTAATTTAGATGACGTGGTTGATAAAAATAAAAGGAATATTGCTCCAAAAGTAATTATGAAAGAAACTGGAAGTACAAAGCCTAGAAGAGTAAAAACAAGATTGAGCAATGACAAACATACAGCTAGTAATACAAAAGAAGTTGTTCGATTAAGTCTGAATGATTTGAGCGGAAATAATGAGACTTGGATTGAAACTAGTAAAGAAACAGATAGAGAAATACTTTTAATTGATACAGATTCAGAAATGGGTATTGCTGGAAAAAGCATTGCTGATACAGACGTAGGTGAAAGGTTAGACAGTATGAATCATTCTGGCCACAAGTATGGTGGTTCATACCCAATAGTAATTAAAAATGGGAATGTTGAATTAGAGAAAGGTGTAGATCTAGTTGATGTAACAGAAGAGACAGATAATATATGGAATGAGAAAAATTCACAGAATATATCTAATGAATCAATTATTGCTCAAGCTGGTACCCAAATTCAAAATTCAGAAAGAAATCTAGATCACTATGATTTAACAGACATTGCAGGTAAGGGAGAGTTCAACAGAGACAGTTCTGAAGCAGCAACTATAGTTGGAAGCAAGTATTTAGAATGCAGGAAATTGACAAATATTGCAGAAATTCAAAAATGTACAGTAAATACTACAAATCTTAAAAGAGTGGAAAATGTCTTACAACAAGAGCATATTCCCCGGTCTCAAATTGATTCAGAAACTAAAGAAGAAGAACAGTTTTTGGATGATCCCAACACTTCCAAAGACTGGAAGAGAAAAGTGGGTAATGAAACCATTGCAGTTCACAAAATGTTTGGAAAACAAACACCAAGACATGGAAGAAAACTGATTAGCAACAGAGAAGTAAATGACAAATTAGGTGACATTGAAATCATTTCTGTAGAGTCTGAAAGTGGAAGTCTGAATGACAACGAGTCAAATACTGGTCGAAATGGAATGTTGAAGAGTTGTCCAGTAGAAAGTGAAGGCTCCAGCTGTTACAAAAGTTGTGTGGAAGAAGATATTAATGAAAGAGATGGGGATGAAGATATTTATGAAATTTGTGTGGAAACAGAAATGTCTGTACTAGTTAATGTTGGAACTGAAATGGTTACTGAAGATTTGTTTGATCATGATAATGAAAATTCAAAGGATAATGTATCTGTATTAAATAATATTGGAAGTCCAGAGGACTTGTTTGGAGATTATGATAGCCAGGTAATTGGAGGTGGTATAGCAGAAGATATATCTAGTGTTGCAAAGATAGCAGCACAAAGAGAAATCAAAGCAGTGGAACAAACAGAAGAAAATTCTTTTGAACTTAACAGCAAAGTTAATACTGCAGGGAGATCAAAATATGGAAAGAATTCCAGAAAAACAGGAATCACTTATTCTGAGAAATTAGGAATTCGACAGCAAGCGAAATCTAGAAACACTAAGCTGAATACTAAGTCAGAAAGATCTGAAGCAAATTACCAATCTGAAAACAATATTATTAGTTCTAGACATGTCAGATCCAGACATTCTAAAACAATGGTGTTTAATTCAAGACGGAGTACAAGACAACTTGACAGAACGGAAAATACAAACGAAGAAGGAACCATAGGTCGGCAAAGAACAAATAGTGAAAAAGATGCACAAACAGTACACACTAATGTTCCATGTACAGAATGTGAATTGGATGCTTTTAAAATGACATTTGAATATTTTGAAAAGTTAAGATTGGAAGAAGAATTAACAAATACATAGCATTTATATAGCGCAAAAATTATTCTATTGCGCTTCACAATTCAGATGCAATTTTAAACATTTACACATGACAACAATATATGATATACTAGGATTCTAGTAATTAGTTTAAACAATATTTTATTCAATGAATATACATAGTATAATGATCACAATAAGAAAATACATGTAGGATTGAGGAGAAAGCAACTTGCTTATATGGTTACCTCTTTCCTACTAATTCTAGTAATTGGTTAAGAACATAATTATTATATCATAATATCTACACCATTACAGTATATAAGTGAGTGATTAGCGAGAAAAGTGGCAATATGAACCATAGACCCAAACACTGCTGCAAGAATGACAACTGTGATGTGGCCAGTACAGTGATTGGGCCGGTACAGTGATCCACCCATCACCACACGACAGCGCTCGAACCCAAGAGAATGCCCATACAACACTTCACTCGTCAATCCACTACTTATAAAGTCGATCTTTGATCTTATTGAACACAATTATCATCATTAAACTGTTTTATATCATCACATATGTTATTTTTGTACCAAGAGCGCAAACTTATCGTTCATAAAATTGCCTATACAGATGGGTTTTCAGTTTTAATCGGAAACTGGCTTCCGACTCAATGTTTTTCAGATAACTAGGTAGATCGTTCCACAATTTGGGTCCAACGACGGCCATAGATCTATCAGCTAATTTTGTTCATCGTCTTGGGATGTTAAAGTTAGTGTCACTTTGTGATCTTAGTCTGGACCTTCCTCGAATGGGTACAAACATTTCTCCCAGATATACTGGAGTTGTTCCATTATTGACACGGAATACCATCACTAGAACTTGGAAAATGATTCTGGCTTTAACTGGAAGCCAGTGGAGTTCCTTCAGAAGTTCCGCACTTGGTTGTTCAAACGAGGCATTAAGGACAACTCTAGCGGCATGATTTATGTAGTTTGTCGACTTGGTAGGCTGGAATTTCGGTAAACAGACCATTGCAGAAGTCGATGTGCGAATGAACCAACCCGTGCACTAATGATTCAGTAGATTTTTTTGTGAGATGTTTTCGCATAGCTTCTTAAGGTCTTATAAGATTTCTTAACTGCACACATGCTATCGGACACTTATTGGATGTGATGGTCGAAGTTGAGTGTACTGGTCATGTGACCACCCAGATCTCTGACATGATCAACGTATTTTATGTCATAACCGCCAATGTTGACACTAGAAATGTTTAATTTTGATAATTGTTGCCTAGTTCCATAAATGATTACTTTAGTTTTAGAGTTATTCATCTTCAGTTTGAAAGTTGTCATGCATGTTATTATTTCATTGAGGCAACTGTCGAGTTGTTGTAGAACAATTGCTTCGTTTGGAGAATTGCCTGCCTGAATTTTGAATGCAATCTTGTGATCGTCTGCATATCCATACAGATCGGCTGGATATTTCTGCACCACGCGATTCAGGGCTGATATGTACAGGGTAAAGATCACCAGTACATCACACGAACCCTGTGGAACACCGAACCTCAATGGCTCAGTTTTGGATGCCGACTGTTTGACCATGACTCATTGTTCTGTTCTTGAGATAAAGCTCGATCCATTTCAAAGGAGTGCTTTGAATACCAAAATCATTAGTTTAGAGAAGGAAAAACATTCAAAGCAGACTAGCCTGGGAACAGGAGTCGATATATTTTGCCTGGTCAGTCAAATAAATATATTTTAACACCGAGACTATTAATTAGGCCGTATTGAGCTTCTGATATCATTTTGCCAGAAGTGAAAAATCGACAGACTGGAACCCAGACTAAGCAACGAGCATAAAGCTTGGTATTCATTAAATTAGTTAAACTATACACTTGATACTTACCCGTTGATATGTAATTTATGATAAACTTCGAATATTCCGAAAATGATCGAATATTCAAATACATTTGCATAATTTTGGTACTTGGTGACGTCCAAAATAACAATGTATTGATATCATAATGGTGGAATCGATGAAGGTCATTTTGGCTTAATACTTGACAAATGGGTCTTACAACTTCAAGATCACCCTAATAGGCCACATGTACTCGTTTTGTTTCTCCATTAGCCACGTGGCATCGGTGGATCCTTGATATGACGTGTCCCGTTGTAAATACCTGCATGTACTCCTAGATCCAGCCAGTTAGCTCTATTGTAGTCCCAAGGGCCTGCTTATGTGACCGTGTGAGGATACGACGTGTCCCGTTGTAAATACCTGCATGTACTCTTTTTGTTTCTCCATTAGGCATGTGGCATCAGTGGATCCTCACACAAGCAATTACCTCGATACGACGTGTCCCGTTGTAAATACCTGCATGTACTCCTAGATCCAGCCAGTTAGCTCTATTGTAGTCCCAAGGGCCTGCTTATGTGACAGGCAGACAGTATGACGGACACAAACACAACGTTTTAATAAAAAATTTATTTTCGTTTATATCTCTAATTCATTTCATAATACATTGATATCAACAATACTATAAACAATTGAGGCATTAAGTGTCAGCAATAATATCTCTAGGATGTCGTTGCAAAACCACCACGGCCATTTTTTTTATCTCAAAGTCTTGTTAAAAAAATGAAATCTGGTTGTGATGTACGACAAAGTGTTGAAACCATTAGATCTGTATCGAAATCTTAAACCTCGCTTTACCCCACGTAAGAGGCCAATTATTTATTTTACCTCCATACTGCTGATAAGCAAAAGGCACATTGTGCTACATAATCAATATATATAGGAATAGTGGACCGGCAGCTATATGTGGGAAGCGATAACGGTGTTGTATGCCATTTATATATTAATTCATTGTGAGAGTGCCACCTGGTGGGGATTATTGTTGATAGCAGTGTTGGGTGGGGGGGGGGGGGGCTGGACGTTCCAGGCTAGAATACTATTTGAAAATGGCTTATCAAATCATTCTCTATGCATGTGTAATATTTTTGTTATGGTGGATAGATTTTGGTTTTATACAAATTTATTTGAGCTCAATTTCGAAACAAGTTCCTACAACTTATATTATTCATTCTCGAGAACTTATTTCTGATGGAATCCATCGCCACGAGAGAGAGAGAGAAGAGGTACATTGCAATGTGGAATTTAAATGCCTTGCCTAAGGGTACAACAGCTGAACGCGAACTTCGAGCCATTCGCGAGCACCTTACCACTGCGCTATCACCTTGATAGCTAGATAACTGTTGTGTTAATAAATTAATGTACGGTAATGGGATTATCTAGAGTCCAATAATAACCTCGTTGCATGGCTCAGCTTGATGCAATATCACATAATGCTATAATCATTTTGATTATGCAAAAACTTATATACACAGAAAATACATGAGAAACAAACAAGACACAATACTTCCATGGTAATATACAAATGGACATGGTAAACTGTCACATGCAGACAATTACACTGCAAATGGTCATGGTAAACTGTCACATGCAGACAAATACACTGCAAATGGTCATGGTAAACTGTCACATGCAGACAATTACACTGCAGATGGACATAGTAAATTGTTGCATGCAGACAATTACACTGCAGATGGACATGGTAAACTGTCACATGCAGACAAATACACTGCAAATGGTCATGGTAAACTGTCACATGCAGACAATTACACTGCAAATGGACATTGTAAACTGTTGCATGCAGACAATTACATTGCAGATGGACATGGTAAACTGTCACATGCAGAAAATTACACTGCAAATGGACATGGTAAACTGTCACATGCAGACAATTACACTGCAAATGGACATGGTAAACTGTCACATGCAGACAATTACACTGCAAATGGACATGGCAAACTGTCACATGCAGACAATTACACTGCAAATGGACAAGGTAAACTGTCACATGCAGACAATTACACTGCAAATGGTCATGGTTAACTGTCACATGCAGACAATTACACTGCAAATGGACACGGTAAACTGTCATATGCAGACAATTACACTGCAAATGGTCATGGTAAACTGTCACATGCAGACAATTACACTGCAAATGGACATGGTAAACTGTCACATGCAGACAATTACACTGCAAATGGACATGGTAAACTGTCACATGCAGACAATTACACTGCAAATGGACATGGTAAACTGTCACATGCAGAAAATTACACTGCAAATGGTCATGGTAAACTGTCACATGCAGACAATTACACTGCAAATGGACATGGTAAACTGTCACATGCAGACAATTACACTGCACATGGTCATGGTAAACTGTCACATGCAGACAATTACACTGCAAATGGACATGGTAAACTGTCACATGCAGAAAATTACACTGCAAATGGTCATGGTAAACTGTCACATGCAGACAATTACACTGCAAATGGACATGGTAAACTGTCACATGCAGACAATTACACTGCACATGGTCATGGTAAACTGTCACATGCAGACAATTACACTGCAAATGGACATGGTAAACTGTCACATGCAGAAAATTACACTGCAAATGGTCATGGTAAACTGTCACATGCAGACAATTACACTGCAAATGGACATGGTAAACTGTCACATGCAGACAATTACACTGCATAACCAAAATTTCAAAACTCGTTTCATAAAATATGGCCATGGTCTGAAATCACCAGAGTGTAAGATCCTATATTTATCAACTAAATACAATGTGTTATTCAACTGGTTGAAAGCAATGGAATAATACATTTTATTTCTCACAAATTTATGCTAATGGAATGGTTCCTAGCTGCACTGCCACAGCATGTTGAAACAGACGTTTTTGTGCTTAAACCATCTAGCACCATTTAGCGGTTGCATCATTTTCTATCATAGAAAAGTCAAAAATAAAATCTGAATTTGTTTACGTGAATGATCGAATAATATTTCACTTATGAACATAGAAAGCTATTATAATGCTTTCAATGTTTATTCGTTGAAATATAATTTGCTCATACACTGAAACAAACATATCCTCAATATACATGGAGAATTCACCAACAAGGTACATGTATACATCTTATCTAGGATTTCACATTACGGACTGATGCTAAAAGTATGATATATTATGTAGAAAATGTAAAATTATATAATACATGTGAAATGAACCCTGAATTAAATGCTTGATCATTAAGAGACATCTACAGCTGGATAAACTCGTTCATTACATCAAGTTGGTACAATGAAATCACTCATTCATTACATCAAGTTGGTACAATGAAATCACTCATTCATTACATCAAGTTGGTACAATGAAATCACTCATTCATTACATCAAGTTGGTACAATGACATCACTCATTCATTACATCAAGTTGGTACAATGACATCACTCATTCATTACATCAAGTTGGTACAATGAAATCACTCATTCATTACATCAAGTTGGTACAATGACATCACTCATTCATTACATCAAGTTGGTACAATGAAATCACTCATTCATTACATCAAGTTGGTACAATGAAATCACTCATTCATTACATCAAGTTGGTACAATGAAATCACTCATTCATTACATCAAGTTGGTACAATGACATCACTCATTCATTACATCAAGTTGGTACAATGACATCACTCATTCATTACATCAAGTTGGTACAATGAATCATTCATTACATCAAGTTGGTACAATGAAATCATTCATTACATCAAGTTGGTACAATGAAATCACTCATTCATTACATCAAGTTGGTACAATGAATCATTCATTACATCAAGTTGGTATAATGAAATCACTCATTCATTACATCAAGTTGGTACAATGAAATCATTCATTCATTACATCAAGTTGGTACAATGCAATCACTCATTACATCAAGTTGGTACAATGAAATCATTCATTCATTACATCAAGTTGGTACAATGAATCATTCATTACATCAAGTTGGTACAATGAATCATTCATTATATCAAGTTGGTACAATGAATCATTCATTACATCAAGTTGGTACAATGAAATCATTCATTCATTACATCAAGTTGGTACAATGAATCATTCATTACATCAAGTTGGTACAATGAATCATTCATTACATCAAGTTGGTACAATGAATCATTCATTACATCACGTTGGTACAATGAATCATTCATTACATCAAGTTGGTATAATGAATCATTCATTACATCAAGTTGGTACAAACACTCATTCATTACATCAAGTTGGTACAATGAATCATTCATTACATCAAGTTGGTACAATGGCTCATTCATTACATCAAGTTGGTACAATGAATCATTCATTACATCAAGTTGGTACAATCACTCATTCATTACATCAAGTTGGTACAATGAATCATTCATTACATCAAGTTGGTACAATGACTCATTCATTACATCAAGTTGGTACAATGACTCATTCATTACATCAAGTTGGTACAATGACTCATTCATTACATCAAGTTGGTACAATGACTCATTCATTACATCTAGTTGGTACAATTACATCACTCATTCATTACATCAAGTTGGTACAATCACTCATTCATTACATCAAGTTGGTACAATCACTCATTCATTACATCAAGTTGGTACAATGACTCATTCATTACATCTAGTTGGTACAATGACATCACTCATTCATTACATCAAGTTGGTACAATCACTCATTCATTACATCAAGTTGGTACAATCACTCATTCATTACATCAAGTTGGTACAATGACTCATTCATTACATCTAGTTGGTACAATCACATCACTCATTCATTACATCAAGTTGGTACAATGACTCATTCATTACATCACGTTGGTACAATGACTCATTCATTACATCAAGTTGGTACAATGACTCATTCATTACATCTAGTTGGTACAATGACTCATTCATTACATCAAGTTGGTACAATGACTCATTCATTACATCTAGTTGGTACAATGACATCACTCATTCATTACATCAAGTTGGTACAAACAAATTAATCAGTGCTTACCTTAATATAGATTTTTAGGAATTTTTTTTTTTTATATTTTCAAAATTTCAGGATTTATTTTTTACATAGACAAAAAACAAAATGTACCAATTTTAGCACAGATTAATGTTGTGTATTATTTACACCGATACCAGTGTTAATATGTCCCCTTAAATTGTATATAATTACAATATATACCATAATTATCATATCACTACAAAGCTCTCTAGTTATATCTCAACGAGATTCTCCAACTGTCCTATGGATTCGTACTACTACCGGTATCACATGAGATTTTCACCCGCGGGTGAAAAAATGCCATGAGATTTTCACCCCCTCACCCGCCCCCCAATATTTTAACCCTAACCAAGTCTCATAGGGGGGTGAAAATCTCATGGCATTTTGTTCACCCGCGGGTGAATAAATAGGCGGGTGAAAATATCATATGACACCGGTATTGTATATTCTTTTTCATCAATACTTGGAAATTAACTATTCATACTGTGATAATATATATTTGTATATTCTGATTTTGATTTTATTACAAGACATACAGGTGACATATCTAAACCCTGATTCAATCAAACCGACTTCTGGATGAACCGGCGTTCATTCTGGACATTATGAATGGTGTTGTGGCCAGCGCTAGTATCGATAGTCCAAGGAGCGGTCGGTAGAATATCCAAGCGATTGCTATGATCGTCAACGATAGACTGATTGATAAACTCATGTTCATCAGGAACACTCCCATGGCAACTATGTCTCGTACAATAGGTAGCCAATCAACTGCAAGTAAATCAATCATACAATAGGTAACCAATCAATTGCAAGGAAATCATACAATAGGTAACCAATCAACTGCAAGTAAATCATACAATAGGTAGTCAATTAACTGCAAGTAAATCATACAATAGGTAACCAATCAACTGCAAGTAAATCATACAATATTTAACCAATCAACTGCAAGTAAATCATACAATAGGTAACCAATCAACTGCAAGGAAATCATACAATAGGTAACCAATCAACTGCAAGGAAATCATACAATAGGTAACCAATCAACTGCAAGTAAATCATACAATAGGTAGCCAATCAACTGCAAGTAAATCATACAATAGGTAACCAATCAACTGCAAGTAAATCATACAATAGGTAACCAACCAACTGCAAGTAAATCATACAATAGGTAACCAATCAACTGCAAGTAAATCATACAATAGGTAACCAATCAACTGCAAGTAAATCATACAATAGGTAACCAATAAACTGCAAGTAAATCATACAATAGGTAACCAATCAACTGACAGTAAATCATACAATAGGTAACCAATCAACTGCAAGTAAATCATACAATAGGTAACCAATCAACTGACAGTAAATCATACATGTCACAGGGTGACAAGTGACCACTCCATATTGAGCATCACTGCGCTAATCAGCCCAAGGATTAATTAGTGAAGTTAGACAGTGGCCATAGCAGATCTTGGAACATTTGATTGAACAATGCAACTGCAATTACTCCAGCTGTCCGACTAGCGCAGTGGTTAGCGCGCTCGCTTCTCACCAATGCAACCTGGGTTCGATCCTTGGATCAGTAAGTATGTGAGATGGTACGGTGGTCGCCAGATCGGACAGGTGGGTTTTCTCTGGGTACTCCGGTTTCCTCCCACACGAATGACACACATATATATCCGCGCCAACGAGAGTGATTAATATAAGTTGATAGAACTTGCTTCGCAATCGTTGTAAAGTAAATACAGTTTAAACTTTTTTAATTACTCCAGCATTACTGAGATGATCAGAGTGGTTATGTAACTTGTACAAGACATAATGCTATTTGAAGAATATTGGATATTAACTTTATTCAAGTGGGAGAGAGGGCATCATCAAAATTAAAAGATTTTAACAATCCAAGGGTCATAACTCTGTTGTTACTTAGACAATCCAAGGCTTATAACTCTGTTGTTACTTAGACATTCCAAGAGTCATAACTCTGTTGTTACTTAGACAATTATTGCGACAAAAATTGGACAGTAATTACTGCAGCAGACTTGAACCCATCCCTAAACAACTGACCCTAACAACCCCATAGCATGCAACCCCTAAACAACCAACGCTAACAAGCCCTAAACATCTGACCTTATCAACCCCTAAACAACCGACCCTAACAACCCATAAACAACCGACCCTAACAACCCATAAACAACCGACCCTAACAATCCCTAAACAACCAACACTAACAACCCCTAAACAACAACCCATAAACAACCGACCCTTAACAACCGCTAAACAACCGACCCCAACAACCCGTAAACAACCGACCCTAACAATGCCTAAACAACCGACCCTAACAACCCCTAAACAACCCGTAAACAACCGACCCTAACAATCCGTAAACAACCGACCCTAACAACCCATAAACAACCAGACCCTTAACAACCGCTAAACAACCGACCCCAACAACCCGTAAACAACCGACCCTAACAACCCATAAACAACCGACCCTAACAACCCATAAACAACCGACCCTAACAACACCTAAACAACCGACCCTAACAACCCATAAACAACCGACCCTAATAACCCGTAAACAACCGACTCTAACAACACCTAAACAACCGACCCTAACAACCCCTAAACAATCGACCCTAACATCCCGTAAACAACCGACCCTAACAACCCCTAAACAACCGACCCTAACAATCCCTAAACAACCGACCCTAACAACCCCTAAACAACCGACCCTAACAACCCCTAAACAACCGACCCTAACAACATGTACCTAATGTAGTGACTATACTGGTGAGGCACGAGAATCCGATAAACATGAGAAGCCATCCTCCAAACCTGACTGCCCACGTGATCACCGAGTTCTGCATCTTCTCCTTGCCAAATATCTCCTGTAAATAACAAATTGATGCATGAATATAACTTGAAATACACCAGCAGGCTGTTCTACTAATGCATTGATTAGTACACTCGCTTCTCACCAATGCAACCCGGGTTCGATCCTTTGAACTGGGAAGTACTGTATGTGAGATGATGTGGTGGTTGCCAGATCGAACCAGTGGGTTTTCTCCGGGTACTCCCACCCGAATGACCACATATATACATGTATATACATCATATATATATGTCATCCGCGACAACGAGAGTGATTAATAAATATTGGATCTTACATTCGTGGTGATTTCATACAATATTTTATGAAGACGAGCTTCATAAAATATGGTATGAAATCATCACGAGTGTAAGTAGATATACCTGAGCTGCCACTGTAGTGGTTATATAAATATACCAGAGCTGCCACTGTACTGTGGTTATATAAATATACCTGAGCTGCCACTGTACTGTGGTTATATAAATATACTGGAGCTGCCACTGTACTGTGGTTATATAAATATACTGGAGCTGCCACTGTACTGTGGTTATATAAATATACTGGAGCTGCCACTGTACTGTGGTTATATAAATATACTGGAGCTGCCACTGTACTGTGGCTATATAAATATACTGGAGCTGCCACTGTACTGTGGTTATATAAATATACTGGAGCTGCCACTGTACTGTGGTTATATAAATATACTGGAGCTGCCACTGTAGTGGTTATATAAATATACCAGAGCTGCCACTGTAGTGGTTATATAAATATACCAGAGCTGCCACTGTAGTGGTTATATAAATATACCAGAGCTGCCACTGTACTGTGGTTATATAAATATACCAGAGCTGCCACTGTAGTGGTTATATAAATATACCAGAGCTGCCACTGTAGTGGTTATATAAATATACCAGAGCTGCCACTGTACTGTGGTTATATAAATATACCAGAGCTGCCACTGTAGTGGTTATATAAATATACCAGAGCTGCCACTGTAGTGGTTATATAAATATACCAGAGCTGCCACTGTACTGTGGTTATATAAATATACCAGAGCTGCCACTGTACTGTGGTTATATAAATATACCAGAGCTGCCACTGTACTGTGGTTATATAAATATACCAGAGCTGCCACTGTACTGTGGTTATATAAATATACCAGAGCTGCCACTGTACTGTGGTTATATAAATATACTGGAGCTGCCACTGTACTGTGGTTATATAAATATACTGGAGCTGCCATTGTACTGTGGTTATATAAATATACCAGAGCTGCCACTGTAGAGGTTATATAAATATACTGGAGCTGCCATTGTACTGTGGTTATATAAATATACTGGAGCTGCCACTGTAGTGGTTATATAAATATACCAGAGCTGCCACTGTAGTGGTTATATAAATATACCAGAGCTGCCACTGTAGTGGTTATATAAATATACTGGAGCTGCCACTGTACTGTGGTTATATAAATATACCAGAGCTGCCACTGTAGTGGTTATATAAATATACTGGAGCTGCCACTGTACTGTGGTTATATAAATATACCAGAGCTGCCACTGTACTGTGGTTATATAAATATACTGGAGCTGCCACTGTACTGTGGTTATATAAATATACTGGAGCTGCCACTGTAGTGGTTATATAAATATACCAGAGCTGCCACTGTAGTGTGGTTATATAAATATACTGGAGCTGCCACTGTACTGTGGTTATATAAATATACCAGAGCTGCCACTGTAGTGGTTATATAAATATACTGGAGCTGCCACTGTACTGTGGTTATATAAATATACTGGAGCTGCCACTGTACTGTGGTTATATAAATATACTGGAGCTGCCACTGTACTGTGGTTATATAAATATACTGGAGCTGCCACTGTACTGTGGTTATATAAATATACTGGAGCTGCCACTGTACTGTGGTTATATAAATATACTGGAGCTGCCACTGTACTGTGGTTATATAAATATACTGGAGCTGCCACTGTACTGTGGTTATATAAATATACTGGAGCTGCCACTGTAGTGTGGTTATATAAATATACTGGAGCTGCCACTGTACTGTGGTTATATAAATATACCTGAGCTGCCACTGTACTGTGGTTATATAAATATACCAGAGCTGCCACTGTAGTGGTTATATAAATATACTGGAGCAGCCACTGTACTGTGGTTATATAAATATACCAGAGCTGCCACTGTACTGTGGTTATATAAATATACTGGAGCTGCCACTGTACTGTGGTTATATAAATATACTGGAGCTGCCACTGTACTGTGGTTATATAAATATACTGGAGCTGCCACTGTACTGTGGTTATATAAATATACTGGAGCTGCCACTGTACTGTGGTTATATAAATATACTGGAGCTGCCACTGTACTGTGGTTATATAATATACCAATATACTGGAGCTGCCACTGTACTGTGGTTATATAAATATACCAGAGCTGCCACTGTACTGTGGTTATATAAATATACCAGAGCTGCCACTGTACTGTGGTTATATAAATATACTGACGAGCTGCCACTGTACTGTGGTTATATAAATATACTGGAGCTGCCACTGTACTGTGGTTATATAAATATACTGAGCTGCCACTGTACTGTGGTTATATAAATATACCAGAGCTGCCACTGTACTGTGGTTATATAAATATACTGGAGCTGCCATTGTACTGTGGTTATATAAATATACTGGAGCTGCCACTGTACTGTGGTTATATAAATATACCAGAGCTGCCACTGTACTGTGGTTATATAAATATACCAGAGCTGCCACTGTACTGTGGCTATATAAATATACTGGAGCTGCCACTGTACTGTGGTTATATAAATATACCAGAGCTGCCACTGTACTGTGGTTATATAAATATACTGGAGCTGCCATTGTACTGTGGTTATATAAATATACTGGAGCTGCCACTGTACTGTGGTTATATAAATATACCAGAGCTGCCACTGTACTGTGGTTATATAAATATACTGGAGCTGCCACTGTACTGTGGTTATATAAATATACTGGAGCTGCCACTGTACTGTGGTTATATAAATATACTGGAGCTGCCACTGTACTGTGGTTATATAAATATACTGGAGCTGCCACTGTACTGTGGTTATATAAATATACTGGAGCTGCCACTGTACTGTGGTTATATAAATATACTGGAGCTGCCATTGTACTGTGGTTATATAAATATACCAGAGCTGCCACTGTACTGTGGTTATATAAATATACCAGAGCTGCCACTGTACTGTGGTTATATAAATATACTGGAGCTGCCACTGTACTGTGGTTATATAAATATACTGGAGCTGCCACTGTACTGTGGTTATATAAATATACAGGAGCTGCCACTGTACTGTGGTTATATAAATATACCAGAGCTGCCACTGTACTGTGGTTATATAAATATACTGGAGCTGCCATTGTACTGTGGTTATATAAATATACTGGAGCTGCCACTGTACTGTGGTTATATAAATATACCAGAGCTGCCACTGTACTGTGGTTATATAAATATACCAGAGCTGCCACTGTACTGTGGCTATATAAATATACTGGAGCTGCCACTGTACTGTGGTTATATAAATATACCAGAGCTGCCACTGTACTGTGGTTATATAAATATACTGGAGCTGCCATTGTACTGTGGTTATATAAATATACTGGAGCTGCCACTGTACTGTGGTTATATAAATATACCAGAGCTGCCACTGTACTGTGGTTATATAAATATACCAGAGCTGCCACTGTACTGTGGCTATATAAATATACTGGAGCTGCCACTGTACTGTGGTTATATAAATATACCAGAGCTGCCACTGTACTGTGGTTATATAAATATACTGGAGCTGCCATTGTACTGTGGTTATATAAATATACTGGAGCTGCCACTGTACTGTGGTTATATAAATATACCTGAGCTGCCACTGTACTGTGGTTATATAAATATACCTGAGCTGCCACTGTACTGTGGTTATATAAATATACCTGAGCTGCCACTGTACTGTGGTTATATAAATATACCTGAGCTGCCACTGTACTGTGGTTATATAAATATACCTGAGCTGCCACTGTACTGTGGTTATATAAATATACCTGAGCTGCCACTGTACTGTGGTTATATAAATATACCTGAGCTGCCACTGTACTGTGGTTATATAAATATACCTGAGCTGCCACTGTACTGTGGTTATATAAATATACCTGAGCTGCCACTGTACTGTGGTTATATAAATATACCTGAGCTGCCACTGTACTGTGGTTATATAAATATACCTGAGCTGCCACTGTACTGTGGTTATATAAATATACCTGAGCTGCCACTGTACTGTGGTTATATAAATATACCTGAGCTGCCACTGTACTGTGGTTATATAAATATACCAGAGCTGCCACTGTAGTGGTTATATAAATATACCAGAGCTGCCATTGTACTGTGGTTATATAAATATACTGGAGCTGCTACTGTACTGTGGTTATATAAATATACCAGAGCTGCCACTGTACTGTGGTTATATAAATATACCAGAGCTGCCACTGTACTGTGGCTATATAAATATACTGGAGCTGCCACTGTACTGTGGTTATATAAATATACCAGAGCTGCCACTGTACTGTGGTTATATAAATATACTGGAGCTGCCATTGTACTGTGGTTATATAAATATACTGGAGCTGCCACTGTACTGTGGTTATATAAATATACCTGAGCTGCCACTGTACTGTGGTTATATAAATATACTGGAGCTGCCACTGTACTGTGGTTATATAAATATACCTGAGCTGCCACTGTACTGTGGTTATATAAATATACTGGAGCTGCCACTGTACTGTGGTTATATAAATATACTGGAGCTGCCACTGTACTGTGGTTATATAAATATACCAGAGCTGCCACTGTACTGTGGTTATATAAATATACCAGAGCTGCCACTGTACTGTGGTTATATAAATATACTGGAGCTGCCACTGTACTGTGGTTATATAAATATACTGGAGCTGCCACTGTACTGTGGCTATATAAATATACCAGAGCTGCCACTGTACTGTGGTTATATAAATATACCAGAGCTGCCACTGTACTGTGGTTATATAAATATACTGGAGCTGCCACTGTACTGTGGTTATATAAATATACTGGAGCTGCCACTGTACTGTGGTTATATAAATATACCTGAGCTGCCACTGTACTGTGGTTATATAAATATACCAGAGCTGCCACTGTACTGTGGTTATATAAATATACTGGAGCTGCCACTGTACTGTGGTTATATAAATATACCAGAGCTGCCACTGTAGTGTGGTTATATAAATATACTGGAGCTGCCACTGTACTGTGGTTATATAAATATACCAGAGCTGCCACTGTACTGTGGTTATATAAATATACTGGAGCTGCCACTGTACTGTGGTTATATAAATATACTGGAGCTGCCACTGTACTGTGGTTATATAAATATACCAGAGCTGCCACTGTACTGTGGTTATATAAATATACTGGAGCTGCCACTGTACTGTGGTTATATAAATATACCTGAGCTGCCACTGTACTGTGATTATATAAATATACCAGAGCTGCCACTGTACTGTGGTTATATAAATATACTGGAGCTGCCACTGTACTGTGGTTATATAAATATACCAGAGCTGCCACTGTACTGTGGTTATATAAATATACTGGAGCTGCCACTGTACTGTGGTTATATAAATATACTGGAGCTGCCACTGTACTGTGGTTATATAAATATACCTGAGCTGCCACTGTAGTGTGGTTATATAAATATACCAGAGCTGCCACTGAGTAACTCGGGTGAGATAACCTACTATTTGATGACTTTGTACATTTTTGGGCTGTAATGTCACTGAGATTCCCTGCATGTACGAATGGATAACATTTCGGAAGCTCACTGCCAGTAATTGATTGAGTTGGTTCGCACCAACTCTACTTTGTTCGATGCTAAATAACATAAATATGCTGAACATAAAGATAGATGTTCAGAAGTTGGTAAGGTTGTTCGCTCAAAAATCATCATTAATATAGACTAGTGAAAATGTATAGGTATTAACCCTTTCAACACCACAGACCTCTAAATAGGCGTACAAAAAGTGTAGATCCAGATGAGCCGGCTCGTGATGAGCCGTCTCATCAGGATCTGCACTTTTTGCCAGTAATATTACAATTTTTAAACAATAATTTACCCATTTTGATAAATGAACTGATCCAAATGTAATTTTCTTATTAATTTAATTGGTCTAAAAATGTCATGGACCAGTCTATGGCAGTTACTTGGTGTTGAATGGGTTAAAGGAAACAAACAAATCACATACCATGAATGCATTCGCACAGCGCTTGTACCTGCATATGGAATCTTAGCTTTACATCTTATGGGGCCTCTCCAACTATTGGTGGAGGAAGACTCTGGGTGCCCATCCGAGCAGTATTTCAGGCATGGAAGGTCATCCGGGTAGATCCAGCAACCTTCCACAAGCCAGCTGGATGACTTCCTCACATGAAAAAATTTGACACTCCCAATGGGATTCGAACCTGCCAAAGTGATTTGAAATCGACGACAATAAGCACTCGGCCACGTTTTGTTCATACGTAATACTCTGTATAGAATTCAGTAAATGGAACTTTGGATTACTGTCTAACCTGAATTAGATAATGACTAAGTCCAATGAAAAAGCCACATTTCTCGCTTCTAAATCGTATAGACGAGACCTACTTATGTACGTTGTCTAAGTCTGGTAGATCAACTCATTGGCCCGTCTTAACGATATATACATCTCGCTTCGCTCCGTGTATATTTCGCTAAGACGGGCCAATTCGTGATCTATCCGATACACACATGACATTATGATGGAAAATATTCGAAACAGTTTACCTGTGCTGATAAACTACCCTCATACAATAGTTCCAGGACGTCGCCAGCTAGGGTCTGGTAAGGCAACAACTTTGATCCCAGTTGCCTGGCTACAATGCTCACCTAAACGGATAAAAGTGTATTTATAGTAACACAGACCTTGCAGATGGATCTGTAGTCCAGTGGTAACACGCTGGACTGGTAATCCAAGGATCGCAGGTTCGATCCCCGTCTGACCCTAATAAAATTCAGTTGGAACTGTAAGCCGAGGTCTTGTGTCGGTGCTTCACACTGTGCACGTAAAAGAACCAGAGGAGATTCTGGAATGGGTCTCTGTCTGTATCATTGCACTATCCTCCAAAATGACTGATCTCTTCAGGAGGCGTCGCTCATATGGACAACCAGTAGCGACGATAAATAAACGTAAAAACACACTCCAGCATCACAGTATGTTGAAAACTGTAGTAGTCTGAGATTTGAAAAATGCAATGGGCTGATTGGCCGTAGCCTTTCGAACCACGTTGTAAGCAACTTACCGGATGCCAGACATGAAAGCAAAGCGTTGAACCCTGTTTCTCTTACATTACCTGCTTTAGTTAATTGTAACAATGCAGGGTACCAGTCTACAGAATGACATACACAATATATCATTACAGAATTACAAGCAACCACACTATTCCTGACTTATAGTACAATGACATATAGTACAATGACATATAATACAATGACATATAGCACAATGCCATATAATACAATGACATATAGTACAATGACATATAATACAATGACATATAGCACAATGACATATAGCACAATGACATATAATACAATGACATATAATACAATGACATATAGCACAATGCCATATAATACAATGACATATAGCACAATGCCATATAATACAATGACATATAGTACAATGACATATAATACAATGACATATAGTACAATGACATATAATACAATGACATATAGCACAATGCCATATAATACAATGACATATAGTACAATGACATATAATACAATGACATATAGTACAATGACATATAATACAATGACATATAGTACAATGACATATAATACAATGACATATAGCACAATGCCATATAATACAATGACATATAGTACAATGACATATAGTACAATGACATATAATACAATGACATATAGTACAATGACATATAGTACAATGACATATAATACAATGACATATAATACAATGACATATAGCACAATGCCATATAATACAATGACATATAGTACAATGACATATAATACAATGACATATAGCACAATGCCATATAATACAATGCCATATAATACAATGACATATAATACAATGCCATATAATACAATGACATATAATACAATGACATATAATACAATGACATATAATACATATAATACAATGACATATAATACAATGACATAATACATATAATGCAATGACATATAGTACAATGACATATAATACAATGACATATAATACAATGACATATAGTACAATGACATATAATACAATGACATATAATACAATGACATATAGCACAATGACATATAGTACAATGACATATAGTACAATGACATATAATACAATGACATATAATACAATGACATATAATACAATGACATATAGTACAATGACATATAATACAATGACATATAGTACAATGACATATAATACAATGCCATATAGCACAATGCCATATAATACAATGACATATAATACAATGACATATAATACATATAATGCAATGACATATAATACATGTATATAATGCAATGACATATAGTACAATGACATATAGTACAATGACATATAGTACAATGACATATAATACAATGACATATAATACAATGACATATAGTACAATGACATATAGTACAATGACATATAATACAATGCCATATAATACAATGCCATATAATACAATGACATATAATACAATGACATATAATACAATGACATATAATACAATGACATATAATACATATAATGCAATGACATATAGTACAATGACATATAATACAATTGACATATAA
The DNA here is from genome assembly GCA_014843695.1 of Archivesica marissinica. Taxonomy (NCBI): domain Eukaryota; kingdom Metazoa; phylum Mollusca; class Bivalvia; order Venerida; family Vesicomyidae; genus Archivesica; species Archivesica marissinica. The sequence goes on from CM026398.1 coordinate 13,388,013, forward strand.
TACAATGCCATATAGCACAATTGACATATAATACAATGACATATAGTACAATGACATATAATACAATGACATATAGCACAATTGACATATAATACAATTGACATATAGTACAATGACATATAGTACAATGACATATAATACAATGACATATAGTACAATGACATATAGTACAATGACATATAATACAATGACATATAGTACAATGACATATAATACAATGCCATATAATACAATGACATATAGTACAATGACATATAATACAATGACATATAGTACAATGACATATAATACAATGACATATAGTACAATGACATATAATACAATGACATATAGTACAATGACATATAATACAATGACATATAATACAATGACATATAATACAATGACATATAATACAATGACATATAGTACATATAATACATATAATACAATGACATATAATACAATGACATATAATACAATGACATATAATACAATGACATATAGTACAATGACATATAATACAATGACATATAGTACATATAATACATATAGTACAATGACATATAATACAATGCCATATAATACAATGACATATAATACAATGACATATAATACAATGCCATATAGTACAATGACATATAATACAATGACATATAATACAATGACATATAGTACAATGACATATAATACAATGACATATAATACAATGACATATAGTACAATGACATATAATACAATGACATATAGTACAATGACATATAATACAATGACATATAATACAATGACATATAATACAATGACATATAATACAATATACAATGACATATAGTACAATGACATATAATACAATGACATATAATACATATATACAATGACATATAATACAATGACATATAATACATATAATACAATGACATATAGTACAATGACATATAGTACAATGACATATAATACAATGACATATAGTACAATGACATATAGTACAATGACATATAATACAATGACATATAGTACAATGACATATAATACAATGACATATAATACAATGACATATAATACAATGACATATAATACAATGACATATAGTACAATGACATATAGTACAATGACATATAATACAATGACATATAATACAATGACATATAATACAATGACATATAATACAATGACATATAGTACAATGACATATAATACAATGACATATAATACAATGACATATAATACAATGACATATAGTACAATGACATATAGTACAATGACATATAATACAATGACATATAATACATATAATACATATAATACAATGACATATAGTACAATGACATATAGTACAATGACATATAATACAATGACATATAATACAATGACATATAGTACAATGACATATAATACAATGACATATAATACAATGACATATAGTACAATGACATATAATACAATGACATATAATACAATGACATATAGTACAATGACATATAATACAATGACATATAGTACAATGACATATAATACAATGACATATAATACAATGACATATAATACAATGACATATAATACATATAATACAATGACATATAGTACAATGACATATAATACAATGACATATAATACATATAATACAATGACATATAATACAATGACATATAATACAATGACATATAGTACAATGACATATAGTACAATGACATATAATACAATGACATATAATACAATGACATATAATACAATGACATATAGTACAATGACATATAATACAATGACATATAATACAATGACATATAATACAATGACATATAGTACAATGACATATAATACAATGACATATAATACAATGACATATAGTACAATGACATATAATACAATGACATATAGTACAATGACATATAATACAATGACATATAATACAATGACATATAATACAATGACATATAATACAATAATACATATAATACAATGACATATAATACAATGACATATAATACAATGACATATAGTACAATGACATATAATACAATGACATATAATACAATGACATATAATACAATGACATATAGTACAATGACATATAGTACAATGACATATAATACAATGACATATGTACATATAATACATATAGTACAATGACATATAGTACAATGACATATATACAATGACATATAATACAATGACATATAATACAATGACATATAGTACAATGACATATAATACAATGACATATAATACAATGACATATAGTACAATGACATATAATACAATGAATATAATACAATGACATATAGTACAATGACATATAGTACAATGACATATAGTACAATGACATATAATACAATGACATATAATACAATGACATATAATACAATGACATATAGTACAATGACATATAGTACAATGACATATAATACAATGACATATAGTACAATGACATATAATACAATGACATATAATACAATGACATATAATACAATGACATATAATACAATGACATATGGTACAATGACATATAATACAATGACATATAATACAATGACATATAATACAATGACATATAGTACAATGACATATAGTACAATGACATATGGTACATAACTGTTGATGAATGGATAAAACAACCCTAATCTTACTATTGTTTGAGGTCCAATGTGAGACTTCCCACTGAGTCCAGAATACTCAAACCTTACTCTTACATCTCCAATCTGAAATAGACATGTTTCTCATCATTCAGGATATAATATGTAAGCAGCCAGGCTAGCTCAGTCAGTAGAGCGTTCGTCCTGTAAGCAAAAGGTCATGGTTTCGAGCCCCAAATGGGCAGCTCATTTTTAACCCTGTGACATCTGGTGCCGATTGGGGAGCCACAACTGAATATATTCTTCAATAACAAGTTTACCTTGTTCTATATCCCTGGAAATTCCATTATGGTGGGGAAGTATGTCACAGTAGAGACTGTGGCTAGTCCAACAGCTCAAAATAATGTTGCTTTCAATGTTTATTTGGCGAAATATGATTTAGTTTAAACAATATTTTATTTCAATGAATATACATAGTCTAATGATCACAATATGAAAATACATGTAGGATTGAGGAGAAAGCAACTTGCTTATATGGATACCTCTTTCCTAATATGATTTGCTCACACAAACAAATTTCCTCATTCTATTTATCATAATTTGAATGAAATTTGCATTTCAACTTCATTAAAGCGACATTACATCGGTGAAAACGCAAATGTCTGGAAAATGTTATTTCCTAATATACCATATAATTTGTTTCCAATATTTGCCTCAAAAACTGAGTATTTCAACAAATAAACAAGCGTTGTATACGCGGGTTGTTGACATAACAAAATAATTTAAATAGGGTCGACATTCATGCGTAATACAATGTGTGTATCCTGAATAACACGACTTATGGTACAGATTTAACGCTATATCTCACATTTGTGCCTATGCATATTTACTTGTCGACTAATCTTAGCTAAATTATCTCTAAACGAAAGTATCGCGCCCGCTTAGTATTGACTCCAATGACAAACAAACGTCATTTCAGGAGAGTGGATGACCGTTATACGAAATCCTACTTTCACTTTTGAAAGTTTGTAGACCACAAAAACACTGTTTATTGAATCAATGTTAGTGTTCGAATGTATTCAGAAGAATGTGTAGTAGCAATGCATTTATACGTGAAAACATGCACTTTATTAGCTTTTTGCGATGTAATGTCGCTTTAATATGGTCAAGTACAATAGTATAGTGGATGCATAGGGTCGATGCTATGATAAATCTGTCCATCCAGGACGTGTACATCTTCCTTACCTGTGGATGCATAGGGTCGATGCTATGATAAATCTGTCCATCCAGGACGTGTACATCTTCCTTACCTGTGGATGCATAGGGTCGATGCTATGATAAATCTGTCCATCCAGGATGTGTACATATCTCTTACCTGTGGATGCATAGAGTCGATGCTATGATAAATCTGTCCATCCAGGGCGTGTACATCTACCTTACCTGTGGATGCATAGGGTCGATGCTATGATAAATCTGTCCATCCAGGACGTGTACATCTTCCTTACCTGTGGATGCATAGGGTCGATGCTATGATAAATCTGTCCATCCAGGACGTGTACATCTACCTTACCTGTGGATGCATAGGGTCGATGCTATGATAAATCTGTCCATCCAGGATGTGTACATCTCCCTTACCTGTGGATGCATAGGGTCGATGCTATGATAAATCTGTCCATCCAGGATGTGTACATCTCTCTTACCTGTGGATGCATAGGGTCGATGCTATGATAAATCTGTCCATCCAGGATGTGTACATCTCCCTTACCTGTGGATGCATAGGGTCGATGCCATGATAAATCTGTCCATCCAGGATGTGTACATCTCTCTTACCAGACACCTCATGTTTTTCAACACGTAGCTGATGGAAACTGCTGATTCTAGCCTTCAAACCTGAAATGTAAGTTTCGGCAATATTTTACACAAAGTTCACAGAACAGTTACATGCCATTTCTTAACCCTTTCCTTCATAAAGATTTAGGTTAATATACTATTATATCTCCATACAAAACGACAGCCATTTAGCTATCATGTAGTGGATAAGTAGTCGCCATATCTATCCCACCTCCATAGATATTACTGGGACTACATAGAGATTTAGGTTAATACACTATTATATCTCCATACAAACGACAGCCATTTAGCTATCATGCAGTGGGTAAGTAGTGGCCATATCTATCCCACTTTCATAGATATTACTGGGACTACATGAGATTCTGGCCTTTATTATGAACATTGGTTTGGCTACTACATTGTCAATGTATGCCATATTGGTAATGGCGTCAAGAGGTCCTTCTACAAGGGAGAGGGTTAAATGCAGACAAATTGTACCTAACAAACAAATTTTGCTATCAAATATCTTATGTTTATAGGGCATAAGTCAGCTCCAAGACGTACACCCCTAGGCGTCCGTGGTCCAGTGGTAGAGCATCGGATTTGGAATCGAACGGTCCCGGGTTTGATACTCGGTCAGGCCACGTATGTAGTGTCATTGAGCAAAACTAAGCCTGCCCAGGAAAACATGTTTAAGTCCCCGCGAGGGGTTTGACATTAAAGGAACATACATACATAGAACTAGAACCTAGTCTGTCCAGTTAGCATCTATATGGTTAGAACACTTGCATCTCACCAATGTAAACTGGTTCCATGCTCACTAAGCTGAAATCCAGGATACCTAAGTGTATGAATGAATGAATGGTGTTTTACGGCGCATCAACATCTAAGGTCATGTAGCGCGCATTAAAGTTATGTTTATTGTCGAGTGTATGAAATAAAATTCTATATAAGTATATGCATTACGTAAAAATTAATACTAAGAAGCTATAAAGACGTAAGATTAATTACAGGTAATATATGAATGAATGATTACTACAAAGGCATGATTAACAATTGATATCACAGCTTATTATAAATTCCTATTGCCTTGATAAATGATATGATGGACTCTACTCCCTAAGTGTATACACATTTATTATAGCTCGATTGCGAAACAGGTTCTTACAACTTATATTAATCACTCTCGAGACCTCATTCCTGATGGAATCCATCGCCACGAGGGAGAGAGAAGAGGCAATGTGGAATTTAAATGCCTTGCCTAAGGGCACAATCGTAACGGCTCCAGCGGGGCTCGAACTCGGGGCCTTTCGCACCTGAAGCGAACACGCATCCACTGCGCTATCAGGACTTCCACCTAAGTAATGTAAGTTATTTAAATATATGCATCAAGGGAGCGACAGAATAATTTTAAACTACAACTATTATTATATAATGGACTGGTTACCGGCAGTACACATCCAGATTTACTCTATGCACAGTGTAACATTATACAAATATTTCATTGCCATTCGGGGTACCGTCTTGCCACAAGATGCTGTGGACCTCCCGATAAACCATTGTCCGAGGCCCGTCCGCATTCCATGTAACAGAAATGACATGCGTTTTCATTGGCTCAATTTATAGTGTGACTTGATCCGAGGCAAAGCAAGTCAAATGACTGGCTGTCCAATTAGCGTAATGGTTAGCGCGCTCGCTTCTCACCAATTCAACCCGGGTTCGATCCTCGGACCGGGAAGTATGTGAGATGGTACGGTGGTCGCCAGATCGGACAGGTGGGTTTTCTCCGGGTACTCCGGTTTCCTCCCACACGTATGACCACATTAACGCTTTCATCGGCGCCAACGAGAGTGATTAATATAAGTTGTTAGAACTTGCTTCGCAATCGTTGTAAAATAAGTAAAGTTTAAACATTAAAGTCAAATGACCAGTCAATAGTAGGGTGAAAAAATTAAAGTACTATTTCCTGCGAATGAAACTGTTTGATAGTCAAGCGACCGAATGTAAAACAATGGGGAACACTGAAAACTGACAAATTACAATTTATAAAGGAGGTTGGGTAAAAAATATGTTAATGGCAAAGCAGCTTGATCAAGTGGGGGGGGGGGGGGTGGAATCAAATCATGTCCACTGTTATGGCCCCATAATAAAAAACATGCCATCATAGTTTTCGTATTTTTCATGACAACATATCAGTATTACCTTCTGACAGAATGAACTCTCCAACATTTACAGTGGGTGCGACATATGACTTGCCTTCAACAGCCATTGATCTGTAACATACGAATAAATGCTGCTGGTTAATATGAACATATCTGTAAAGTATTGCTTTTTTAAAATACTTTTTACGGTCTATGGAAAATTAAAAAATTGAAATTGATCTACCGGAATTATTAATCGGAGAGTTTTACTCATGGAACCAGACAAAGCTGCAATGTTATTGGGATTAAGAGTGATGATGATGATGATTGAGCTTATTTACCCTCGCCTCTGGCGAACCATGTGGGCGAGCGAGGGATTAAGTGTGGAGTCATGGTACCCAGGTTTTCCTCCTTTCACACTGCCCCGGGTTGTACAAGACTAAATGCCATGACATCATTTGCAAACAAATTCGAAAACAGGTGGCATACTAAAACAGGGCAAGTATTTCTGTGGTGAAATGAGTCTAAACTAAACTTACTTGGCATTTCTGTGTTTAATTTCATCCCAAACTTACTTGGGATTTCTGTGTTTAATTTCATATCAAACTTACTCAGGATTAATCTGTGTTTAATTTCATCCCAAACTTACTTGGGATTTCTGTGTTTAATTTCATACCAAACTTACTCAGGATTTCTGTGTTTAATTTCATCCCAAACGTACTCGGGATTTCTGTGTTTAATTTCATCCCAAACTTACTCGGGATTTCTGTGCTTAATTTCATCCCAAACTTACTCAGGATTTCTGTGGTTAAACGAGTCATCAAAACCATTACTTCTGATAACGTGCGACGACCAGGTCATAGCTGAAATACACAAAACGTAACACATTATACATTTCAAATTGTATCACCTGGGTGACCGAATGAACACATTGTATACAAGGCTAATAAGTATATTCATTGCAACTCATTCGTTTATCATCATTAAAATATTGTTCGAGATTCATAATTTACATCATAATCATGGTTATGTTATATGCTTAAGCTTGCATTCTACCCATTATCTGATAATATTATAATATATTTATAACTTGTAAATTTGTCGACATAAAGAGTTTGGTTTTCCAAAGCTGAATGTCTTTCGAAAACACACTTTACAAAGAGCATGTACAAACTTCACGTTTACTGCATCGCTTACTACATCACCTATCAGTGACTACATTACACATTTGGGAAAATAATTTCCATCGAATCTGTTCCATAAACAAAGAAAAGTATACGTATTGGTATTGTATTTTGAAATGCACTTGAGAAAATAAAAGATTTTTTTATTTCATACTGTCATGAAGTACAGGTTGTTTTATAATGTACATATTTACTAATATTTATTGTCTATGCTACATGTTGTCTACCAGTTAAAGTCATTCTATTTGTACATTTAAAATATCATAGACAAGTTGTAAAATTGCTCTGTATCATAGACTAGGTGTACAATTGCTCAGTATCATAGACAAGTTGTAAAATTGCTCGGTATCATAGACAAGTTGTAAAATTGCTCTTTTATCATAGACTAGGTGTAAAATTACTCAGTATCATAGACAAGTTGTAGAATTGCTCAGTATCATAGACAAGTTGTAAAATTGCTCGGTATCATAGACAAGTTGTAAATTTGCTGATGGATGAAGTTGATTTATTGAAATTAATGATGGATGGATGAACATTGAATTCATAAACCCGTTAATATTTTTCAGCGGAATTCTACTGGATAGATGGAAACAATATATTAGCGGGAAATATCGGTACTAATTAAGTTGTGGAATGTTTGTGCTTACAAGGAAGTACCATAATACAGTCAAACCTGTGTTAAGCAGCCAACCAAGGGAATCACAGAAAGTGGCTGCTTAGCACATGTGGCTGCTCAATACAGGTTAAATGCATAACAAAGTAACATATTGGGAATCTGAAAACTGACTGCTAATGCAGGTTGGCTGCTTAATAGAGGTGACCACAAACACAGGTTTGACTGTATTACAATTGTCAAAGTAAGATACTAACTGTATGAATATTCTTTCTCCACCCTTGTTTCTCCATTGCCCTCGTCATACTTCCTGCAATAGCCAAGCATAGACAAACAATTATTCAACTGTCAACATACTTCAAACTGAGAAGACACTCATATATTTACCTTAAGCACCAGAATAATAAGCACTGGTATGTATAATCAAGTATGTATAATCAAGTATGTATAATCAAGGACGTATACTCAGTACGTATAATCAAGGATGTATAATCAAGTATGTATAATCAAGGACGTATAATCAAGTACGTATAATCAAGGACGTATAATCAAGGACGTATAATCAAGGACGTATAATCAAGTATGTATAATCAAGGATGTATAATCAAGGACGTATAATCAAGGACGTATAATCAAGGATGTATAATCAAGGACGTATAATCAAGGATGTATAATCAAGGACGTATAATCAAGGACGTATAATCAAGGACGTATAATCAAGGATGTATAATCAAGTACGTATAATCAAGGATGTATAATCAAGGACGTATACTCAGTACGTATAATCAAGGACGTATAATCAAGTATGTATAATCAAGTATGTATAATCAAGGACGTATAATCAAGGATGTATAATCAAGGATGTATAATCAAGTATGTATAATCAAGGACGTATAATCAAGGACGTATAATCAAGGACGTATAATCAAGGACGTATAATCAAGGACGTATACTCAGTACGTATAATCAAGTATGTATAATCAAGGACGTATACTCAGTACGTATAATCAAGTATGTATAATCAAGGACGTATAATCAAGTACGTATAATCAAGTACGTATAATCAAGGACGTATAATCAAGGACGTATAATCAAGTACGTATAATCAAGTACGTATAATCAAGGACGTATAATCAAGGACGTATAATCAAGGATGTATAATCAAGGATGTATAATCAAGTATGTATAATCAAGTATGTATAATCAAGTACGTATAATCAAGTACGTATAATCAAGGACGTATAATCAAGGACGTATAATCAAGGACGTATAATCAAGTACGTATAATCAAGGACGTATAATCAAGGACGTATAATCAAGGACGTATAATCAAGGACGTATAATCAAGGACGTATAATCAAGGACGTATAATCAAGTACGTATAATCAAGGACGTATAATCAAGGACGTATAATCAAGGACGTATAATCAAGGACGTATAATCAAGGACGTATAATCAAGGACGTATAATCAAGGACGTATAATCAAGGACGTATAATCAAGGACGTATAATCAAGGACGTATAATCAAGGACGTATAATCAAGGACGTATAATCAAGGACGTATAATCAAGGACGTATAATCAAGGACGTATAATCAAGTACGTATAATCAAGTACGTATAATCAAGGATGTATAATCAAGGATGTATAATCAAGGATGTATAATCAAGGACGTATAATCAAGGACGTATAATCAAGTACGTATAATCAAGTACGTATAATCAAGGATGTATAATCAAGGATGTATAATCAAGGAAGGACGTATAATCAAGGATGTATAATCAAGGACGTATAATCAAGGACGTATAATCAAGGACGTATAATCAAGGACGTATAATCAAGGACGTATAATCAAGTACGTATAATCAAGTACGTATAATCAAGGATGTATAATCAAGGATGTATAATCAAGGATGTATAATCAAGGATGTATAATCAAGGATGTATAATCAAGGACGTATAATCAAGGACGTATAATCAAGTACGTATAATCAAGTACGTATAATCAAGGATGTATAATCAAGGATGTATAATCAAGGATGTATAATCAAGGACGTATAATCAAGTACGTATAATCAAGGATGTATAATCAAGGATGTATAATCAAGGATGTATACTCAGTACGTATAATCAAGGACGTATAATCAAGGACGTATAATCAAGGATGTATAATCAAGGATGTATAATCAAGTACGTATAATCAAGTACGTATAATCAAGGATGTATAATCAAGGATGTATAATCAAGGATGTATAATCAAGGACGTATAATCAAGTACGTATAATCAAGGATGTATAATCAAGGATGTATAATCAAGGATGTATACTCAGTACGTATAATCAAGGACGTATAATCAAGGACGTATAATCAAGGATGTATAATCAAGTACGTATAATCAAGTACGTATAATCAAGGACGTATAATCAAGTACGTATAATCAAGGACGTATAATCAAGGACGTATAATCAAGTATGTATAATCAAGGATGATTGAAATTTCATCAATTTTATTTCATTCATCAATTTTATTAATAAAGAGGCATTAAATGGTGCACACCTTTTCCTGACCCCGTGCAAGCCGGGAATATAGCGTACACAGTGCGTTACTGCTAACAAGTCAATGCACTATAAAACCTTAAAATGTACATTATAAAATGACCTTTCTGTTTCATGTTCCTTCCACTGGTACATTTCCACAACGCGGTTAAGTTTGACAGCATGTACTGCAATGTTGTACTCTGGATCAATCAGCGCCTAAACACAAGAACAGTCAGACATACATAACTATATATACATACACACCAATTACACATACATACATACATACATGTATATACATACACACCAAATACACATACATACATACATGTATATACATACACACCAAATACACATACATACATACATACATACATACATACATACATGTATATACATACACACCAAATACACATACATACATACATGTATATACATACACACCAAATACACATACATGTACACACACAATATATATGTATATACATACCAGGGCTCATTGTAGGTCATAAATATTGGTAGAAGTGAGACAGTGACCGATTACACCCGTAAATTGTGTTATTTAATAACTTTGAACATAATAGGGTTAAAAGTCACAATTTGACAATTTTTAATAGGAGTGTGTTATAATGGGCCAGTGTATCTTACTGGACAATATTTTGCATGAAAATTAAAAAAAAAAATTATTTAGGGAGAAGTGGGGTTCCAGGGAGCGAAGTCAGGGTCACTATGGCGACTATTTCACCCTCTAGAACAATCCATGACCTGCACACCATCGTCTTGTACCAGATTAATATTATTATTATACCTTATCAGTTTGAAGGTCGCCAATCAGTTGTACTAGTTTTCCATTGTTCTCCATGGACACCACTCGTGTACTTGGTAACTTGACCACCATGTCTAACCCCTCATCTAGAGATTTTGCAGTCTGTACTGCCCTTCCCTAAAATATGTACATGTACATACAAGAACAATATTTCCAGTGGAATTATTATGAATGCTTGCATGGCACAAACCATTCCTGGAGCGTTTGCCCCGAGATATTAAAAGTTTTCATACGATTTATTAACAGTAATTTTCATTTTCAGCCAATTTCTGAAAATCATTTGGAATGGATTGTGGAAGTCTTGATAGTGCAGTGGTAGCGCATTCGCTTGAGGTACGAAAGGCCCAGAGTTTGAGCCCCGATGGAGCCGTTACGACTGTGCCCTTAGGCAAGGCATTTAAATTCCACATGCTTCTTCTCTCTCCCTCATTGAGATGGATTCCATCAGGAATGAGGTCTAGAGAGTGATTAATATAAGTTGTAACAACTATTTTCGCAATCGAGCTAAAATAAATTTGTATAAACAATAAACTAATTACAAAATAAGTAGGACCCCTGTTTTCAGGCTAATGTGCTTCTCTATTGCTCTTCTGAGATTCTCATGGGATTTGACATGTTCGATATGCAGTCAAACCTGTCTTAACCAGCCATCCAAGGGAGTCAGAGAAAGTGACTGCTTAGCACAGGTTGCTGCTTAATAAAGGTAAAATATATAATAAAACAACCGATTGAGAATCTGGAAACTGGCTGCTTAATACAGGTTGGCTACTTAATGGAGGTAACCACTAACACAGATTTGACTGTAGACCATAGAAAAATTGATTTTTCTCTGCCGTTGATAACCAGATTTCTGGTATACCGGTAGGTAAATTATCGGCTTTTATCCATCCTTTGGTATAGATAAGCACATTGTCTTTCAATAAAAACATAACAGTCAATGTTTTGAATTTGCATAAAAGCATGTTGTATTTAAAGGAATGATATTACTTTTAGCATTCCAAAAATATACCTTTTAGCAAGTTGTAAAATAAAACCACTGTAACTACATGTAGCATAAATGGGAGGCAACAACTGAGATTTTGGTGAAGAAAAAGGAGGTTTCCGCCTAAAATGCCATTTTCTGTGAGCTAATAGATGCCAAACTCTATATCATTGTGAAATTATAAAACCTCAGCCACCTGGATGTACCTTACCTGTGCGTAACTAAACATAGGACAGTTTCGAGACACAATTAAGTAGAATATGGGTCTGCCGTCACACCACTATATAAAAAAGTAACACCAAAATGTCCACTAAAATGTCCGCCATTTTAGTTTGTTTACAAAATAGAGCACACAAATTGTTTCGATAACTTTCGTAAATTAGATGGAACCATGTCAAAAAAGTATATTGCAATAAAGAACATCACTTACCTCCTAATGTGGCTACGATATTTCAATTGAACTGTTGGTATCTAATAAAAAGAGATTAACTTAGTGACTTATTCTGGTAACATTAAATTTTCGTCAGTGAGTCGATGAAATCTCATAAAATCTCGCGACGGCCAAGAACTAACGAGATTGATTACACAACCATGACATGATCCTGTCAATCAAATAGATCCTGGATTTGGATGTAAAGTAGTGGGGGGTGGGGGTAGAGGGGGTAGGTACTGCAAGATGGGAAACAAAACCATATTTAGCAGACTGACCTCATTCCAAAACAGCAAACAAGAGCCAACTACCAACAAGGCTAATCCAACAAGAATTCCAACCAAACTGCTTCCAATTCTGTCAAGAAAACCTTGGTTTCTCTGATATGTCACTCTAGTACGGCCACGCTCCATACTGAAGAAAGTAACAATTGTCATCTATATGTAATCATCATAATTATGTAAATATCATTTTTAACTAACGTCTATAACATGGAATTAATTAGTATCCGAAATGGGCTCAGACTAAAACGCAGACAATATGTATTATATAGGAAAACGCAGACAACAAAGGTATATAGTGATATTGGAAAACGCAGACAACAAAGGTATATAGTGATATTGGAAAACGCAGACAACAAAGGTATATAGTGATATAGGAAAACGCAGACAACAAAGGTATATAGTGATATAGGAAAACGCAGACAACAAAGGTATATAGTGATATAGGAAAATGCAGACAACAAAGGTATATAGTGATATAGGAAAACGCAGACAACAAAGGTATATAGTGATATTGGAAAACGCAGACAACAAAGGTATATAGTGATATAGGAAAACGCAGACAACAAAGGTATATAGTGATATTGGAAAACGCAGACAACAAAGGTATATAGTGATATTGGAAAACGCAGACAACAAAGGTATATAGTGATATAGGAAAACGCAGACAACAAAGGTATATAGTGATATTGGAAAACGCAGACAACAAAGGTATACAGTGATATTGGAAAGTGCAGACAAAAGGAATATATAGAGAAAACGCAGACCAGTTGAACATAGAACAAATGTATCTGTTTTAATGCAGACACATTGAATATATAGAGAAAACGCAGACCAGTTGAACATAGAACAAATGTATCTGTTTTAATGCAGACACATTGAATATATAGAGAAAACGCAGACCAGTTGAACATAGAACAAATGTATCTGTTTTAATGCAGACACATTGAATATATAGAGAAAACGCAGACAAGTTGAAAATAGAGTAAAATTGTTTTAGCGGTACCTCATTCTCAGTAATCTGGAATGACGTCACATGTTTTCGCCTAACTGTGGAAATTGCCTACAGCGCGAGCATTAGTATGTAAGCAACAGTTCTCTTTTAACAAAACAATATAAATAAGGAAGACTTACTTTAATAACTGGCTTAATTTATCATTTTCACTCAAAATTCATTTTTTGGACAGCATTTTGTCTATATACTGTATCTAAAACACTAACATTTAGTTTAACTTAGACAAACACACGGGGCATAAGAAGTTGTCACCCCTCCTAATTACTCTGATTGGGTGCAGAACCATAACGTTTTCACTGCTTATTTACCTGTCTGATCTCTATGTTAGAAATAGATTGGAAGTGCACAAGGTATGTTTATTTATAATTCCGGTAATTGAAGCGTGAAATATCGAGTGATCTCTCGCGACTTGCTATTCCACAGTTAGGCGAAAACCCGTTCTGGGCGAAAATTCTTCACACCGGGATACCTCATATTGAAGAGTAAACATAATTTGTTGGGTATTAAATTCCTCCGTTTCGAGTAACAATTATTACTATGCCCAATGTTATTTTTTAACTTAACTGTAATCAACATTTCTGTTACATGAATTTTCAAGGTCAGCAGATAATAGGTACTTTTTTCAACACCATGTTGAAATCACAAGCGAGTGAAAGTGTATTTTATTTTGAACATTTGTTATGCAATCACAGTTTAGATAAATGCAGAAATGATCAGTTTACTTAGTAATACTATTCCACTTGCTGTAAAAGAGACCAACTAGAAGATATTCACTGAAAAGCCGTAGACGGCCGATTACTGGTACCCCAATGGTAATACATATCGTCTGCATAAGCGTCTGCGTTTTAGCCTAACCAATAATACACTATATCCGAAATATGTTAAAGTCATTACCCTTATATATATACCGTTATGTAAGGTGTCACTATATATCGTTATGTTCGCCTCGAAGCAGACAATATCACATATACATAACTAGATAGCGATTATTAGTTTCTCAAATGAAAACGATATAAACATGAGATGTTTATTATTTTAAAAAGCAAATGAAGCCGGAAGAAGTCGTCAGTGTTTACACGGTGTCGTAAGAAAGACACGTCAATATATATTGTTAGTCATGGGGATACCACATGTCCAATGCTGCATCATACTCGTAAGGAGGGATTTGCCAAATTGAAACAACTAGTGGTATCCATCATAGGAGCGCATAAATACAACAAACTCTTCTGTGACAAACATGCAATCACAAGTCTTAAAATCGACTGCACTAACTACAAGAATGTTATAACTAAACCTGAAGATATTAATCCTCTGAGTTGTGTCACAAACTCCATATGTGTGTGTGTGTGCTTGCGTGCGTGCGTGCGTGCGTGTGTGCGTGTGTGCGTGCGTGCGTGCGTGTGTGCGTGCGTGCGTGCGTGTGTGATAATGTTGATCACATGACTGCGTAAGTGTGTGTCCAGTCATGTGATATGGTGTGACAGTTCGTCAGTTCTACGCTAGACATAGATCAGACCCACATGCAATTTTGCTATTCAAATTCGAATCACCACGGGAAGGGGAGTTCTTCTTCTCTGTTAATGTGTTAATGGCTAACAGTCAACAATTGAGCTATTATGGCCATACGTGGGGATTAGAAAATTGAGCTACCAAGCCTCCTCAACTACTATAATTCCCTCAATTTTCCGACACTTTTCCATACAGGTAACCTCAACTTCCCGATGTAAGTTTTATTATCATACAGTACTAGGATGCATTATGGGTACATCGCGGTACTAGCTATTAAAAACCAAACTACAGATATACTATTATGTACCTGAATTTAAAACTCATTTTGCATCATCTTATGACTTCTCCACTTCAACATTACACATACACAAAGAAGAAATATTATTGGGAATCACTTGTGTGTATCATGTTTTTGGCGCCATCGTGTCAGCAGTTACGTAGTCAGTAGTTCCGAGTATACCGCGGCAAATGGCCGATGCCCTGATTTGGGTGTTTATACAAAGGTAGTCATAATAAAATTATGTGAGTATTTGATAGAGACCTTAATCTGTATAATATGTAAGTCTAGCAGTAAATTTGTCATTTTAACATAACACATGAATATCTTTTTAATCTCCCACCAGAAAACAACAAACAGCCTTAGGCCCACGATGGGCCTACTTTTTATGAATAATAAAATGCGGGAATCTGGCTATATCACCACATGTAAGATTTACATCACGGAAGAAAGTTCAATAGATATGAACATCAACTTGTTTTTAATTAAAAAAATACTAACTTTGGTGGGAAATCTGTTTTGAAAAATAATCATTCAGTAGAAAAAGCGCGTCTCGGACCTTAAAATGATGCCCATATTTGGTAATACGGGAATTACGTAAGTAACCTAAACATGTGATCAAAACAGCTTCATTCATAGATACCTGCAGTGCGTTCAGTAAAGGAAAACCTAAGCGAACATTCAGTAACGGTCGGAACTGAACGGTGTGTTAGCCGAAACCGTTTGCAACCAATAGCTAACACGTTTACTGGGTAGTGCGCGAAGAAAACCAAAATGGCAGGTCTCACTATTTGCCGACTAGAACCGTATAGAGCCGACTAGAACCGTCTAGAGCCGATTAGAGGGTTAATTATTTGTGATATATATCAAACATTATATATATATATATATAAAATTTGCCCTTTTCTCAAATGGTTCGTTGTTTAGTTTTCTCAAAAAAATAGTCTCTATCTGGACACCTTCACCCAAATTTCCATTTTCAGCATACCCTTTCAATCGCTTTAAAGACATGTCAAAATTAAATTCGCCATCATCGAGTGTTGTACATCTGAAACAAAAATAATCACCTGAAGAATTAGTTAAAATATCCAGTTGCTTCTTTGACAGTTGTTGACATTTCGAATGGAACCACTTGTCACACTTCTCACAAGCAATGCACCAACGGAGACAGTTCCCCAATCGCCACAAGGATACGCCATTGTCAAACAACAAAAGCAAACAATATAATAATAATATAAGTAATACAATGATAATACCAGCAGCAGCAAAAATAATATCAGCAAATATATATCAATTGTCAACTCAATTCTCTGAAATTTACGCAAAAGCACTACACAACAATATAGCAGCACAACACAAGATAGCAAGTGAATACAACAAGCAGACTTGATGTTTACACATAGAGTGTAATGCAGATACTTTCTATATTCGTTTTTATACGTAACATTTATGGTACTCAAAGCCATGATGTTTGCAATGTCAACTAGGTATTACAATACACGCACACGCGGGTCTTTCATAGGCGGCGTGGCGTGCATGTTTGTCACAACCAGAAAGATGTTAATTATATATAATCAGATACAAACACATCTGTACACGGGCATACTTTCACACATTATGAAAACAAATACCGGTAAATCTCTAGTCGGCAATTCTGATCCTATGATGCTCTCTGTATTCTGTAGTCGGTATAACATTATGATTTTATGGATCTACATGTATGACATTAATAAATCTCTAGTCGGCCATTCTTACACGCTATATTATCTGTATTCTGTATAAAATTATGATTTTATGGATCTACATGTATGACATTAATAAATCTCTAGTCGGCCATTCTTACACACTATATTATCTATTCTGCGGTCCGTACAAAATTATGATTTTATCTACATGCGTACACATGTATGACATTAATAAATATCTAGTCAGCCATTCTTACACACTATACTCTCTGTGTTCTGTGGTCGGTACAAAATTATATTCTGATATTCTATATATGTATATTATGTTGCGTTGTTCCTCAGGTTACCATTCAACATAAATCTCTAGTCGGTAAATCATCGGTATGTATTGTGTATCTGTGTGTATGTGTATATTATGTGTGTAGATGTAGAAATATACACACATAATATATCATAGTGCATATATGTGTAAAAAGTTCTATGTTCCATTTCATCTGTTCATTTTGTTATCAATTGGCTGTGTTTATTATGTACATGTATCTCATCATATGGTGGAATAAAAGATATCTATATATCTATTATCTATTATCTATCTATTATACGACGTTGAAAAGATAGACAACTCATAACTAACCAGTTTTCCAATATTGTACTAGCTATCTCCCTTGGTATTCTCAGGTCGGCCTTTCAGAATCTCTAGTCGGTACTGTGTCGTGGATAAATAATAGCTAATATAGCTTCATAACAGGACGAATTTTATAGAACTTGAGTTGTATGGCCTTATATATATATATGTTTAATTTATTTCTTCTGGTCGGCAAAACAAATAATTAAATAACCCTCTAGTCGGCTCTAGACGGTTCTAGTCAGTCGGCTCTGACGGTTCTAGTCGGCTCAGACGGTTCTAGTCAGTCGGTCTAGACGGTTCTAGTCAGTCGGCTCTAGACGGTTTAGTCAGCGGTCTAGTCAGTCGGCTCTAGACGGTTCTAGTCAGTCGGCTCTAGACGGTTCTAGTCAGTCGGCTCTAGTCAGTCGGCTCTAGACGGTTCTAGTCAGTCGGCTCTAGACGGTTCTAGTCAGTCGGCTCTAGACGGTTCTAGTCGGCAAATAGTGAGACCGAAAATGGCTGACGGGTAAACTGAACATTTTATTATGTTGCGTTGCTCCTCAGGTTACCATTCAACATAAATCTCTAGTCGGTAAATCTTATCACCTCCTATTATACAACGTTGAAAAGATAGACAACTCATAACTAACCAGTTTTCCAATATTGTACTAGCTATCTCCCTTGGTATTCTCAGGTCGGCCTTTCAAAATGGCGGCCAGAATCTCTAGTCGGTACTGTGTCTTGGATGAATAATAGCTAATATAGCTTCATAACAGGACGAATTTTTATAGAACTTGAGTTGTATGGCCTTATATATAATGTTTGATTTATTTCTTCTGGTCGGAAACAAAATAAATAAATAACCCTCTAGTCGGCTCTAGACGGTTCTAGTCAGTCGGCTCTAGACGGTTCTAGTCGGTCGGCTCTAGACGGTTCTAGTCGGTCGGCTCTAGTCAGTCGGCTCTAGACGGTTCTAGTCAGTCGGCTCTAGACGATTCTAGTCAGTCGGCTCTAGACGGTTCTAGTCAGTCGGCTCTAGACGATTCTAGTCAGTCGGCTCTAGACGGTTCTAGTCAGCAAATAGTGAGACCGAAAATGGCTGACGGGTAAGCTGAACATTTTAACTTTCGTCAATAATCTGTTATAATTACTCGCTGCAACATATTTCTTGGATATTTTTGTGTGCCATTACAATTTTAACATATTCTCTAAACTTTTCAATAACAAAATAAGGCGTATGTATTATTTTTGTCCCAAATCGGGTCAAATACGCAAAATTCTTTACACTTTCCAAACTTCAAGTTAAATTCAGGCACATTGTCTCGTTGATTTTCCTTTTAAGGTTATAGTTTTGTTAGAATTTCATTAAATACCTTTGTGTACATGCTTTGCCTAGATAAGACGTAACTTTGACTGTCCACATTTCGTGTAGTAGATAGGTAGTACCAGGACGATTTGCCCCCAACTGCACGAGCGAATTTACACCCACTCGACCCAAGCCAGTTTACCGGAGAATTCCACTCCCAAGACAATTTGACCCCATTCAAATGATCGAGCTTAGTTACCCTCGCCTCCCCTCGAACCATATGGGTGAGCATGTGGAATTATAGATCTAATATATAAATAGCAATTATCACAAATCTGTGATGGCTAACGAAAACAGGATTGTTAGTTGTAATAATACTGTGACTGTACCCCTCACATTCCAAGACATTTTTCTTTGAACAATTAATGAAAAGTCCTTTTAATTTCAGTACTATTTTCTCATCGGGGTGGAAACAGTTAACTCTACAGTTCGATGATGGCTCTTCAACTGCTGTATCGATTGAGACGAATGTGTATGATGCCATTGTAAATAAAAAAGGTACATTTTGATAAGTTTTATTAATCTTAAATGATATTTGATTTACACTATTTTGCATTGATTGTTTGATATTTAATCCTGTTGATATTTTGAAGTTTATTAACCCATTCAACCCCAAGTAACTGACATGGACTGGTCCATGATATTTTCAGACCAATAAATTAATAAGAAAATTACCTTTGGACCAGTTCATTTATCAAAATGGGTAATTTTATCTAAAAATAGTAATAATTATTACTGGCAAAAAAGTGCAGATCCTGATGAGACGGCTCGTTGCGAGCCGGCTCATCTGGATCTACACTTTTCATAAGCCTATTTAGAGGCATGTGGGGTTGAAAGGGTTAAAGGCATGTATAGGGAAGACCACTAAACTTCAGTGAAACTTTTCCTGTTTGTTTTATATATACAATTGTATTGTTTTTCTGTCGACATTTAGAAATTCACCGACCCAAAAGCATTTTGTTATGCTGAAATACAGCGACTAATGTGCTATTTTGCTTTTTCAGACCAGGAAGTAACCAAAAGACTTACAGATGGTTACAGAGAGTTATATGGTAATTAACAATTGTTAAGATAGAGTTAGAGTTTGTTTATGTACAGTGAGGTATGCAATCTGCCAAACTGCAGTGCGACAACATTGCTGACCTTTGATCACTTTGCTCAAACCAGTGTCAAAAAATTCCCATGCACTATTGGGCCACTACTGTCAGTGCGGTTAAATACTATGATAAAAATAGTTAAGTTTCTCCATAGGTACTCATCCCGATCACTGATATGATAAAATCTGAATAAACTGTAGTTTACGTTAGATGCCGTTTTAGCGTCGCATGTTTTCAAAGTTGATTGACAAAAATTATTTCCATATATGAAATTGCATTATTTATAAAGGCTTTTTAATAAATTTCAGTTACAACGTATAATAACTAACAGACATCAATTAATATTATCCAATAATTATAATTTATATACATGTAGTACCACAGGCACCAGACACAAAAACATTTTTTTTAAATTTTTGGCCTATGGTCATATATTAAGTAATATTATATATTACTTACTATATGACCATAGGCCAAAAATAACAAATACAATTTGTGTCTGGTGCCTGTGTGTAGTACTATATACAATGTTTGGTTGTTTTCTATAAATGTTGGCAATAAACAC
Organism: Archivesica marissinica; assembly: GCA_014843695.1. Classification (NCBI taxonomy): domain Eukaryota; kingdom Metazoa; phylum Mollusca; class Bivalvia; order Venerida; family Vesicomyidae; genus Archivesica; species Archivesica marissinica. The sequence continues at coordinate 13,409,507 of CM026398.1, forward strand.
TACCAAAATGTTATGTGGTTTGCGTTCATGTATTAAGAAGGTACATCATCTATTTTGGCATGTAAAATTCTACTAACTACATAAATATCGGCGAGGCTTTACCAGTTACAAATATTGTTATGTAGTAGTACTGTAGGAATTAAAAGCATCATTACAATTTAAATAACTTATTTTTTGTTTACAGGAGATAAGAATGTAGTTGCTGTGATAGCCGAGGAGGGTACTGGTGGTGAAGGTGTGTATTGTTATCATAAGCTAGTTTTGATACATATACACTCATCAATTGTTATGACCCCATGATCAAATTATTGTTTTTTGCCTGTTTGTCAATAAATGTCATAAGACAGTCTTTCCGACTGCCATGTCAGACAAAAAATCCTTTGTCAGACAATATATAGTGGAATTTTATGTGCATTTTAATCATTTGTCTGATTGATGTCAGGCAAACTCTGGTAAAGTTTCGTGAAGACTTCATAAGACTGTAACCATTAGCGTCTAAGTTTACAGGTAAGCTAGACTCAGCTTTTGATATACGACATGTGTACCCCTATTATCGCCATTTGATGAAATTCAAATTACTTGGGTACATGGATTCAAGTGCTATGAAATAACATGCATTCAAATACACCTGCGGGAAACCATGATGATATGAGCATGTATCATGGACGAAATAATAGTTGTACTGTGAAATCATGTTCTTAGTACTACATACTTACTATTAATATTATGTAATAGTGTTTCATTTATTTAGAAACTGTGACAGAGACTGAGCCAGCCACGCCAGATGTGGAAGACAGCCGAGCGAGTGAGGGAATAAGTGAAAGTACATGTATGTATCTTTAAACATTTGTGTGCAATAAATAAACAGTTTCTTTGCCAGTCTTTCAGTTTGTGATACTCAAAATCTTATATCAAAACTGTGTACCATTTTACTGTGAATGTCATGATCTTTTCTAATTTGTAATTCACCACCAACCACTGTTGTACGTGGGAAGATTGTGCGGTCGTTTGTTGTGCACTGAGGTTGACATTGCACGGTCACTCTGGCTTAGAGTTGCAACACATAATTATTCTCCCCAGATAGACATATTCATTTTGGACTTTCTGTCCGTCTGTCACAAAGTTTGTCCGGACAAGATCTTCTCAACCCTTGGTAGGATTTTCACAAAACATCACAGGAATGATCGATACCAAACCTAGTTGTGCATATCATCTTTGTGTTCCGCTTGCTTGATTTGTCAGAGTTATGACCCTTTGAAGATTTTTAAATACCACACTTGTCCCTTTGAATATTTGTAAATACAGCTTGTCCGGACTGCTTCTGCTATATCTGTAGCCAGAATTCAATTCTACTTGCACACAATGATCAGTACCAAACCTAGTTGTGCATATCATCTTAAACCTAGTTGTGCATATCATCTTAAACCTAGTTGTGCATATCATCTTAAACCTAGTTGTGCATATCATCTTAAACCTAGATGTGCATATCATCTTAAACCTAGTTGTGCATATCATCTTAAACCTAGTTGTGCGTATCATCTTAAACCTAGTTGTGCATATCATCTTAAACCTAGTTGTGCGTATCATCTTAAACCTAGTTGTGCGTATCATCTTAAACCTAGTTGTGCATATCTTCTTTGCTTTACACTCAGTTCATTTTTCACACAGTTATGGCCCTTTGACGATTCATTGCCACAATTGTACTTAATTTATTCACCTCATTACTCCACTGATGCAACTCTGCTGAAGAGACATGCATTTTTTTCACTCTCTAGTTTATTATATGCATTTAAAATAACAAATCCGTACTATCTTTTTGTTTGTAGCCCACATGTGGAAGCATGAAAGTGTACTGCTATTGATAAGCATTGTACGCCGAGTACAAGGATCGGTTCAACTCCTCCTCATACAAACAAAAGGATGTATGGAAGACGATAGAGAGGAGAATGAAAGAGCAGGGCTACAGCATGAGCAGGGCTACAGCATGAGCGCCATGCAGTGCAATGAGAAGTTCCGTTCCCTGAAACATAGGTAACATTTATAATTATAAGCCGAAAAGTTATTCTATGTATAAAGATTAAATGAACGTTGTAGTAGGTGGCCAACAATTCGTAGGCAGGACAGTTAAAATGGGCTGTTTTATGCATTCGATTATATGACCTAGATTGAGCAGAAATGTTTCTCACATGACAACATTGTGTGAAATGTTTAACAAAGTACGTAAAAAGTCGTTTGGAAGCCTTCAAGTGGTAGACACCCAGTATGGAATGGATTATTGGTTTTACCTAAAATAATTTGTTTTGAAGGCACAAGGTCATCACCGACTAATGAGAAGAGCGGAAGGGGGAGGCGTAGCTGGCAGTACTTTAATGCCATGGAGGAGCTGCTTGCTGGAGATCCAGCTGTAAGGCCAGTCAGGGTTGTATCGTCAGCAGAAACTTCAAAAGGTTAGATCATCCACTGATCCTTGAAAGAATTCAGTTTTTTTCATGTTATATGGGAATTCAACAAATAAGTGGCAGTTCGAATTCCTGATATCATTGAATGGCCGAGTGGTTACGGTTGTTGACTTCAAATCACTTGCCTCTCACTGCTGCAGGTTTGAATCCCACTGGGTGTTGTATTTTCATGTGAGGAAGCTTGCTTGTGGAAGGTTGGTGGTTCAACCCGGGTGCTCCATGCCTGAAATACTGCACAGAGGGATCTTCCTCCACCAATAAAAGCTGGAGCTCGCCCAGATGGTTTGCCAGTGGCGAGGGTAAATAAACCTAATTAAAAAAATGATATCATTGGTCTCGGGGCCTCCACCAATGATATCATTGGTCTCGGGGCCTCCACTAGGATTTGCCAATGGAGACAAATGAGAAAGAAATTTAATATTGGTGATACAATTTTTCTATTTGGCGACAATAATTTGCGATTATATACCAAAAAAGGAAATTTAACTTGAATTTGATAAACTATGCATACTTCCATTGATGCTATTGTCTAAATAGCTTAATGGGCCATTTGTTGACATCACTGTGCGACTATATTCTATTTCAATACTATGTCATAGATTTTCACACCATACACAGCAATATGTAATTTCTATCATTTTAGATTGTGGTACCAAATCTCTAGCAACTAAGCCACCACTACCTCAGAGTGTAAGATCACCTTCACCGCAGACAAGACCCAACACACCCGATGATGAGGCTCAGCGCCCGGAAACTCCCGTAATTAAAAGGAGAAGGAGAAGTGGAGAGACCCCAGAGTGGTTCAGGGCTTATGCTGAGGAAAATAGCAAACGATTGGACACTTTAGAGCAAGCAAACACAAGAATGATTGCAATTGCGGAGGAGAATTTGTGTGTAGGCTGATATGGGGCTTTGCTCGAAGACCCATTTTGTCATACTTATTGATATATTAAATATGAATTAAATAGAGAATTTAACTCATATCCCAGCCTTTCAATTTTATTTTTCTCCAATACCACCTCAGAACTATTTAACGTCAAATAAATCACAGCTAGTCAAGTATTATTTCAATTGTGACATCAAAAGACTTATTGGATACATGTGAACAAAAGCACGTTCTAAAGATGTATACAACTCGTTAAAAGGTCCTATATTTACAGCATGTTTGCTATGGTACGCCTCTTTTCTTCCCCAAGTAGATTGACGCATTCAGTGTTAGCATCTTGATCAACTGCTACCTCTGTTTCATTCATCACTAGGTCACTTTCTTCATCTACTTCACTGCCCAGTATGAAGTTGTGCAACACACAACATGCTGTGATAACTTCTGGAATTTTGTCTTTCAAAATCATATCAAGTGACTTCATACGTCTAAATTTACATTTTAATAGTCCAATGGCCCTCTCCACATCAACTCTTGTCGAAGATTGTACCTTGTTAAATTTCTTTTGTATCCTGTCCAAGTGGCCATTATCTCTGTATGGCACAAGCATCTTGGGAGACAGAGGATATGCTGAATCCCCAAGAACATGGAAGTCACCAGGTAGATTCTCTATATAATCCTTTACAGGACTGTTCCTATAAACTCTGGCATCATGAACTGATCCTGGCCATCCAGTGTATGTGTCCAGGAACATTAGTTTGCTGTCGCACACTACCTGGAGCTGTATGCTGCCAAAACCCTTCCTGTTAATATAAGAAGCCCTGTGTTCAGAGAGTGGTGCAGGTACAGGAATGTGCGTTCCATCTATTGCTCCTACAACCCCTGGAAATCCAGTTTTCTCACAAAACCCCTCGGCAACTAGCTCCAACTCGTTCCGTGTCTCTGGAAGCTTAATGTAGTTGCCTTTCAGTGTTGACAGAGCTTTACTGGTCTGTAGGACAGTTAGGTGGAGAGTTCCTGAAAGAGAATGTTTAGAATTATAAAAGTAAAACTAGTGTGTGTATAACCATGAATCTGTAAGTTTTTTACCAGCATGTGGGCAATTCAGTAGGCTGTCCGGTAAGCTCAGTCGGTTAACACGGTGAGCTGTCACCAATGCGGCACAAAATTGATTGATACCAGATCGGACAGGGGTTTTCTCCGGGTACTCCAGCTTACTCGCACATAAAGAATCATACACTTTCGATAAAATAGTCAACAGCCTTGATGAATACAAGTTACATAACTTATTTCAAAATTATATTATACGTTTAAACACTTGGAATAAACTAGAGATTGTTTCTGAAAAAACAAACTTGGATCTCCAGATACACGGTCGCATGCTCTACTGACTGAGCTAAGATGTACTGCAGTCGTGACACACGGCGCATGCTCTACTGACTGAGCTAACACGTACTGCAGTCGTGACACACGGTCGCATGCTCTACTGACTGAGCTAACATGTACTGCAGTCGTGACACACAGTCGCATGCTCTACTGACTGAGCTAACATGTACTGCAGTCGTGACACATGGTCGCATGCTCTACTGACTGAGCTAACATGTACTGCAGTCGTGACACACAGTCACATGCTCTACTGACTGAGCTAACATGTACTGCAGTCGTGACACACGGTCGCATGCTCTACTGACTGAGCTAACATGTACTGCAGTCGTGACACACGGTCGCATGCTCTACTGACTGAGCTATCAAGGACAGCAGTCGTGACACATGGTCGCATGCTCTACTGACTGAGCTAACATGTACTGCAGTCGTGACACACGGTCGCATGCTCTACTGACTGAGCTATCAAGGACAGCAGTCGTGACACATGGTCGCATGCTCTACTGACTGAGCTAACATGTACTGCAGTCGTGACACACGGTCGCATGCTCTACTGACTGAGCTAACATGTACTGCAGTCGTGACACACGGTCGCATGCTCTACTGACTGAGCTATCAAGGACAGCAGTCGTGACACATGGTCGCATGCTCTACTGACTGAGCTAACAAGTACAGCAGTCGTGACACACGGTCGCATGCTCTACTGACTGAGCTATCAAGGACAGCAGTCGTGACACATGGTCGCATGCTCTACTGACTGAGCTATCAAGGACAGCAGTCGTGACACACGGTCGCATGCTCTACTGACTGAGCTATCAAGGACAGCAGTCGTGACACACGGTCGCATGCTCTACTGACTGAGCTATCAAGGACAGCAGTCGTGACACACGGTCGCATGCTCTACTGACTGAGCTATCAAGGACAGCAGTCGTGACACACGGTCGCATGCTCTACTGACTGAGCTAACACGTACTGCAGTCGTGACACGGTCGCATGCTCTACTAACTGAGCTAACACGTACTACAGTCGTGACAGATGATTGACTAACAGAAAATTGTCACGTCACATCTAGGGTTTCTTTCCGGGATTCCCGGCAATTTATTTTTCTCATTTCCCAGGATAAAAGTTATCGGGATCCCGGGAAATGATAGTTTTAGGAAATTGAATCTGAAAGTAGGCTTAATACCAAGAATCAGTGTTAAATCTTGGAATTAAATCTGAAAGTACAATTATAACCAAGAATCAGTGCTAATTCTTGGAAATTGAAGCTGAATGTACAACAGTTACCAGGACATTTCTCACTTTTCCTGGAATTTGTTGAACCTGCAGATCCAGATTAACCATTCATTGGCATTCAAGTGGGTGGACTTGCTGTTTCATGTCACACATTAGTACTTTAGTAGTGTTTAATAATGTCTCGTTCGACTGCATGGAATCATTTCGAAAGGAAATCTGTTGACTTGGCTGAGTGCAGTTTATGTAAGAATGTGATAAAAACTAAAAGTGGATCGACAAGCGGACTGATAAGACACTTGAGGGAGAAGCATGGCATCAAAGCTGTTTCATCCAGCCAGTCTACGTCTACTGGTGCAACTGCAAGTACCAGTGCCTGTGCATCGTCAAGCAAAAGGCCTGTATGCCATTCTGCTTCTAGTGCGCCATTGGGGTTGTCCGATCCAAAGCAGAGAACTCTGAACTTTGTTGTTAAGAGCAAAAACTCACTAGAAGAAACTGTCGCCCGATTGGCAGCACAAGATGGGTTCTCTATCAATGGGATCACTAACAGTGTCTTCATTCGACGTGCATTCGCAAAAGAAGGTCATAAATTGCCAATAAATAACACAATCGTGATGAGTTTGGTGAAGACATTCTACGATGAAACCTGTGAACTGATTCGATGTGTAAAATTGAAAAGGGTCAGAGATTCAGCTTGTCTACAGACGAGTGGACCAGTGTTGCCAACAGGCGTTATTTTAATGTGAATATTCATGGCACAGACGAATTTGTATGCAACCTGGGGTTGGTCAGAATTTTGGAGTCCTTCACTTCAGAGAGGACATTAGAGTGTGTTAAGGAACATGTGGCAGAATTCGGGATCGATCTCGAGAAGCACTGTGTGGCTGTTACGGCAGATGGGGCTTCAGTTATGGTGAAATTTGGACGACTCTCCCCTATGGAATACCAAGGATGTTGGGCCCATGCACTTCATCTCGCTGTCTGCGATTTTCTCTATTCAGGAAAGTCAACCACACAAACCAGTGGCACTGACACTACAGAAGATGTGGAATTACCCAACAGTTCTGATTCTGAAACAGATGACGAATCGGCTGCCATTTTTGGTCTGAGTTCCGGAGGTCCATAATGTCTTTTCATCACTCAGTTTGATGAATCGATGATGAATTGAATTCAAGATCACGAAAGAGAAGTTGAAAATTATTTGTCGAATCTTGGTTTGGGCATCATTTTGGGTGAGAATACGGGAGTTCCAAACAAAACAAGACTAAACTTAAAGAACTTACCAGAAAATGAGACATTGCCAAATTCCTGTCAATCAACCATAAAACCTTAAGTTTAGTCTTGTTTTGTTTGGAACTCCCGAATTCTCACCCAAAATGATGCCCAAACCAAGATTCGACAAATAATTTTCACGATCTAACAATTGTCTCAATTTCCCGGGATCTAACTGAAACATTTCTCAATTTCCCGGGATAAGGTTGTCCGGGATATAGACAAACCCTAGTCACATCTCACAGGGACCAACAACATGGCGTAAAGATTATTTTATACATATTATTTTGTATTTTTGTTATTGTCTTTTGTGGGTATTGTCGGCATAATAAACCAACATAGATTTGCTATCGATGAAATACCTTTACTAATTCCAAAGCGGTCTGCAACACTTCTGTAGCATTCCAAGTTACCAAGCATCCACAATGTTGTCAACATTCTTGTCTGCAGGTTTACGGACCGTTCTCGTGTCATGATTGTGCCACGGCTCTGCATAACTCCTGTAAGACAAATGCATTTACGGTTAAAACCAAGATGCCAGATAATAGCAACATCCCTGCTAGAGAAAAATAGTAAACTGTTAAAAAACCAACAGTCTATTTCGAACTATATATACCACCTTTTAATTAAATATACTTTGATGACGTTAGCAACACAATAAGTAATGGTATTTACAATTGCAGTCTCAGAGACTCCTTTATATTTTATGCGATACTAGAGATATAGATCTACATATGCAAGTAGCTCATTACTGTAACAGAGCAGGAAATTAATCTACCTCAAATGTTGATCTTCGCATTCGGAAATGTGACTTAAACTCCATGTCAGAGTATATGTGCACAACCTCTTGCACATAGCCCTCAATACGGACAGGATCACCGTCACTAGATGCAAGTAAAGCAGCTCCTGAAATGTTAAGCATCAGCCCTGAGGAAACATTTAATTATATGCTTATATCTAGGGTTCCAAGGTATTAATTAACTACATTTGTCTATTGTATGATATTGGGTTCGGGACTGAGGAATTAAGTAGTTCAGGTTCCTTGTGTGCGTTAGGTGGTTGTGGTCGGCGCATACCAAGTTATTTTGGATTTTATATAGGTATATTACTGATGATTGTATGCGTTGATATTCAAGTGTTTGCCAGTTCAGGGAGTTGATCATTTTTGTTACACTGCTTGTATAGTTATAGTCATTGCAGACATAGCGTGCGGCTGATCTTTGCACTCTTTCTGGTTTATAGGTGAGATACTTTTGCCAGACAGTTGAGCAATACTCTAGTTGGGGACGTACATATGTGTTATAAGCTTTTTCTTTAACCTTCTTGTTACTGGTCTTTACATTCCATTTGATGAATCTGAGAGAATTCTAAAGTAGCTTTGGATGTTGTTTATGTGGTTAGACAAGTTTAAATCTTTACTAATTGTAACACCTAGATATTTGATGGAATCGTTTGATTTTAGTTCCATGTTATGGAGTGTTAACACCTAGATATTTGATGGAATCGTTTGATTTTAGTTCCATGTTATGGAGTGTTAACACCTAGATATTTGATGGAATCGTTTGATTTTAGTTCCATGTTATGGAGTGTTAACACCTAGATATTTGATGGAATCGTTTGATTTTAGTTCCATGTTATGGAGTGTTAACACCTAGATATTTGATGGAATCGTTTGATTTTAGTTCCATGTTATGGAGTGTTAACACCTAGATATTTGATGGAATCGTTTGATTTTAGTTCCATGTTATGGAGTGTTAACACCTAGATATTTGATGGAATCGTTTGATTTTAGTTCCATGTTATGGAGTGTTAACACCTAGATATTTGATGGAATCGTTTGATTTTAGTTCCATGTTATGGAGTGTTAACACCTAGATATTTGATGGAATCGTTTGATTTTAGTTCCATGTTATGGAGTGTTAACACCTAGATATTTGATGGAATCGTTTGATTTTAGTTCCATGTTATGGAGTGTTAACACCTAGATATTTGATGGAATCGTTTGATTTTAGTTCCATGTTATGGAGTGTTAACACCTAGATATTTGATGGAATCGTTTGATTTTAGTTCCATGTTATGGAGTGTTAACACCTAGATATTTGATGGAATCGTTTGATTTTAGTTCCATGTTATGGAGTGTTAACACCTAGATATTTGATGGAATCGTTTGATTTTAGTTCCATGTTATGGAGTGTTAACACCTAGATATTTGATGGAATCGTTTGATTTTAGTTCCATGTTATGGAGTGTTAACACCTAGATATTTGATGGAATCGTTTGATTTTAGTTCCATGTTATGGAGTGTTAACACCTAGATATTTGATGGAATCGTTTGATTTTAGTTCCATGTTATGGAGTGTTAACACCTAGATATTTGATGGAATCGTTTGATTTTAGTTCCATGTTATGGAGTGTTAACACCTAGATATTTGATGCAATCGTTTGATTTTAGTTCCATGTTATGGAGTGTGTAAGGGAAAATAAGTGGTTTTCTTTTGAGAGTTATTCTCAGCACCTCACACTTGTCTGGATTGAACTCCATGGACTCCAGTTACTTACTGGGAGTTCAAAACTACGAAGTCCTGTGCTCAGAGGTGCCTGGTGCACCTGACCAATTTCGTCAATGTCCCAAAGAATAATTGTTTATAATGAATGAACCAACACTAATAATAACAACAATGGGTAGTTAGCAGTTTTATATCAGTCGCTTGTTAATTAATTATCAACAAATACCAAATAACATGTTTTGTACGACATGAATAGGGTACGAAACAAAACCAAAAATGTAAACAACATGCCAATTGTATGTGTAGACCGGGGAGTTTATAGATATGACAAACTATGGTTGTTTTCGTATTTTCGTATATATGGATATAAAGAGCCTGTAAAATACAATATATGCATACTATTATTATGTACAAATCATTCTACTTAATTTCACAATACAAAATAGTAAATACACAATTCCAATTCAAGCAGTTCAAATATATATTTTACAATGTAAAATATCAAAGATAAAACATTACATTACCAGAGTCCGGCTATCAGCTGATACATATAATGTATATATGTATATAGTTACTATATAGTTACTAGTAAAGTATATATTAACGTAAACAGGATAGCTTTGCAACGTATCCGTTTGACTAGTAGAGATAGAGTGTGGGATAAGGGTCTTGAACAAGTTAGTTGGAAAGTGCACCTAATTAGTTGAGTTAGTTCACTCATTCACACATCTGACCTGATTGTCACTCACAATCACTCACCCATAATACTTTATACACAATAGTAGTGAAGACTAGTATATATTATACAAAGACATAGTATGGGACCAGGCTATATAATTATGATATGATTCAGACCAGTGATTATATTAGGCCATATAGGGGAAACTATTGGGTGGTACGCTTGCAGCAGGGTTTGGAAACATTATAATGTACATGTACTAAATATCAATAATTATTTCCCTTTAACATAAATATGACATGGGTTACATATGAATACAATGACATAGCATTTATTAATTTGTCACACTTACCTGAAGCAATGTGAACGGAATCTACAGCAACTCTTCTATTGGTCTGAATTTGTTGAAAAATCTCATTTTCAGACATTTCTTCCAACAAAATCGCTGCCAATAGCTCATAGCTCGCGGTCGGCCATCTTTAAACATCAGCAGGAAACGTGCGTAGCGTACATGTCGTTCAATTAAGTAGTTAGCAAGGCGAACTGTGATTGGCTAACGTAAGCTGCAACTGAATGCACTACAGGTAGCAGACCGCCATTTTACAAAGTTGGAATGAACATAAATATATATTATGGACATTTGGAGCATTTGATCAGATAAAGGGGTGGGGTAATTTTGCATAGATCTTGATATTCAGGTAAGCATCTTGCATCAGTAATTTTCGAACCACTTACGTTGACAGTTTATGATTTCTTGTTTATCAACACATGTTTACCTTTCTGGGTCAACACTGATCCAATGTAAAGAATGATAGGTGGCGTTATTTTACCTCGTTCTGAAAAAGTGTGGATGCCTCGGTATGTTACGACCAGCGGTATGTTAAGAAACGACTATACTACAAAATCATTCTCACAAAGTTCTATTGCTGTGGGGGTATTATCTGTATGTCCATGAGTATTTAATAGCTCTGATCTGTCGTCTATCTTGACATGTGTGTTTTGTTCAATGCTTTCATTTTTTGTTGTTGTTTGGCTCTAATTTTCAGTCGGTGGTTTTGTGAAGCTATGTTTCTCCCATTGGCAATTGGTATTTTCATTAAAACCATTTTCCGTATATCACGCATGGTTGTTTCTCTGGTCATAATGTGTTGGTCAGATATACCCACTACACTATGTACCTTCATTGTACCCTTAACAGGTTTTATTTCCCTGTTTCTAAGTTCAACTTCGATTTTACTTTTGTCGAAATCATCCTGTGTAATTAGCTGGTATTCTATCTGCCTTTCAGACCCTTTTGCCCATGCAAAGAAATCATTGGCATCCTGAATAACCGCCTTTCCCTGTTTAGTTTTATTCCTATACTGTGATGTTGGGGAATCTGTCCAAAATGCAGATAACACGATTTTAATCTCCATGAGGAACTTCGAAAGCTACACCATCACCTACACACTACGACAATTTGGTCTGGAGATTCATAGATATGGAAAACTAGTTTCATTACTGTGAAGTGCAAACATCTTGAACAAAAATAAATCTGCAAATACTCACCCAAAATTCACTTTTCTTGACAAATGCCACATGACAAATAGTTTCAAAAATATGGCGGCTGTCTAGTTTTTTCTCATCCGGGCTATCTTTATTTACGTAATGAAAGCAAAAGAAACATAAAGAGGCAAAATATAATGTGATACAGGCAGGAACATTTAACTTTCGTCCTGTAAATGGTGACTCGTAAATGATGCTTTTTTAAATTATATTTTATTCATGGCTATTTCTTCCAAACTTAGAATATTTAAACTAGATTAAAATGGGTTTGAAAGGTAGCCATATGTATATAGAATGGCTTGACGCCTGTTGTTCCATAATAACATTTGTATTGAACACATATGACCAATCACAGGGAAAGTCTCGTAAATGATATGTCAAAAATTACGGTAACTTTTCATACACAGATCCATAAATTGTGTTTTACCTGCTGTAAATGACATAAAATAAGTAATATTATCCTGTTTTTTATCATATTAATTGTCTAAATTCTTGTCTTTAGTCAGCATAATCAAAGTATTGGTTTGTTAAATGCAGTACAGTAGTTTGGACTCGTAAATGATATGCATTTTGGGGACAGGTATACATTAAATAATTGAAACGACAATATATTGTGTTACCTTAATCTCAATATTTATAAACAAACTATGGCATGCCAATCATTTAATTTGTGTAGAATGTGTCAATAAAAGTGATTCTAAATGATTCAAAATTGGGCCTATCTCCACATGTTTTTACCTGGGGACACCTGATTTTTGATACCACTGCGTTATAATATGGTTTTTTCAAAATCAATAGTTTATTTTAGAAGCTATCTCAATATTTTAAGTTATCGTACATATATTGATATAGTTATCGTACATATATTGATATAGTTATCGTACATATATTGATATAGTTATCGTACATATATTGATATAGTTATCGTACATATATTGATATAGTTATCGTACATATATTGATATAGTTATCGTACATATATTGATATAGTTATCGTACATATATTGATATAGTTATCGTACATATATTGATATAGTTATCGTACATATATTGATATAGTTATCGTACATATATTGATATAGTTATCGTACATATATGGATATAGTTATCGTACATATATTGATATAGTTATCGTACATATATTGATATAGTTATCGTACATATATTGATATAGTTATCGTACATATATTGATATAGTTATCGTACATATATTGATATAGTTATAGCAGCATATTCAACCATCCATATGTCTCCATATCTTTGATGTATAGTGTTATATGCCATCCATATGTCTCCATATCTTTGATGTGGAGTGTTATATGCCATCCATATGTCTCCATATCTTTGATGTGGAGTGCTATATGCCATCCATATGTCTCCATATCTTTGATGTGGAGTGTTATATGCCATCCATATGTCTCCATATCTTTGATGTGGAGTGTTATATGCCATCCATATGTCTCCATATCTTTGATGTGGAGTGTTATATGCCATCCATATGTCTCCATGTCTTTGATGTGGAGTGTTATATGCCATCCATATGTCTCCATGTCTTTGATGTGGAGTGTTATATGCCATCCATATGTCTCCATGTCTTTGATGTGGAGTGTTATATGCCATCCATATGTCTCCATGTCTTTGATGTGGAGTGTTATATGCCATCCATATGTCTCCATATCTTTGATGTGGAGTGTTATATGCCATCCATATGTCTCCATATCTTTGATGTGGAGTGTTATATGCCATCCATATGTCTCCATATCTTTGATGTGGAGTGTTATATGCCATCCATATGTCTCCATATCTTTGATGTGGAGTGTTATATGCCATCCATATGTCTCCATATCTTTGATGTGGAGTGTTATATGCCATCCATATGTCTCCATATCTTTGATGTGGAGTGTTTATATGCCATCCATATGTCTCCATATCTTTGATGTGGAGTGTTATATGCCATCCATATGTCTCCATATCTTTGATGTGGAGTGTTATATGCCATACATATGTCTCCATATCTTTGATGTGGAGTGTTATATGCCATCCATATGTCTCCATATCTTTGATGTGGAGTGTTATATGCCATCCATATGTCTCCATATCTTTGATGTGGAGTGTTATATGCCATACATATGTCTCCATATCTTTGATGTGGAGTGTTATATGCCATACATATGTCTCCATATCTTTGATGTGGAGTGTTATATGCCATCCATATGTCTCCATATCTTTGATGTGGAGTGTTATATGCCATCCATATGTCTCCATATCTTTGATGTGGAGTGTTATATGCCATCCATATGTCTCCATATCTTTGATGTGGAGTGTTATATGCCATCCATATGTCTCCATATCTTTGATGTGGAGTGTTATATGCCATCCATATGTCTCCATATCTTTGATGTGGAGTGTTATATGCCATCCATATGTCTCCATATCTTTGATGTGGAGTGTTATATGCCATCCATATGTCTCCATATCTTTGATGTGGAGTGTTCTATGCCATCCATATGTCTCCATATCTTTGATGTGGAGTGTTATATGCCATCCATATGTCTCCATATCTTTGATGTGGAGTGTTATATGCCATCCATATGTCTCCATATCTTTGAATGTGGAGTGCTATATGCCATAGACACCATTTGTCACCTTTAGCTGAGAATGACTCCAAAGAGGACACTGGTAGTGTGATTAAAAAAAGTGCAAACACCTAACACCTTAAAAGCCCTTAAGCTTACAATATGTACATAACTATAAGTGTGCAAAGAGAGGTTAGTAGTTGTTAAGAACAAGATAAAAACAAGTGTGTTTTGTTATGGCTTCATCATCGATGCAGCCAGCGCTGACTTAAATCCTGCGATAGAGTCAGCACTGACTTCATGAGATGGCAGTATGTTCCATTGAACAACTGTTCTCGGAAAGTATGAGCACTTAAAATAGTCAACTGTTGTGAATGGAATGTGATATGCCAAATGGTGGTAATGTTGTGATTGTTTGCTGTAAGGTGTGATATATGGTGACGATAATAGGTTATAGGTCTATTTATCTGTCCATAGACCCTCTAGAGGTTATAGATAACGATATGTCCATAAGCCCTCAAGAGGTTATTTGTAACGATGTGTCCATGAACCATCTAGAGGTTATAGGTAACGGCATGTAATAGTAGTAGTAGTAGTAGTAGTAGTAGTAGTAGTAGTAGTAGTAGTAGTAGTAGCAGAAGCAGCAGTAGTAGCAGCAACAGCAGCAGTAGTAGTAGTAGCAAATCAACTGCAACAGCGTATGCAGTGGTGCCATCTGTAATAGTAACAGCAGCAAATGCAGCAGATGTAGTAGCGCAAGTGACACTGATAACAACAACAGCAGCAACAGCAGCTGTAGCAACAGCAGCAGCTGTACATAGTCGCCGTAGTAGTATCAGTGGCACACTGGCAGTAGCAGCAACAGCAGCTGTAGCAACAGCAGCAGCTGTACATAGTCGCCGTAGTAGTATCAGTGGCACACTGGCAGTAGCAGCAACAGCAGCTGTAGCAACAGCAGCAGCTGTACATAGTCGCCGTAGTAGTATCAGTGGCACACTGGCAGTAGCAGCAACAGCAGCTGTAGCAACAGCAGCAGCTGTACATAGTCGCCGTAGTAGTATCAGTGGCACACTGGCAGTAGCAGCAACAGCAGCTGTAGCAACAGCAGCAGCTGTACATAGTCGCCGTAGTAGTATCAGTGGCACACTGGCAGTAGCAGCAACAGCAACTGTAGCAACAGCAGCAGCTGTACATAGTCGCCGTAGTAGTATCAGTGGCACACTGGCAGTAGCAGCAACAGCAGCTGTAGCAACAGCAGCAGCTGTACATAGTCGCCGTAGTAGTATCAGTGGCACACTGGCAGTAGCAGCAACAGCAGCTGTACATAGTCGCCGTAGTAGTATCAGTGGCACACTGGCAGTAGCAGCAACAGCAGCTGTACATAGTCGCCGTAGTAGTATCAGTGGCACACTGGCAGTAGCAGCAACAGCAACTGTAGCAACAGCAGCAGCTGTACATAGTCGCCGTAGTAGTATCAGTGGCACACTGGCAGTAGCAGCAACAGCAGCTGTACATAGTCGCCGTAGTAGTATCAGTGGCACACTGGCAGTAGCAGCAACAGTAACAATGTAGCAGAAATAATTTGATTTGATAATATTGTATTGCTATATATACATGTATGTAACCATTACACTCATATTACAAATACATAATTACCAAATGGGGTTGTTCACAAAGGGAGACAATGCATTGCGGGTGTATACATGTGCCTTGCATAAGGACACCGTGAACTGGCACAGTAGGCCTACGTGGTACTGGTGAAAAGTTTCCAGGCCCATATATGTACCGCCATCACCACAACTCACCCAGTGTTTATAACCTTTTCGTTATTTTAGAGTTTTCATTTTCTTGGACAATCTGCAGGATCTGCCTTCAGCGCCTGATTATTTACAATATATTATATTATATAATTAATACGTGCATGAACTATGCATATTCATATCTGTTCTTGGAACGAGACACGGACACAATCCCTACCGTACATGTATAACCCATCCAACCCCATGTTTTAGCACAAACTCTAGTCTAGTTAGTGTTTGGATCCAATCTTGAATCTCAATTGGCGGGAGGGGGGTATATTAATGGTCATTATGTTCGTCTGTATCAAACCTCATGGGTGGGGTTATGTCAGGGTATGGGGAGCGGTATAAATCCAGTACAGTAGTAGGTTGCAAGAAGGACCTAATGAGAAGCGGCGTTCATGGTCCAAATGGGTTTAACCCCAAATGTTGCGTATAAAATATACCGAACCTACGTATTCTCCATACTCATTAACAGGAGAGAAGCTCTTACATTATCAACCTGGTAAGTCAATCTACTACATGCAGTTACACAGTCAAAGGCTGTCCAATTAGCACACTGTTTCGCACGCTCGCTTCTCACCAAAGAAACCTGGGTTCGATCCTCGGACCGAGAAGCATGTGAGATGGTACGTACAGTTGTCACCAGGTACTCCGGTTTCCTCCCACACTAATGACCGCATATATTATATATACTCTTTCAACAGGAGTGATTAATATAAGTTGTTAAAGCTTGATTGTCTGGACAGTTTGTACACTAGGATTAAGGGTTAATGTTAAGATTTAAGAATGTTTTGTACCCAAGTCTGGACAGTTTGTACACTAGGATTAAGGGTTAATGTTAAGATTTAAGAATGTTTTGTACCCAAGTCTGGACAGTTTGTACACTAGGATTAAGGGTGAATGTTAAGATTTAAGAATGTTTTGTACCCAAGTCTGGACAGTTTGTACACTAGGATTAAGGGTGAATGTTAAGATTTAAGAATGTTTTGTACCCAAGTCTGGACAGTTTGTACACTAGGATTAAGGGTTAATGTTAAGATTTAAGAATGTTTCGTACCCAAGTCTGGACAGTTTGTACACTAGGATTAAGGGTTAATGTTAAGATTTAAGAATGTTTCGTACCCAAGTCTGGACAGTTTGTACACTAGGATTAAGGGTTAATGTTAAGATTTAAGAATGTTTCGTACCCAAGTCTGGACAGTTTGTACACTAGGATTAATGGTAATTTAGTTTAGTTTAATCATATTTTATTGCATTCTATATATACAATGTACAATACAAAACAAATGAACAAACTTGTATAACTATCCATAATGCATGATTCGTGGCATTGTTTGCTCAAGGATTGTCATTATATGTTGAAGCAAATGGGTTGGGCCACAAGTTTTAACAACATTGGTTACGGCCCTCCCCATAAGACTAGATTGTAATTAACAAAGAGACTGAATACAAGAGTTGTGCTAGTACTTTACTAATTTAATGATACTAATAGAAAAAGGGTAAAATGATTAAGAGAATAAGCAGCATTTAGGTAATAAGAATTTAGAAACAAAAAACAACAATAAACAAACCAAAAAAGTTTAGGAAATGTAACTAATAGCTACTACTATCAAGTGTCCCACCATACAACGTTACCCAGCCAACCACACCCGTCACCACACCCTAACATAGATCGTCACAAGAGAACAGCCTATGTATATATATATATATATATACAGATCATGTGGTTATTTACTCGAAGCGTTTAGTCGTTTTAATATATGTTTGAACTTGTGTGAAAATATATTCGTTTTCATTGTCCGCTAAGTTTTCGAAGCCTAACAGTAGTTTTCTTGTATTTAAGGGATGATAAAACATTTGAGTCGTTGGATGTCATTGCCAAGGAACTATCATCAGCAATTAATCTTGTTAGACTATAAAGAGATTCAGTAATGTCATTGACGTATATTAAAAAAAGTAAGGGTACCAAGACAGAGCCTTGTGGTACACCAGCATTAAGACATTATTCATTAGAGAATGCAGATCCAACAAAAACCTTTTGTCGCCGTTCATTAAGATAGCTAGATAACCACTTGATTATGTTTCCCGAAATGCCATACTGTCGAAGTTTGAAAAGAAGACCTTTGTGCCAAACTCGGTCAAATGCCTTACTAATATCACAGAATATAATACAAGTTGATTTACGTTCATCAAAGGCCTTACAAATTTGGTTGTAAATGTCAATTAACTGATACACGGTAGAGTGTCCCGGGAGGAAGCCCGATTGTCTTTTGTATATTAGTTCATTGTCGTGCAAATAGTTATATAAATATTTGAACATAACTCGTTCCATTACTTTTCCTACGCAACTAATTAAGGAGATAGGTCTATAGTTTGATGGAATATCGCGGTCACCCTTTTTGAACAGTGGCATGACATTTGCACTTTTCCAGCTAGCTGGATAAGTCTGTTCTTGTATTGACCTATTAAAAAGTATACAAAGCGGACGACTTATAGTGCGAGAGGTTTCTTTAAGCATACGATGGCTAATTTCATCTGGCCCACTGGATTTTTTTACTATTAAATTTGATAAGATGTAGGTAATGTCTTGTTCAGTGATGACTATATTTGTGATTGATGAATCTGTTTTTAAACTAAAATTTGGCAGATCTGTTTGAGAATCGTTTATTGTCGAAATGGATGCACAGTAGTCGTTAAGAGTATTGGCTTTATCTAAATCCGAGACGGAATATGAATTATCATTTCTTAACAGTGGTGGTATCTTTTCACATTTTGTAGAATTTTCCGTAACTAACATTTTAACTATTTTCCAATATTGTCGCGGATTGGATGAGTTTAAGTCATTTAGTGTAAATTCAATGTTATTAAAAAATAGTTCTTTTGCGTGTTTTTTCATATTATTTACCTTGTTTCTCAATCTTTTATAACTGATCCAGTCATCTAATTTTCCTGTACGTATTGCAGTACTTTTATGCCTGTCGCGCTGTCTAGATATTTTCCTTAATTCTGAGTTATACCATGGTTTGTCGTTTGGACGGACTGTAACTAAATAAGTTGGTATACATGACTTTACTATGTTTAAGAATGTATCAATAAAAAGAGAAGTAGCAGTATCTAGATTATGTGAGTAAATAAATGACCAATCAGTTACACGTATTATGTTATTTAGTGATTCAAAATTAGCACGTTTATAGTTCCATACCCTTCGTTTATAAGGTCCATTCGACTGAAAATCGACTTTGATGTACGCAAAAGTACCGAAATGATCACTAATTCTATTTTCTGTTTCAAAGATACCCGAGTGTAATGAAGTAATGCTATTTGTAATTGCCACAGGATCAATTAATGTTCTCGAATGATTAGTTACTCTAGTAGGTTCATTAATAATGTTGGTCATATTGTTTAGTAGTAGGATGTTTCTTAATTTAGAATTGTTGTAATTCATTTGATCTTCATTAATATCTCCGACTAAGACAATATTTGTTGACATTTCGGATGCTCTTTCTATACACACATTAATGTTATCCCATAAGTCAACTGTAGAATTTGGAGGCCGATATAAATTGCAAATTAAATATTTTTTGGAATGGTCTTTAATTTCGATCCACATTGATTCAGCGAGTATATTCTCTAGTTCAATAATTCTTTTTGGTCTTAAATGAGATGAGGCATAAATCAATAATCCTCCAGAATGGGCTGTGTTATCTTTTCGAAACATTGTATCAAAACCTTCTAACCATATATAGTCATCATTAACTTCATGTGTGAGATGCGATTCAGTTATACATAAAATGTCAAAATCAAGAAAATTATCATTAATATAATCCAGCTTGTTTCTAATACTTCTAATATTTTGATGCAATATAGAAAAACAATTATTATAATTTATATCCGGTCCTGGATTTGTTTCAATATCTCCAGACAGTAATAACAGTAGTTGAATAAGTAAAGTATAGCCAATGTTTGTACTAAATGTTTCGCACATATCCATAGTTGAGACACTGTATGTTGATGAAATAATATATTTATGACCTGTACTAAGTAAAGCAGTAGTAGCAAAATTCAAATTGTAAGTGCTTGTATACAGTAATGTATTCAATACGAAAACCAGTTTATACAGTTTACAAAGCATTTGTCTAAGTGCATACAATAATGATTTTAAAGGATATGAATAGAAGGTGCATGATTTCGTTATCGGCTGTCCTCTACTAATATGATATAGACCAATACTCGATCTCCAAGAGCTCAAATCATTACCCATTCTGGAACAGTACAATATAATCATATGAGACCGTGTATCGGACTATATTCATAGCAAAACGGGAGAGGAGACGTGGGAGGCTGGCATCGGACGGGCACACACAGGACATGGACAGGAGCAAACTACTAACAAACAACATCTCCTTAACAAGAGACGAATGAAAAAAGTACTTTCAGCTAATGAATAAAAAGCGTTTCCTGGTAAAAGATATACATATATTGAGTATAATATTATATAGTTATTCTGGCAGAAACAACATTTACAGATTACAGATGAAATGCGAACCTATTGTGTAAATTCGAATTACTAAACAGTATTGATACAAAACGACAGAAAGGTTTGGACGTTATAAACAAATAAGAAAAATAAAAAGTCTTTATAACAATGGGAGGCAAATAACGAGAGTGCTATAAGCAGGTGGGTTTTAACAAAATTGGTACGTGTGAAGGGGTTGTTTTAACAATACCCGAAACCATTACGAAGAACTTCGAGACAAAAGCAGTAAGCAATGTATGACAGCATAGAGGAAGCTGGGAATATAAACATGTATGTACACGCCTGAAGGTTCTTCCGAGTTGTGGACACATTACATATTAACAAGTATATTACATATATATACAACAACAAACCAATAATAATTCATATTCTATAAAGCGAGATATTTTCGTCAGTAAGTCGACGTGTATTTCTGTAAGCGGGTCAGAAATACCGAGTTGTGGACATATTACATATTAACAAGTATATTACATATATATACAACAACAAACCAATAATAATTCACATTCTATAAAGCGAGATATTTTCGTCAGTAAGTCGACGTTTATTTCCCTTTAACTAACTGTAAGCGGGTCAGAAGTACATTTGATTTCGGACTATTCCTCGTGCATATAAGTGATTATAATCACTAGTAGATCTACATACATTTAAATCAAGAAATAAGATAACATACTGTAACTTTAGCCAAGTTAGGTACTGACGTCTGTTGGACGGTAAGCATAATCTAGCATGTTTTGTGCAGAGCATTATACAGTCAGTAAATCTAACTTCCAAGTTGCGTCAAACAGGTCAATTATCAATAGTATTTCACTCGGATCAATAAAACTGCCAAGTGTTAAAAATTTATTTGTACGGAGACGCGTCAGTTGTTAATTTTGAGTACAGAAATAATGGATTACTCCTATTGTATGGACTATATAGATACATGTGTAAACATCATTACCGTGTACGCATGAACATCTGCAAACAAAATACATAACGGTATAATGCAATCAGTAAGTTTGAGGTTAAACGGTATTTGTAGCACATAACAATTATATATTATATATATCTATAAATGTACATTGCAGCTCAGTATCTGTCACGTGTTGTAATAATTTACTGTGAATAAGAAACGTCTATATAGTGATTATTGTTAATTTTGAGTACAGAAATAATGGATTACTCCTATTGTATGGACTATATAGATACATGTGTAAACATCATTACCGTGTACGCATGAACATCTGCAAACAAAATACATAACGGTATAATGCAATCAGTAAGTTTGAGGTTAAACGGTATTTGTAGCACATAACAATTATATATTATATATATCTATAAATGTACATTGCAGCTCAGTATCTGTCACGTGTTGTAATAATTTACTGTGAATAAGAAACGTCTATATAGTGATTATAAGGTATATATTCTTTATTTATCCTCCAGTATTGAAGAGCATACAATTCACATATTACAAGAACAATTACAACAGTGAAATATATTACAATGTTATAAGGAAATTAAGTAACAGAAATAAACGCTTATATACATATTCTATATATAATCGCAACAGGCGATGTGTAGTACCATATAATAACACACATGTATACATATATACACACACCAAGCATATGTATATATACATAATACACGCATACACACACATGTATATATATACATACATATACATACATACGTATACATACACACATGCGTATACATATATTATACCAATACAAACATATACATATCACTGTAATATTGTATTACTCGCTTATACTACATGTATAAAGCATACCGAAAATAAATTCAATTGTTACAGTATCTCTTACATTACTGCAAGTGTTACCCCCTTACCGAAACGAAACTCTAAGAGAGGTATGTGCAGAGTAGCGTAGATAGGGATGCTGGTACATATATTTGCTTTAGTACTGTCTCATAACCAATTCATGTAATAGGCAGATTGTAAAAACACTTTAAAGCTTGCTACTCTCTGATCGTCTGTCAATAGAAATGCTGTAAAGCCACGGAATATTTCAATGAGTTGCAGATCTGGTGAGAGTGAGCAGAGACTTTTAAAGGTACTGGTACCTAGAGACTTAGAGAGTTTCATCCAGAGTGTGGTTCTCCATTTGTCATTAAATGGGCAAAACAACAGTATATGTCTGCTAATCTCGTCTGTGACCAAGTGACATTTCATACACTGTATATCGTATTTATGAGAGAAAAACCTACACATTAGGATAAAGACGGATGTACAATGTGGCTGTAGGTATGTGTATTCTCTACAGAAATTCCATAGGTTACAAGTTTCATATTCTGACTGGACTAGGGAGAAAGTATTTAAACTTGCATCGCAAAGTAACCTACTATTCCAGTCGAATACTACCTGGTTTTTTACTGCCAGTTTAACGTTATATTTCCATACACCTACGCTTGGGAATATACCATCGTGTAAGTAATCTAAGAAAAACTGTGTCAGATTATATTTTCCTAGAATTCTATATATATCGGGGATAAAACCTTTTGCAATTTTGGGAGATGTCATGAATGATGTGGTTCTATGCACAAACACGTCTTTGATTTTAAACTTAGTATCTAATCGACAGAGTTGACCAATCCTTTCGGGTCACGCTATATATAGAAACTAAGAGTTTAAACATCATATATATAGTTAGGGTCAAGCTATTAATAGTAAAATATCACAATATGATCATAGTTGACCAATCAGCTCAGACTATATACACTGTCACATGATGTCAATATTTACTTGTCTATTATTTACACACACGCGTTAAACAGGTCTGCCTTCCCTGATGCACTCCACTATGTCCATGTCCTTTATCAGCACCTTTTTGTCCGTGTTCCTGTCATTTCCTGGTATGGTGCCATATACACGACAACCAGCTACCCATGTTTTGGTGAGCCTTTTGGTTCGCACTAACTGCCTGGCCTCAAACGAAAGCCGCTCTCGGTATCGTGTGAGGTTCTCCTGCACGAAAATGCCATCCCCCAGGGTTTTCCTTGCTGAATATACACGATCGCGAGCCTTAGAGTTTGTGAATTTCACGATCACTTTCCGATTTGTAGTGGTTGCGGTTTTACTGCCTAGTCTGTGGCACTTGTCGATGTCTCCACTTGTCAACTGCAGCCCTTTGCTGGATGCATGGTCCAGGATTTTGCGTTCAATGTTTTCGTTGAAATCACCAGTATCCCCACAAGTACCTGATATATTTAGACACATGCGTCTACCATATTGGTCCAGATCGTTCAGCTCAAGCATGGTATATTTCTGTGCATTCCGTAAATCCTTATTTTCGGCCCTCATATTGTCATTTACCTTTTTTAATTGGGACATCTCCTCGTTAAGAAATTTAGTTTCAGCTTTTACTAGAGCTTGTATTTCTCCTTTCACTGCTTGTATAATATCTTCTTTAATTTCAAGGATCAACATAGCACCGAGTTTCTTCAGGTCATCATGGGATAGACTAGTGGCCATTTTTGTAGTGGGTGGGATATTTGAATGTTTTAGTGTTACCTCCGAGTCCGAATCATTAATCGTATCGAAATATAAACTCCCCTCGCTATCACGATCTTCACTAAATGTTCTATGTGTTTTCTGGCTTGGATTTATTGGTGAGGATTTGTTACGCTTACGATTCTTTTTACGATTATTGGTCGACATTGATTTTGCGATTAATGGTAAGATTTAAGAATGTTTCGTACCCACGTCTGGACAGTTTGTACACTAGGATTAAGGGTTAATGTTAAGATTTAAGAATGTGTTGTACCCAAGTCCATTGAAAATGAAAAGGAAGAACATAAAAACGAATTGTAAAATATATTATAACATTGCAGCTAATTATCACCCCAGATGTCCTTCTCGTCTATGGTCTATGTCTGGTCTAGTCTATGTCTGGTAAAACTACTATAATATTATTGTACGTAGCTATAGAAAACATAATATATGTAATTAGTTTCAGTTTCTTAACCCAAACCTCGCTTCAATAACGGATAACGTGATCTGAGAACACGAACATCTGTCCACGAGAATACCAACGTGTTTATATCATGTATAGTAAAGGAAACAATCCATGTTTTAATACATCTCTTATTTCACTATGTTCTTGTCGGTTTACGATATTCACAGCCCACGACATCTGCTAATGTCTGATATGAGCCATTTTCCTGTTTATAAATACAAGCACATACAGTCAAACCTGTGTTAAGCAGCCATCCAAGAGAATCACAGAAAGTGGCTGCTTAGCACAAGTTGCTGCTTAATAGAGGTAAAATGTATAGTAGAACAACATATTGGGAATCTGGAAACTGGCTGCTTAATATAGGATTAAGGATGAGGGTTAGCGACGTTTCGTACCAAGGGTTTTGTACTATATCTGTATTAATGCGAAAAACACAGTACACAAAACAGTTTGGTCATATACGAAATTTTCCGATATGTATATATATGGTACAAAACATTTAATTCTAGGGTACGAGACTTGCGTACGAATCATCTCGGACATTGTGCACGAATCATCTCGGACATTGTGCACGAATCATCTCGGACATTGTGTATGAATCGACTCGGACATTGTGTATGAATCATCTCGGACATTGTGTATGAATCATCTCGGATATTGCGTACGAATCATCTTGGACATTGCGTATGAATCATCTCGGACATTGCGTATGAATCATCTCGGACATTGCGTATGAATCATCTCGGACATTGTGTATGAATCGACTTGGACATTGTGTATGAATCTACTTGGACATTGTGTATGAATCGACTCGGACATTGTATATGAATCATCTCGAACATTGTGTACGAATCATCTCGGACATTGTGCACGAATCATCTCGGACATTGTGCACGAATCATCTCGGACATTGTGTATGAATCGACTCGGACATTGTGTATGAATCATCTCGTACATTGTGTATGAATCATCTCGGATATTGCGTACGAATCATCTTGGACATTGCGTATGAATCATCTCGGACATTGCGTATGAATCATCTCGGACATTGCGTATGAATCATCTCGGACATTGTGTATGAATCGACTTGGACATTGTGTATGAATCGACTTGGACATTGTGTATGAATCATCTCGGACATTGTGTATGAATCATCTCGGACATTGTGTATGAATCGACTCGGACATTGTGTATGAATCATCTCGGACATTGTGTATGAATCGACTCGGACATTGTGTATGAATCGACTCGGACATTGTGTATGAATCGACTCGGACATTGTGTATGAATCGACTCCGACATTGTGTATGAATCGACTTGGACATTGTGTATGAATCGACTCGGACATTGTGTATGAATCGACTCGGACATTGTGTATGAATCGACTCGGACATTGTGTATGAATCGACTCCGACATTGTGTATGAATCGACTTGGATATTGTGTATGAATCGACTCGGACATTGTGTATGAATCGACTCCGACATTGTGTATGCATCGACTTGGACATTGTGTATGAATCATCTCGGACATTGTGTATGAATCATCTCGGACATTGTGTATGAATCATCTCGGACATTGTGTATGAATCGACTTGGACATTGTGTATGAATCATCTCGGACATTGTGTATGAATCATCTCGGACATTGTGTATGAATCGACTCGGACATTGTGTATGAATCGACTTGGACATTGTGTATGAAACGTTCAAACTGGTTACAAGTTCTTACAACATTAGAGACGACTCTTCCCAATATTTAAATGTATTATGTATTGAATGTTATGAAATGTATGTATTCAATGTTATGCATGTATAAATGTTATTAATAATTAAATTAATATTTAACATTTGACATGTTTTACTTTATTCACTATTGTATGTTCACTATTTGTCGATCATGACATAAACGGACATACTAATGTATAAGCCATCAGGGAGTAACCTAAATCCAAAATGTAGCGGAGAAAGGTTCACCCCCCCCCCTAGCCAATTTAGGGAGAAGTGAGAGGAAATCCGGGGAATATGTGTGTTTCATCTATATCAGTGTTTGTAATGATTTTGGCAATGTTGTCGGAAAAAGTAGGATTTCTAGCCATTTTTCAAGAACAATTTGGGCTTCTTAAAAATAAATGCCTGGTGTTAAACCATAAATTATGTAAACATTGGCAGCAAGTGGATCATCGAACCAGACATGCAGAAGTAAAAATCTAGTAGATGGTTTCTCCGAGTACACTTGGCTTTATATCAGCAAATGGTTTCTCCGAGTATGCTTGGCTTTATATCAGCAAATGGTTTCTCCGAGTACGCTTGGCTTTGTATCAGTAGATGGTTTCTCCGAGTTAGCTTGGCTTTGTATCAGTGGATGGTTTCTCCGAGTACGCGTGGCTTTGTATCAGTTGATGGTTTCTCCAAGTATGCTTGGCTTTGTATCAGTGGATGGTTTCTCCGAGTTAGCTTGGCTTTGTATCAGTATATGGTTTCTCCGAGTTAGCTTGGCTTTGTATCAGTAGATGGTTTCTCTAAGGACGCTTGGCTTTGTATCAGTTGATGGTTTCTCCAAGTACGCTTGGTTTGGTATCAGTTGATGGTTTCTCCGTGTATGCTTGGTTTGGTATCAGTGGATGGTTTCTCCAAGTAAGCTTGGCTTGGTATCAGTGGATGGTTTCTCCAAGTAAGCTTGGCTTGGTATCAGTGGATGGTTTCTCCAATTACGCTTGGCTTTGTATCAGTAGATGGTTTCTCCGAGTACGCTTGGCTTTGTATCAGTTGATGGTTTCTCCAAGTACGCTTGGCTTGGTATCAGTGGATGGTTTCTCCGAGTTAGCTTGGCTTTGTATCAGTTGATGGTTTCTCCGAGCTAGCTTGGCTTGGTATCAGTTGATCGTTTCTCCGAGTTAGCTTGGCTTTGTATCAGTTGATGGTTTCTCCGAGTTAGCTTGGTTTGGTATCAGTGGATGGTTTCTCCGAGTACGCTTGGCTTTGTATCAGTTGATCGTTTCTCCGAGTTAGCTTGGCTTTGTATCAGTGGATGGTTTCTCCGAGTACGCTTGGCTTTGTATCAGTAGATGGTTTCTCCGAGTTAGCTTGGCTTTGTATCAGTCGATGGTTTCTCCGAGTTAGCTTGGCTTGGTATCAGTGGATGGTTTCTCCGAGTTGGCTTGGCTTTGTATCAGTTGATGGTTTCTGCGAGTACGCTTGGTTGGCTTGGTATCAGTGGATGGTTTCTCCGAGTTAGCTTGGCTTGGTATCAGTGGATGGTTTCTCCAATTACGCTTGGCTTTGTATCAGTAGATGGTTTCTCCGAGTACGCTTGGCTTTGTATCAGTTGATGGTTTCTCCAAGTACGCTTGGCTTGGTATCAGTGGATGGTTTCTCCGAGTTAGCTTGGCTTTGTATCAGTTGATGGTTTCTCCGAGCTAGCTTGGCTTGGTATCAGTTGATCGTTTCTCCGAGTTAGCTTGGCTTTGTATCAGTTGATGGTTTCTCCGAGTTAGCTTGGTTTGGTATCAGTGGATGGTTTCTCCGAGTACGCTTGGCTTTGTATCAGTTGATCGTTTCTCCGAGTTAGCTTGGCTTTGTATCAGTGGATGGTTTCTCCGAGTACGCTTGGCTTTGTATCAGTAGATGGTTTCTCCGAGTTAGCTTGGCTTTGTATCAGTCGATGGTTTCTCCGAGTTAGCTTGGCTTGGTATCAGTGGATGGTTTCTCCGAGTTGGCTTGGCTTTGTATCAGTTGATGGTTTCTGCGAGTACGCTTGGTTGGCTTGGTATCAGTGGATGGTTTCTCCGAGTTAGCTTGGCTTGGTATCAGTGGATGGTTTCTCCAAGTTAGTTTGGCTTGGTATCAGTAGATGGTTTCTCCGAGTACGCTTGGCTTGGTATCAGTTGATGGTTTCTCCGTGTAGGTTTGGCTTGGTATCAGTTGATGGTTTCTCCGTGTAGGCTTGGCTTGGTATCAGTATATGGTTTCTCTGAGTACGCTTGGCTTGGTATCAGTTGATGGTTTCTCCGAGTAGGCTTGGCTTGGTATCAGTAGATGGTTTCTCTGAGTAGGCTTGGCTTGGTATCAGTTATACAAATGAAATAGTTATACCGAATTGTTATTTGTATGAAAATCTACACCTAACCAGAAAATAGATTCTATACAATTTCTGATTAAGACTAATAAGTGTTTTTATTCAATGATGTATTATTATATCAAAATAAGATATTCAACAAGGTATGGTGAATACATAAAAAAGTAACAAGTACGCCATATATCAGTTCCCCATATAAATGGGTGCCGATCCGACACCGTTGCGATAGCTGTATTGAGCAGCAAGGTCATGTGATGAAGCTAAAACTGTCAACAAGAGTTTTTTTAAAAGTTGTTTTCACTTCTTAAGAAAATAATAATATATGGCAAGTGCAATTAACATTATTTACTGGCCATTATATGTGGGATTTACGCTGAGCATTGGTTCCACCACTCTACAAAATGGACGTGTTTCTATCTAGTGATACATTTATGATGATGATGATTGAGCTTATTTACCATCGCCGCCGGCGAACCATATGGGCGAGCTTACTAAGAAGTTTAGTTAACACTCATACAATTATAAACTAAGGTGATTAAGTTGTGTGTGTTAATAATACGATTTGAATGCTCAGCCCGGCCATAGATTAGGCTACAAGCATCAAAATGTATAGGGTCAGTACAGGAGTCACTCTATACTGTCTCACATCTCATATTCGTAAATGTATGAATATGTTTGATGTATAATATTATTTGCATGCTCAGCCCGGCCATAGATTAGGCTACAAGCACCAAACTATATAGAGTCGGTACAGGAGTCACGCTGTACTAACACGCATCTTAATTATATAATGTGTGAATTAGATGAGTAATGTCATTTGATAACTCAGCCCGACCATAACTTAGGCTACAAGCATCAAAATACATAGGATATGTTTAGGAGTC
>CM026398.1:13443211-13478211 GCA_014843695.1 Archivesica marissinica
TCCACATAGTATCTGTAGCGTGTATCCCGGTAACAGCATGTCCACATAGTATCTGTAGCGTGTATCCCGGTAACAGCATGTCCACATAGTATATGTAGCGTGTATCCCGGTAACAGCATGTGTACATAGTATATGTAGCGTGTATCCCGGTAACAGCATGTGCACATAGTATCTGTAGCGTGTATCCCGGTAACAGCATGTGCACATAGTATATGTAGCGTGTATCCCGGTAACAGCATGTGTACATAGTATCTGTAGCGTGTATCCCGGTAACAGCATGTGTACATAGTATATGTAGCGTGTATCCCGGTAACATCATGTCCACATAGTATCTGTAGCGTGTATCCCGGTAAAAGCATGTCCACATAGTATATGTAGCGTGTATCCCGGTAACAGCATGTGCACAAGTATCTGTAGCGTGTATCCCGGTAACAGCATGTGCAATAGTATATGTAGCGTGTATTCCGGTAACAGCATGTGTACATAGTATATGTAGCGTATATCCCGGTAACAGCATGTCCACATAGTATATGTAGCGTGTATCCCGGTAACAGCATGTGTACATAGTATCTGTAGCGTGTATCCCGGTAACAGCATGTGCACATAGTATCTGTAGCATGTATCACGGTAACAACATGTGTACATAATATCTGTAGCGTGTATCCCGGTAACAACATGTCCACATAGTATATATAGCGTGTATCCCGGTAACAGCATGTGTACATATTATCTGTAGCGTGTATCCCGGTAACATCATGTCCACATAGTATCTGTAGCGTGTATCCCGGTAACAACATGTCCACATAGTATATGTAGCGTGTATCCCGGTAACAACATGTCCACATAGTATCTGTAGCGTGTATCCCGGTAACAACATGTCCACATAGTATATGTAGGGTATATCCCGGTAACAACATGTGCACATTATATCTGTAGCGTGTATTCCGGTAACAGCATGTGTACATAGTATATGTAGCGTATATCCCGGTAACAGCATGTCCACATAGTATATGTAGCGTGTATCCCGGTAACAGCATGTGTACATAGTATCTGTAGCGTGTATCCCGGTAACAGCATGTGCACATAGTATCTGTAGCATGTATCACGGTAACAACATGTGTACATAATATCTGTAGCGTGTATCCCGGTAACAACATGTCCACATAGTATATATAGCGTGTATCCCGGTAACAGCATGTGTACATATTATCTGTAGCGTGTATCCCGGTAACATCATGCCCACATAGTATCTGTAGCGTGTATCCCGGTAACAACATGTCCACATGGTATATGTAGCGTGTATCCCAGTAACAGCATGTCCACATAGTATATGTAGCGTGTATCCCGGTAACAGCATGTGTACATAGTATCTGTAGGGTGTATCCCGGTAACAGCATGTCCACATAGTATCTGTAGCGTGCATCCCGGTAACAACATGTCCACATATTATATGTAGCGTGTATACCGGTAAAAGCATATCCACATAGTATATGAAGCGTGCATCCCGGTAACAGCATGTGTACATAGTATATGTAGCGTGAATCCCGGTAACAGCATGTGTACATAGTATAGGTAGCGTATTTCCCGGTAACAGCATGTCCACATAGTATAGGTAGCGTGTATCCCGGTAACAGCATGTCCACATAGTATCTGTGGCGTGTATCCCGTTAACAGCATGTCCACATAGTATCTGTAGAGTGTATCCCGGTAACAGCATGTGTATATAGTATATGTAGCATGTATTCCGGTAACAGCATGTCCACATAGCATATGTAGCGTGTATCCCGGTAACAGCATGTCCACATAGTGTATGTAGCGTGTATCCCGGTAACAGCATGTGCACATAGTATATGTAGCGTGTATCCCGGTAACAGCATGTCCACATAGTATCTGTAGCGTGTATCCCGGTAACAGCATGTCCACATAGTATATGTAGCGTGTATCCCGGTAACAGCATGTGTACATAGTATATGTAGTATGTATCCCGGTAACAGCATGTCCACATAGTATCTGTAGCGTGTATCCCGGTAACAGCATGTCCACATAGTATATGTAGCGTGTATCCCGGTAACAGCATGTGCACATAGTATCTGTAGCGTGTATCCCGGTAACAGCATGTCCACATAGCATATGTAGCGTGTATCCCGGTAACAGCATGTGTACATAGTATATGTAGCGTGTATCCCGGTAACAGCATGTCCACATAGTATATGCAGTGTGTATCCCGGTAACAGCATGTCCACATATTATCTGTAGCGTGCATCCCGGTAACAGCATGTGTACATAGTATATGTAGCGTGTATCCCGGTAACATCATGTCCACATAATATCTGTAGCGTGTATCCCGGTAACAGCATGTGTACATAATATCTGTAGCGTGTATCCCGGTAACATCATATCTATATAGTATCTGTAGCGTGTATCCCGGTAACAGCATGTCCACATAGTATCTGTAGCGTGCATCCCGGTAACATCATGTCCACATAGTATATGTAGCGTGTATCCCAGTAACAGCATGTCCACATAGTATATGTAGCGTGTATCCCGGTAACAACATGTGTACATAGTATATGTAGCATGTATCCCGGTAACAGCATGTCCACATAGTATATGTAGCGTGTATCCCGGTAACAGCATGTGTACATAGTATCTGTTGCGTGTATCCCGGTAACAGCATGTCCACATAGTATCTGTAGCGTGCATCCCGGTAACAACATGTCCACATATTATATGTAGCGTGTATACCGGTAACAGCATATCCACATAGTATCTGAAGCATGTATCCCGGTAACAGCATGTGTACATAGTATATGTAGCGTGTATCCCGGTAACAGCATGTGTACATAGTATCTGTAGCGTGTATCCCGGTAACAGCATGTCCACATAGTATATGTAGCGTGATCCCAGTAACAGCATGTCCACATAGTATATGTAGCGTGTATCCCGGTAACAGCATGTGTACATAGTATCTGTAGCGTGTATCCCGGTAACAGCATGTCCACATAGTATCTGTAGCGTGTATCCCGGTAACAACATGTCCACATATTATATGTAGCGTGTATCCCGGTAACAGCATGTCCACATAGTATCTGTAGCGTGTATCCCGGTAACAGCATGTGTACATAGTATATGTAGCGTGTATCCCGGTAACAGCATGTCCACATAGTATCTGTAGCGTGTATCCCGGTAACAGCATGTCCACATAGTATATGTAGCGTGTATCCCGGTAACAGCATGTCCACATAGTATATGTAGCGTGTATCCCGGTAACAGCATGTCCACATAGTATATGTAGCGTGTATCCCGGTAACATCATGTGTACATAGTATATGTAGCGTGTATCCCGGTAACAGCATGCGCACATATTATCTGTAGCGTGTATCCCGGTAACAACATGTGCACATAATATCTGTAGCGTGTATCCCGGTAACAGCATGTCCACATAGTATCCGTAGCGTGTATCCCGGTAACAGCATGTGTACATAGTATATGTAGCGTGTATCCCGGTAACAGCATGTCCACATAGTATCTGTAGCGTGTATCCCGGTAACAACATGTCCACATAGTATATGTAGCGTGTATCCCGGTAACAACATGTGCACAAGTATCTGTAGCGTGTATCCCGGTAACAACATGTGCACATAGTATATGTAGCGTGTATTCCGGTAACAGCATGTGTACATAGTATATGTAGCGTATATCCCGGTAACAGCATGTCCACATAGTATATGTAGCGTGTATCCCGGTAACAGCATGTGTACATAGTATCTGTAGCGTGTATCCCGGTAACAGCATGTGCACATAGTATCTGTAGCATGTATCACGGTAACAACATGTGTACATAATATCTGTAGCGTGTATCCCGGTAACAACATGTCCACATAGTATATATAGCGTGTATCCCGGTAACAGCATGTGTACATATTATCTGTAGCGTGTATCCCGGTAACATCATGCCCACATAGTATCTGTAGCGTGTATCCCGGTAACAACATGTCCACATGGTATATGTAGCGTGTATCCCAGTAACAGCATGTCCACATAGTATATGTAGCGTGTATCCCGGTAACAGCATGTGTACATAGTATCTGTAGGGTGTATCCCGGTAACAGCATGTCCACATAGTATCTGTAGCGTGCATCCCGGTAACAACATGTCCACATATTATATGTAGCGTGTATACCGGTAAAAGCATATCCACATAGTATATGAAGCGTGCATCCCGGTAACAGCATGTGTACATAGTATAGGTAGCGTATTTCCCGGTAACAGCATGTCCACATAGTATAGGTAGCGTGTATCCCGGTAACAGCATGTCCACATAGTATCTGTGGCGTGTATCCCGTTAACAGCATGTCCACATAATATCTGTAGAGTGTATCCCGGTAACAGCATGTGTATATAGTATATGTAGCATGTATTCCGGTAACAGCATGTCCACATAGCATATGTAGCGTGTATCCCGGTAACAGCATGTCCACATAGTGTATGTAGCGTGTATCCCGGTAACAGCATGTGCACATAGTATATGTAGCGTGTATCCCGGTAACAGCATGTCCACATAGTATCTGTAGCGTGTATCCCGGTAACAGCATGTCCACATAGTATATGTAGCGTGTATCCCGGTAACAGCATGTGTACATAGTATATGTAGTATGTATCCCGGTAACAGCATGTCCACATAGTATCTGTAGCGTGTATCCCGGTAACAGCATGTCCACATAGTATATGTAGCGTGTATCCCGGTAACAGCATGTGCACATAGTATCTGTAGCGTGTATCCCGGTAACAGCATGTCCACATAGCATATGTAGCGTGTATCCCGGTAACAGCATGTGTACATAGTATATGTAGCGTGTATCCCGGTAACAGCATGTCCACATAGTATATGCAGTGTGTATCCCGGTAACAGCATGTCCACATATTATCTGTAGCGTGCATCCCGGTAACAGCATGTGTACATAGTATCTGTAGCGTGTATCCCGGTAACATCATGTCCACATAATATCTGTAGCGTGTATCCCGGTAACAGCATGTGTACATAATATCTGTAGCGTGTATCCCGGTAACATCATATCTATATAGTATCTGTAGCGTGTATCCCGGTAACAGCATGTCCACATAGTATCTGTAGCGTGCATCCCGGTAACATCATGTCCACATAGTATATGTAGCGTGTATCCCAGTAACAGCATGTCCACATAGTATATGTAGCGTGTATCCCGGTAACAACATGTGTACATAGTATATGTAGCATGTATCCCGGTAACAGCATGTCCACATAGTATATGTAGCGTGTATCCCGGTAACAGCATGTGTACATAGTATCTGTTGCGTGTATCCCGGTAACAGCATGTCCACATAGTATCTGTAGCGTGCATCCCGGTAACAACATGTCCACATATTATATGTAGCGTGTATACCGGTAACAGCATATCCACATAGTATCTGAAGCATGTATCCCGGTAACAGCATGTCCACATAGTATATGTAACGTGTATCCCGGTAACAGCATGTGTACATAGTATCTGTAGGGTGTATCCCGGTAACAGCATGTCCACATAGTATATGTAGCGTGCATCCCAGTAACAGCATGTCCACATAGTATATGTAGCGTGTATCCCGGTAACAGCATGTGTACATAGTATCTGTAGGGTGTATCCCGGTAACAGCATGTCCACATAGTATCTGTAGCGTGCATCCCGGTAACAACATGTCCACATATTATATGTAGCGTGTATACCGGTAAAGCATATCCACATAGTATATGAAGCGTGCATCCCGGTAACAGCATGTGTACATAGTATATGTAGCGTGAGTCCCGGTAACAGCATGTGTACATAGTATAGGTAGCGTGTTTCCCGGTAACAGCATGTCCACATAGTATAGGTAGCGTGTATCCCGGTAACAGCATGTCCACATAGTATCTGTGGCGTGTATCCCGTTAACAGCATGTCCACATAGTATATGTAGCGTGTATCCCGGTAACATCATGTGTACATAGTATATGTAGCGTGTATCCCGGTAACAGCATGCGCACATATTATCTGTAGCGTGTATCCCGGTAACAACATGTGCACATAATATCTGTAGCGTGTATCCCGGTAACAGCATGTCCACATAGTATCCGTAGCGTGTATCCCGGTAACAGCATGTGTACATAGTATATGTAGCGTGTATCCCGGTAACAGCATGTCCACATAGTATCTGTAGCGTGTATCCCGGTAACAACATGTCCACATAGTATATGTAGCGTGTATCCCGGTAACAACATGTGCACAAGTATCTGTAGCGTGTATCCCGGTAACAACATGTGCACATAGTATATGTAGCGTGTATTCCGGTAACAGCATGTGTACATAGTATATGTAGCGTATATCCCGGTAACAGCATGTCCACATAGTATATGTAGCGTGTATCCCGGTAACAGCATGTGTACATAGTATCTGTAGCGTGTATCCCGGTAACAGCATGTGCACATAGTATCTGTAGCATGTATCACGGTAACAACATGTGTACATAATATCTGTAGCGTGTATCCCGGTAACAACATGTCCACATAGTATATATAGCGTGTATCCCGGTAACAGCATGTGTACATATTATCTGTAGCGTGTATCCCGGTAACATCATGTCCACATAGTATCTGTAGCGTGTATCCCGGTAACAACATGTCCACATGGTATATGTAGCGTGTATCCCGGTAACAACATGTCCACATAGTATCTGTAGCGTGTATCCCGGTAACAACATGTCCACATAGTATATGTAGGGTGTATCCCGGTAACAACATGTGCACATTATATCTGTAGCGTGTATCCCGGTAACAGCATGTCCACATAGTATATGTAGCGTGTATCCCGGTAACAGCATGTCCACATAGTATATGTAGCGTGTATCCCGGTAACAGCATGTGTACATAGTATATGTAGCGTGTATCCCGGTAACAGCATGTGCACATAGTATCTGTAGCGTGTATCCCGGTAACAGCATGTCCACATAGTATATGTAGCGTGTATCCCGGTAACAGCATGTGTACATAGTATCTGTAGCGTGTATCCCGGTAACAGCATGTCCACATAGTATATGTAGCGTGTATCCCGGTAACAGCATGTGCACATAGTATCTGTAGCGTGTATCCCGGTAACAGCATGTCCACATAGTATATGTAGCGTGTATCCCGGTAACAGCATGTCTACATAGTATATGTAGCGTGTATCCCGGTAACAGCATGTCCACATAGTATATGTAGCGTGTATCCCGGTAACAGCATGTCCACATAGTATCTGTAGCGTGTATCCCGGTAACAGCATGTGTACATAGTATATGTAGCGTGTATCCCGGTAACAGCATGTCCACATATATCTGTAGCGTGTATCCCGGTAACAGCATGTGTACATAGTATCTGTAGCGTGTATCCCGGTAACAGCATTTAATAGTATCTGTAGCGTGTATCCCGGTAACAGCATGTCCACATAGTATCTGTAGCGTGCATCCCGGTAACAGCATGTCCACATAGTATATGTAGCGTGTATCCCGGTAACAGCATGTCCACATAGTATATGTAGCGTGTATCCCGGTAACAGCATGTGTACATAGTATATGTAGCGTGTATCCCGGTAACAGCATGTCCACATAGTATATGTAGCGTGTATCCCGGTAACAGCATGTGTACATAGTATCTGTAGCGTGTATCCCGGTAACAGCATGTCCACATAGTATCTGTAGCGTGCATCCCGGTAACAACATGTCCACATATATATGTAGCGTGTATACCGGTAACAGCATATCCACATAGTATCTGAAGCGTGCATCCCGGTAACAACATGTCCACATAGTATCTGTAGCGTGTATCCCGGTAACAGCATGTCCACATAGTATATGTAGCGTGTATCCCGGTAACAGCATGTCCACATAGTATATGTAGCGTGTATCCCGGTAACAGCATGTCCACATAGTATATGTAGCGTGTATCCCGGTAACAGCATGTGTACATAGTATATGTAGCGTGTATCCCGGTAACAGCATGTGTACATAGTATCTGTAGCGTGTATCCCGGTAACAGCGTGTCCACATAGTATATGTAGCGTGTATCCCGGTAACAACATGTGCACATTATATCTGTAGCGTGTATCCCGGTAACCGCATGTCCACATAGTATATGTAGCGTGTATCCCGGTAACAGCATGTGTACATAGTATCTGTAGCGTGTATCCCGGTAACAGCATGTCCACATAGTATCTGTAGCGTGTATCCCGGTAACAACATGTCCACATAGTATCTGTAGCGTGCATCCCGGTAACAACATGTGCACATTATATCTGTAGCGATATCCCGGTAACAGCGTGTCCACATAGTATATGTAGCGTGTATCCCGGTAACAACATGTCCACATAGTATCTGTAGGGTGTATCCCGGTAACAACATGTGCACATTATATCTGTAGCGTGTA
Organism: Archivesica marissinica; assembly: GCA_014843695.1. Lineage (NCBI taxonomy): Eukaryota > Metazoa > Mollusca > Bivalvia > Venerida > Vesicomyidae > Archivesica > Archivesica marissinica. The sequence continues at coordinate 13,451,664 of CM026398.1, forward strand.
TCCCGGTAACAGCATGTCCACATAGTATATGTAGCGTGTATCCCGGTAACAGCATGTGTACATAGTATATGTAGCGTGTATCCCGGTAACAGCATGTGTACATAGTATATGTAGCGTGTATCCCGGTAACAGCATGTGTACATAGTATATGTAGCGTGTATCCCGGTAACAGCATGTGTACATAGTATATGTAGCGTGTATCCCGGTAACAGCATGTGTACATAGTATATGTAGCGTGTATCCCGGTAACAGCATGTGTACATAGTATATGTAGCGTGTATCCCGGTAACAGCATGTACATAGTATTGTAGCGTGTATCCCGGTAACAGCATGTGCACATAGTATATGTAGCGTGTATCCCGGTAACAGCATGTCCACATAGTATCTGAAGCGTGCATCCCGGTAACAGCATATCCACATAGTATCTGAAGCGTGCATCCCGGTAACAGCATATCCACATAGTATCTGAAGCGTGCATCCCGGTAACAACATGTCCACATAGTATCTGTAGCGTGTATCCCGGTAACAACATGTCCACATAGTATATGTAGCGTGTATCCCGGTAACAGCATGTCCACATAGTATATGTAGCGTGTATCCCGGTAACAGCATGTGTACATAGTATCTGTAGCGTGTATCCCGGTAACAGCGTGTCCACATAGTATATGTAGCGTGTATCCCGGTAACAACATGTCCACATAGTATCTGTAGCGTGTATCCCGGTAACAACATGTCCACATAGTATCTGTAGGGTGTATCCCGGTAACAACATGTGCACATTATATCTGTAGCGTGTATCCCGGTAACCGCATGTCCACATAGTATATGTAGCGTGCATCCCGGTAACATCATGTGTACATAGTATATGTAGCGTGTATCCCGGTAACAGCATGTGTACATAGTATCTGTAGCGTGTATCCCGGTAACAGCATGTGTACATAGTATATGTAGTGTGTATCCCGGTAACAGCATGTGTACATAGTATATGTAGCGTGTATCCCGGTAACAGCATATGTACATAGTATATGTAGCGTGTATCCCGGTAACAACATGTCCACATAGTATCTGTAGCGTGTATCCCGGTAACAACATGTGTACATAGTATCTGTAGCGTGTATCCCGGTAACAGCATGTGAACATATTATCTGTAGCGTGTATCCCGGTAACAGCATGTGTACATAGTATATGTAGTGTGTATCCCGGTAACAACATGTGTACATAGTATCTGTAGCGTGTATCCCGGTAACAGCATGTGTACATAGTATATGTAGCGTGTATCCCGGTAACAGCATGTCCACATAGTATCTGTAGCGTGTATCCCGGTAACAGCATGTGTACATAGTATCTGTAGCGTGTATCCCGGTAACAGCATGTCCACATAGTATATGTAGCGTGTATCCCGGTAATAACATGTCCACATAGTATCTGTAGCGTGTATCCCGGTAACAACATGTGTACATAGTATCTGTAGCGTGTATCCCGGTAACAGCATGTGTACATAGTATCTGTAGCGTGTATCCCGGTAACAGCATGTGTACATAGTATATGTAGCGTGTATCCCGGTAACAGCATGTCCACATAGTATATGTAGCGTGTATCCCGGTAACAGCATGTGTACATAGTATCTGTAGCGTGTATCCCGGTAACAACATGTCCACATAGTATCTGTATGGTGTATCCCGGTAACAACATGTGCACATTATATCTGTAGCGTGTATCCCGGTAACAGCATGTCCACATAGTATATGTAGCGTGTATCCCGGTAAAATCATGTGTACATAGTATATGTAGCGTGTATCCCGGTAACAGCATGTGTACATAGTATCTGTAGCGTGTATCCCGGTAACAGCATGTCCACATAGTATCTGTAGCGTGCATCCCGGTAACATCATGTCCACATAGTATATGTAGCGTGTATCCCAGTAACAGCATGTCCACATAGTATATGTAGCGTGTATCCCGGTAACAACATGTGTACATAGTATATGTAGCATGTATCCCGGTAACAGCATGTCCACATAGTATATGTAGCGTGTATCCCGGTAACAGCATGTGTACATAGTATCTGTTGCGTGTATCCCGGTAACAGCATGTCCACATAGTATCTGTAGCGTGCATCCCGGTAACAACATGTCCACATATTATATGTAGCGTGTATACCGGTAACAGCATATCCACATAGTATCTGAAGCATGTATCCCGGTAACAGCATGTCCACATAGTATATGTAGCGTGTATCCCGGTAACAGCATGTGTACATAGTATCTGTTGCGTGTATCCCGGTAACAGCATGTCCACATAGTATCTGTAGCGTGCATCCCGGTAACAACATGTCCACATATTATATGTAGCGTGTATACCGGTAACAGCATATCCACATAGTATCTGAAGCGTGCATCCCGGTAACAACATGTCCACATAGTATCTGTAGCGTGTATCCCGGTAACAGCATGTCCACATAGTATATGTAGCGTGTATCCCGGTAACAGCATGTCCACATAGTATATGTAGCGTGTATCCCGGTAACAGCATGTCCACATAGTATATATAGCGTGTATCCCGGTAACAACATGTGTACATAGTATATGTAGCGTGTATCCCGGTAACAGCATGTGTACATAGTATCTGTAGCGTGTATCCCGGTAACAGCGTGTCCACATATTATATGTAGCGTGTATCCCGGTAACAACATGTGCACATTATATCTGTAGCGTGTATCCCGGTAACCGCATGTCCACATAGTATATGTAGCGTGTATCCCGGTAACAGCATGTGTACATAGTATCTGTAGCGTGTATCCCGGTAACAGCATGTCCACATAGTATCTGTAGCGTGTATCCCGGTAACAACATGTGCACATAGTATCTGTAGCGTGTATCCCGGTAACAGCATGTCCACATAGTATCTGTAGCGTGCATCCCGGTAACAGCATGTCCACATAGTATATGTAGCGTGTATCCCGGTAACAGCATGTCCACATAGTATCTGTAGCGTGTATCCCGGTAACAACATGTCCACATAGTATCTGTAGCGTGTATCCCGGTAACAGCATGTGCACATAGTATCTGTAGCGTGTATCCCGGTAACAGCATGTCCACATAGTATATGTAGCGTGTATCCCGGTAACAGCATGTGTACATAGTATATGTAGCGTGTATCCCGGTAACAGCATGTGTACATAGTATATGTAGCGTGTATCCCGGTAACAGCATGTGTACATAGTATATGTAGCGTGTATCCCGGTAACAGCATGTGTACATAGTATATGTAGTGTGTATCCCGGTAACAGCATGTGTACATAGCATTTGTAGCGTGTATCCCGGTAACAGCATGTGTACATAGTATATGTAGCGTGTATCCCGGTAACAGCATGTCCACATAGTATCTGTAGCGTGTATCCCGGTAACAGCATGTGTACATAGTATCTGTAGCGTGTATCCCGGTAACAGCATGTCCACATAGTATCTGTAGCGTGTATCCCGGTAACAGCATGTGTACATAGTATATGTAGCGTGTATCCCGGTAACAGCATGTCCACATAGTATATGTAGCGTGTATCCCGGTAACAGCATGTGTACATAGTATCTGTAGCGTGTATCCCGGTAACAACATATGTACATAGTATCTGTAGCGTGTATCCCGGTAACAACATGTGTACATAGTATCTTTAGCGTGTATCCCGGTAACAGCATGTCCACATAGTATATGTAGCGTGTATCCCGGTAACAGCATGTGTACATAGTATATGTAGCGTGTATCCCGGTAACATCATGCCCACATAGTATCTGTAGCGTGTATCCCGGTAACAACATGTCCAAATAGTATATGTAGCGTGTATACCGGTAACAGCATATCCACATAGTATCTGAAGCGTGCATCCCGGTAACAGCATATCCACATAGTATCTGAAGCGTGCATCCCGGTAACAGCATATCCACATAGTATCTGAAGCGTGCATCCCGGTAACAACATGTCCACATAGTATCTGTAGCGTGTATCCCGGTAACAACATGTCCACATAGTATATGTAGCGTGTATCCCGGTAACAGCATGTCCACATAGTATATGTAGCGTGTATCCCGGTAACAGCATGTGTACATAGTATCTGTAGCGTGTATCCCGGTAACAGCGTGTCCACATAGTATATGTAGCGTGTATCCCGGTAACAACATGTCCACATAGTATCTGTAGCGTGTATCCCGGTAACAACATGTCCACATAGTATCTGTAGGGTGTATCCCGGTAACAACATGTGCACATTATATCTGTAGCGTGTATCCCGGTAACCGCATGTCCACATAGTATATGTAGCGTGCATCCCGGTAACATCATGTGTACATAGTATATGTAGCGTGTATCCCGGTAACAGCATGTGTACATAGTATCTGTAGCGTGTATCCCGGTAACAGCATGTGTACATAGTATATGTAGTGTGTATCCCGGTAACAGCATGTGTACATAGTATATGTAGCGTGTATCCCGGTAACAGCATATGTACATAGTATATGTAGCGTGTATCCCGGTAACAACATGTCCACATAGTATCTGTAGCGTGTATCCCGGTAACAACATGTGTACATAGTATCTGTAGCGTGTATCCCGGTAACAGCATGTGAACATATTATCTGTAGCGTGTATCCCGGTAACAGCATGTGTACATAGTATATGTAGTGTGTATCCCGGTAACAACATGTGTACATAGTATCTGTAGCGTGTATCCCGGTAACAGCATGTGTACATAGTATATGTAGCGTGTATCCCGGTAACAGCATGTCCACATAGTATCTGTAGCGTGTATCCCGGTAACAGCATGTGTACATAGTATCTGTAGCGTGTATCCCGGTAACAGCATGTCCACATAGTATATGTAGCGTGTATCCCGGTAATAACATGTCCACATAGTATCTGTAGCGTGTATCCCGGTAACAACATGTGTACATAGTATCTGTAGCGTGTATCCAGGTAACAGCATGTCCACATAGTATATGTAGCGTGTATCCCGGTAACAGCATGTGTACATAGTATATGTAGCGTGTATCCCGGTAACAGCATGTCCACATAGTATATGTAGCGTGTATCCCGGTAACAGCATGTGTACATAGTATCTGTAGCGTGTATCCCGGTAACAACATGTCCACATAGTATCTGTATGGTGTATCCCGGTAACAACATGTGCACATTATATCTGTAGCGTGTATCCCGGTAACAGCATGTCCACATAGTATATGTAGCGTGTATCCCGGTAAAATCATGTGTACATAGTATATGTAGCGTGTATCCCGGTAACAGCATGTGTACATAGTATCTGTAGCGTGTATCCCGGTAACAGCATGTGTACATAGTATATGTAGTGTGTATCCCGGTAACAGCATGTGTACATAGTATCTGTAGCGTGTATCCCGGTAACAGCATGTGTACATAGTATATGTAGCGTGTATCCCGGTAACAGCATGTCCACATAGTATCTGTAGCGTGTATCCCGGTAACAGCATGTGTACATAGTATCTGTAGCGTGTATCCCGGTAACAGCATGTCCACATAGTATATGTAGCGTGTATCCCGGTAACAACATGTCCACATAGTATATGTAGCGTGTATCCCGGTAACAACATGTGTACATAGTATCTGTAGCGTGTATCCCGGTAACAGCATGTCCACATAGTATCTGTAGCGTGTATCCCGGTAACAGCATGTGTACATAGTATATGTAGCGTGTATCCCGGTAACAGCATGTCCACATAGTATATGTAGCGTGTATCTCGGTAACAGCATGTGTACATAGTATATGTAGCGTGTATCCCGGTAACAACATTTGTACATAGTATCTGTAGCGTGTATCCCGGTAACAGCATGTGCACATAGTATCTGTAGCGTGTATCCCGGTAACAGCATGTCCACATAGTATATGTAGCGTGTCTCCCGGTAACAGCATGTGTACATAGTATCTGTAGCGTGTATCCCGGTAACATCATGCCCACATAGTATCTGTAGCGTGTATCCCGGTAACAACATGTCCACATAGCATATGTAGCGTGTATCCCGGTAACAGCATGTCCACATAGTATATGTAGCGTGTATCCCGGTAACAGCATGTGTACATAGTATCTGTATCGTGTATCCCGGTAACAGCATGTCCACACAGTATCTGTAGCGTGCATCCCGGTAACAACATGTCCACATATTACATGTAGCGTGTATACCGGTAACAGCATGTCCACATAGTATCTGAAGCGTGCATCCCGGTAACAACATGTCCACATAGTATATGTAGCGTGTATCCCGGTAACAACATGTCCACATAGTATATGTAGCGTGTATCCCGGTAACAGCATGTCCACATAGTATCTGTAGCGTGTATCCCGGTAACAGCATGTCCACATAGTATATATAGCGTGTATCCCGGTAACAACATGTGTACATAGTATATGTAGCGTGTATCCCGGTAACAACATGTCCACATAGTATCTGTAGCGTGTATCCCGGTAACAACATGTGTACATAGTATCTGTAGCGTGTATCCCGGTAACAGCATGTCCACATAGTATATATAGCGTGTATCCCGGTAACAACATGTGTACATAGTATATGTAGCGTGTATCCCGGTAACAACATGTCCACATAGTATATATAGCGTGTATCCCGGTAACAACATGTGTACATATTATATATAGCGTGTATCCCGGTAACAACATGTGTACATAGTATATGTAGCGTGTATCCCGGTAACAACATGTCCACATAGTATATATAGCGTGTATCCCGGTAACAACATGTGCACATAGTATATGTAGCGTGTATCCCGGTAACAGCATGTACACATGGTATCTGTAGCGTGTATCCCGGTAACAGCATGCACACATAGTATATGTAGCGTGTATCCCGGTAACAGCATGTCCACATAGTATCTGTAGCGTGCATCCCGGTAACAGCATGTGTACATATCATCTGTACTGTAGCATGTATCCCGGTAACAGCATGTCCACATAGTATATGTAGCGTGTATCCCGATAACAACATGTCCACATAGTATATGTAGCGTGTATCCCGGTAACAGCATGTGTACATAGTATATGTAGCGTGTATCCCGGTAACAGCATGTGTACATAGTATATGTAGCGTGTATCCCGGTAACAGTATGTCCACATAGTATATGTAGCGTGCATCCCGGTAACAGCATGTGCACATAGTATATGTAGCGTGTATCCCGGTAACAGCATGTCCACATAGTATATGTAGCGTGTATCCCGGTAACAGCATGTCCACATAGTATATGTAGCGTGTATCCCGGTAACAGTATGTCCACATAGTATCTGTAGCGTGTATCCCGGTAACAGCATGTCCACATAGTATCTGTAGCGTGTATCCCGGTAACAGTATGTCCACATAGTCTGTAGCTGTATCCCGGTAACAGCATGTCCACATAGTATATGTAGCGTGTATCCCGGTAACAGCATGTCCACATAGTATCTGTTGCGTGTATCCCGGTAACAGCATGTCCACATAGTATCTGTAGCGTGTATCCCGGTAACAGCATGTCCACATAGTATCTGTAGCGTGTATCCCGGTAACAGCATGTCCACATAGTATCTGTAGCGTGTATCCCGGTAACAGCATGTCCACATAGTATATGTAGCGTGCATCCCGGTAACAGCATGTCCACATAGCATATGTAGCGTGTATCCCGGTAACATCATGTCCACATAGTATCTGTAGCGTGTATCCCGGTAACAGCATGTCCACATAGTATATGTAGCGTATATCCCGGTAACAGGCGACTCATCAATAAATAACGGCTTGTGTGGGCAAAATAAAGGCCATACAGTAAATGACGGGTTTCAACGAAGGAATGCAATAAAAAGATTTATAGCTCCAATGTTTAATACAATACAATGCGGAGTGGGGTGTTTTCTCGTTTTATTAGCAAATTGGCTGAAGAATGCATTAGGACAGTTTGTGGTTTGATGTCGGAAATTATTACTGTTGGCCAGTGTATGTATTTAAGACGAAGACAGAGGGCACCGGCAGACATATCTATATTAATGTTTTCGTATACTTGCATCGATTGATTTACTCAGGCAATTCTGATTTTTACTGGCCTGCCAAGATACTCAGCAAATATGTCCATAAGTTATGTAAGTTGATGACTTGACTAGAATATGTATTGGTAAGTTGTGTCAGTAGATATACATGTATTTTCACATTCAACAAACACCGGCTACTTGCAACACAATAATCGACATCACTCGTAATTATGCCTTAGTTTGATCACAACACTATGTACATGGCGGGTCAGTGGTCTTGTAGTTAACAGCGATCGCATGTTCAATCCTCCATTTGACAATATTAATATTAACGGTACCATAACCCGATATCTCATGTATCAGTGCTATACACCGGCCACGTAATAGAACAACGGGATGCACGTGTGTAATTGGAGCGTCTTCTGTATATTGCACACTCCTACAACTACAACAACAACAACAACAACAACAACCAACAACAACACCAACAACAACAACAAACCACAACAACAACAACAACCAGCAACAACCACAACAACAACAACAACAACAACAACAACAATATGATTAACTTCATAACCCTTTGTTTCTATCACTGAATGTTGAAATGAGAGATATTAAGCAGTTACTCCTACGTGAATACATGTATTGTTCCATGAATACACGCACTCCTCCCTGAATACACGCACTCCTCCATGAATACACGCACTCCTCCATGAATACACGCACTCCTCCCTGAATACACGTACTCCTCCATGAATACACGCACTCCTCCCTGAATACACGCACTCCTCCCTGAATACACGTACTCCTCCATGAATACACGCACTCCTCCCTGAATACACGCACTCCTCCCTGAATACACGCACTCCTCCCTGAATACACGTCCTACATTTTAAATAACGACAAATATCCTACATTATACAATGGATATTTTACTGTAAAAAATTGTTATCAATTCAATAACATGATTTTTTATAAAACCTTCAGATCTGGTACAACAGGACTAATGTACATTTCGGGATATGTTGGACATTATCTACCAAGGGAGGTAATAGCAAAAACAGTGATGTGTCTTTAATATGTTATCCATAAAGGAGTAGAGTAATATACAACCTAAGACCCCTCAATCACCCCTCAATCACCTCACCCCTCAATCACCTCACCCCTTAATCACCTCACCCCCAATCAACCCTCAATCACCCCTCAATCACCCCACCCCTCAATCACCCCTTAATCACCTCAGCCCCAATCAACCCTCAATCACCTCACCCCTCAATCACCTCACCCCTCAATCACCAACCCCCAATATTAGGAATACGTTGGTGTGTGTTTACATAGAGAGCGTGGGTTTTGTATTAGAGATACACGAATCCTTGGAAACAAATACATACATGTGTAAAAAAAATACAATTTCAACCTCATGTGGTTTCAACGAACCGAGGTGCATTTTGAACTTCGGAATTAACTGGATGTAACTAAAGATTGTTTGGGTATGATTCTATATTGTTCTGTGCTGTTTCTGGGGTAATAATACGTATGGATCATAAAACATTGTTTGATGTGTGCAGACCACAGACGGGCATTTAACTAAATGTCCTCTCATCTTATAATGAGTATTGGTAACAAACGGAGTTTAAATGATTTTGTGAAAGGATTTATCGCTTTTTACAGAATTGTATGTTTATCAATGACTTGATTACAAATACTATCTATAAAAATAAGATTAGCAGCAAATGGACAAAAGTAAAATAGGAAATAAACAGGTGAATACGGGGCCGTAAATACCAGTGTGCCGGGACTGATGGATGTCTGTTAATACAGTTTATTCCACCATCAGTTTTTATTGTGTTGTAAATAACTAATAATGTAACATTTCATTGTATGGTGGCTTATACAGGCCACTAAGCATACTTATTTCAGTCGGGAAAACAGGGACAAATATAAAAACACTACAGTTTATTGAAACATACGGGCTAGTTGTGTTTATTAGTGTAAGATAGGATTTTATTTCATCTCGTGATCACTGAAAGTTGTATTGGTATCGTGGAAATACATATGTCGGTGATCACGAGATGAAATAAAAAATCCTATCGTACACCAATAGACACAAATCTTCTTTTTCTTTTGTGTTTTCCGGTGATTTTGGATAATATAATATTTGTTTATAAATTTTATTCATTTTACTGCCATGCCGGGAGCTTCATTGCACTACAATACACAACCGCGCAACCACTTCTGTTAGTGTGAACGTCCATACTAAGAACAAGTTCCGGTATAATTTCAAGTTAGTATCGTCTAAATTAAACACTACAGACAAAACAAATTCATTAGAATATATTGACTTAATAATAAACTGTTCATGATAGTCAAAAAATAGCTAAAATACCTCTAACCAAGCAGGAATACGAAAAGCAACTGGTGGCAGAGAAAATGCCACCTTTCACTGTTTCATATCTCCGTTTGGTTCACTGTAGGAATAATCCACTCGACGACATGGAGACCTCGAAGTAAGAACTGACCACGACTAGTAATTTACACTATATATACATACGCAACCACTGTATTACATGCATGGACATTAACTCCAGCGAATTGGCAATCACAGTGATTGCTTGTATTACGTCCCCTTTATATAATCTGACGGTCCATGTACTGTGAAGGTCCATGTACTGTGAAGGCTCATGTACTGTGAAGGTCCATGTAATGTGAAGGTCCATGTACTGTGAAGGTCCATGTAATGTGAAGGTGCTTGTAATGTGAAGGTGCATGTAATGTGAAGGTCCATGTACTGTGAAGGTCAATGTACTGTGAAGGTCCATGTACTGTGAAGGTCCATGTACTGTGAAGGTCCATGTACTGTGAAGGTCCATGTACTGTGAAGGCTCATGTACTGTGAAGGCTCATGTAATGTGAAGGTGCATGTAATGTGAAGGTGCATGTAATGTGAAGGTGCATGTAATGTGAAGGTCCATGTACTGTGAAGGTCCATGTACTGTGAAGGTCCATGTACTGTGAAGGTCCATGTAATGTGAAGGTCCATGTAATGTGAAGGTGCATGTAATGTGAAGGTGCATGTAATGTGAAGGCTCATGTAATGTGAAGGTGCATGTAATGTGAAGGTGCATGTAATGTGAAGGTGCATGTAATGTGAAGGTGCATGTAATGTGAAGGTGCATGTAATGTGAAGGTGCATGTAATGTGAAGGTGCATGTAATGTGAAGGTGCATGTAATGTGAAGGTGCATGTAATGTGAAGGTGCATGTAATGTGAAGGTGCATGTAATGTGAAGGTGCATGTAATGTGAAGGTGCATGTAATGTGAAGGTGCATGTAATGTGAAGGTGCATGTAATGTGAAGGTGCATGTAATGTGAAGGTGCATGTAATGTGAAGGCTCATGTAATGTGAAGGTGCATGTAATGTGAAGGTGCATGTAATGTGAAGGTGCATGTAATGTGAAGGTGCATGTAATGTGAAGGCGCATGTAATGTGAAGGTGCATGTAATGTGAAGGTGCATGTAATGTGAAGGTGCATGTAATGTGAAGGTGCATGTAATGTGAAGGTGCATGTACTGTGAAGGTGCATGTAATGTGAAGGTCCATGTACTGTGAAGGTGCATGTAATGTGAAGGTGCATGTACTGTGAAGGCTCATGTACTGTGAAGGTCCATGTACTGTGAAGGTTCATGTAATGTGAAGGTCCATGTACTGTGAAGGTCCATGTACTGTGAAGGCTCATGTACTGTGAAGGCTCATGTACTGTGAAGGTGCATGCACTGTGAAGGTGCATGTAATGTGAAGGCTCATGTAATGTGAAGGCTCATGTACTGTGAAGGTGCATGTACTGTTAAGGTGCATGTAATGTGAAGGCTCATGTACTGTGAAGGTGCATGTAATGTGAAGGTGCATGTAATGTGAAGGTGCATGTAATGTGAAGGCTCATGTACTGTGACGGTGCATGTACTGTGAAGGTGCATGTAATGTGAAGGTCCATGTAATGTGAAGGCTCATGTAATGTGAAGGTTCATGTAATGTGAAGGTGCATGTACTGTGAAGGTCCATGTACTGTGAAGGTCCATGTACTGTGAAGGCTCATGTACTGTGAAGGTCCATGTAATGTGAAGGCTCATGTACTGTGAAGGTGCATGTAATGTGAAGGTCCATGTACTGTGAAGGTCCATGTAATGTGAAGGTCCATGTAATGTGAAGGCTCATGTACTGTGAAGGTCCATGTACTGTGAAGGTCCATGTAATGTGAAGGCTCATGTACTGTGAAGGTGCATGTACTGTGAAGGTCCATGTAATGTGAAGGCTCATGTACTGTGAAGGTCCATGTAATGTGAAGGTCCATGTAATGTGAAGGTCCATGTAATGTGAAGGTCCATGTACTGTGAAGCTTCATGTAATGTGAAGGTCCATGTACTGTGAAGGTGCATGTACTGTGAAGGCTCATGTACTGTGAAGGCTTATGTAATGTGAAGGTGCATGTACTGTGAAGGTCCATATACTGAGCAGGTCCATGTAATGTGAAGGCTCATGTACTGTGAATGTCCATGTAATGTGAAGGTGCATGTAATGTGAAGGCTCATGTACTGTGAATGTCCATGTAATGTGAAGGTCCATGTAATGTGAAGGCTCATGTACTGTGAAGGTCCATGTACTGTGAAGGTCCATGTACTGTGAAGGTCCATGTACTGTGAAGGCTCATGTACTGTGAAGGTGCATGTACTGTGAAGGTGCATGTAATGTGAAGGCTCATGTACTGTGAAGGTGCATGTACTGTGAAGGTGCATGTACTGTGAAGGTGCATGTAATGTGAAGGTGCATGTAATGTGAAGGTCCATGTAATGTGAAGGTGCATGTAATGTGAAGGTGCATGTAATGTGAAGGTTCATGTACTGTGAAGGTGCATGTAATGTGAAGGTGCATGTACTGTGAAGGCTCATGTAATGTGAAGGTGCATGTAATGTGAAGGTGCATGTAATGTGAAGGTGCATGTACTGTGAAGGTGCATGTAATGTGAAGGTGCATGTAATGTGAAGGTGCATGTACTGTGAAGGTGCATGTACTGTGAAGGTTCATGTAATGTGAAGGTTCATGTAATGTGAAGGTGCATGTAATGTGAATGTGAAGGTGCATGTAATGTGAAGGTGCATGTAATGTGAAGGTGCATGTAATGTGAAGGTGCATGTAATGTGAAGGTGCATGTAATGTGAAGGTGCATGTAATGTGAAGGTGCATGTAATGTGAAGGTGCATGTAATGTGAAGGTGCATGTAATGTGAAGGTGCATGTAATGTGAAGGTGCATGTAATGTGAAGGTGCATGTAATGTGAAGGTGCATGTAATGTGAAGGTGCATGTAATGTGAAGGTGCATGTAATGTGAAGGTGCATGTAATGTGAAGGTGCATGTAATGTGAAGGTTCATGTAATGTGAAGGTGCATGTAATGTGAAGGTGCATGTAATGTGAAGGTGCATGTAATGTGAAGGTGCATGTAATGTGAAGGTGCATGTAATGTGAAGGTGCATGTAATGTGAAGGTGCATGTAATGTGAAGGTGCATGTAATGTGAAGGTGCATGTAATGTGAAGGTGCATGTACTGTGAAGGTTCATGTAATGTGAAGGTGCATGTAATGTGAAGGTGCATGTAATGTGAAGGTGCATGGTGCATGTAATGTGAAGGTGCATGTAATGTGAAGGTGCATGTAATGTGAAGGTGCATGTAATGTGAAGGTCGCATGTACTGTGAAGGTGCATGTAATGTGAAGGTCCATGTACTGTGAAGGTCCAGGCATGTACTGTGAAGGCTCATGTAATGTGAAGGTGCATGTAATGTGAAGGTGCATGTAATGTGAAGGTGCATGTAATGTGAAGGTGCATGTAATGTGAAGGTGCATGTACTGTGAAGGTCCATGTACTGTGAAGGTTCATGTAATGTGAAGGTGCATGTAATGTGAAGGTGCATGTAATGTGAAGGCGCATGTAATGTGAAGGTGCATGTAATGTGAAGGTGCATGTAATGTGAAGGTGCATGTAATGTGAAGGCTCATGTAATGTGAAGGTGCATGTAATGTGAAGGTGCATGTAATGTGAAGGTGCATGTAATGTGAAGGTGCATGTAATGTGAAGGTGCATGTAATGTGAAGGTGCATGTAATGTGAAGGTGCATGTAATGTGAAGGTGCATGTAATGTGAAGGTGCATGTAATGTGAAGGTGCATGTAATGTGAAGGTGCATGTAATGTGAAGGTGCATGTAATGTGAAGGTGCATGTAATGTGAAGGTGCATGTAATGTGAAGGTGCATGTAATGTGAAGGTGCATGTAATGTGAAGGTGCATGTAATGTGAAGGTGCATGTAATGTGAAGGTGCATGTACTGTGAAGGTGCATGTAATGTGAAGGTGCATGTAATGTGAAGGTGCATGTAATGTGAAGGTGCATGTAATGTGAAGGTGCATGTAATGTGAAGGTGCATGTAATGTGAAGGTGCATGTAATGTGAAGGTGCATGTAATGTGAAGGTGCATGTAATGTGAAGGTGCATGTAATGTGAAGGTGCATGTAATGTGAAGGTGCATGTACTGTGAAGGTGCATGTAATGTGAAGGTGCATGTAATGTGAAGGTGCATGTAATGTGAAGGTGCATGTAATGTGAAGGTGCATGTAATGTGAAGGTGCATGTAATGTGAAGGTGCATGTAATGTGAAGGTGCATGTAATGTGAAGGTGCATGTAATGTGAAGGTGCATGTAATGTGAAGGTGCATGTAATGTGAAGGTGCATGTAATGTGAAGGTGCATGTAATGTGAAGGTGCATGTAATGTGAAGGTCCATGTACTGTGAAGGCTCATGTAATGTGAAGGTGCATGTAATGTGAAGGTGCATGTAATGTGAAGGTGCATGGTGCATGTAATGTGAAGGTGCATGCATGCAATGTGAAGGTGCATGTAATGTGAAGGTGCATGTAATGTGAAGGTCCAGGTCCATGTACTGTGAAGGTGCATGTAATGTGAAGGTCCATGTACTGTGAAGGTCCAGGTCCATGTACTGTGAAGGCTCATGTAATGTGAAGGTCCATGTACTGTGAAGGTGCATGTAATGTGAAGGTGCATGTAATGTGAAGGTGCATGTAATGTGAAGGTGCATGTAATGTGAAGGTGCATGTAATGTGAAGGTGCATGTAATGTGAAGGTGCATGTAATGTGAAGGTGCATGTAATGTGAAGGTCCATGTACTGTGAAGGCTCATGTAATGTGAAGGTCCATGTAATGTGAAGGTGCATGTAATGTGAAGGTGCATGGTGCATGTAATGTGAAGGTGCATGCATGCAATGTGAAGGTGCATGTAATGTGAAGGTGCATGTAATGTGAAGGTCGTGATCTAGCGCAGTAGTAGAGCGAGAGAAAGAGAGAGCTCTCGGTATCAAAGATGGGTGTACATGTTTTTGATACATGGCGATACGAAGGTGTAAAATCGCAAATTAGTTTAATTAAGACATGAACAGTGTTTATTTATATTAAATTTGCTCAAGCATTCGACCAGGATGAATACAAACTGGTTCGTTTCGGATGAGTGATTTCGGTTGTTGGAATACAAGCAGATTGACATGGAGGCTTGGAGCAGGGAGGTAACCCGTATTATATCCGATGTAATAGAAGCGCCTGGTGATAACTGTGTGAACATTGCCACATACATAATAGACAACAATTTCATATTAGACTCTTCGTCATGTGTCAGTATCCTGTCAATAGACCTGGTCGTGTCCTCAGACAGCGGGCTCCTCACATTGGACCTGCTTCCAGACTGCCGGCCCGACATATTCTGGTAAGGTTTAGTCAGGGTGTTGAAGTAAATTGCCTGATGAGCAACGCATACAAACTGAAGGGCATCAATATAAGATTCTCTAGAGACTGTCCCGGGGAAATAAGTGATGTCAGACAGGTGTTATGGTCTTACTTCAAACAAGCCCGCGCCAGATGTCGTTCCAAGAATGTACGCACCACCTACCCCGCGGCTTTGGTGGTTAGTCAACGTATAGATAAAAACATATTCCTCGGTTCGATCCCCCGTCTGACCCTAATAAAATTAACAGTCTTTCAGATGGGACTTTAAACCGAGGTCTCGTGTCGGTAGTTTACACCGTGCACGTAAACGAACAAGAGGAGACTCTGGAATGGGTCTCTGTCTGTAACATTGCATTACCCTCCAAAATCTAAAATGACTAATCTCTTCAGGAGGCGTCGCTCATATGGACAACCGGTAGCGACGATAAATAAACGTAAAACACACACAACATGTTCCCAAGACTGGTACCAAATCATACGAGGATCGAGGCACACAAATGTTGCTGACACTATTAATAAAAACAACGAGTGTATTGAGCAAGCCATTAGTACTCACAATCAACCTCCGCAAAATCAACCTCATACAGGTAGCCCTGCCAGTCATAGGGGCCAAGGACACATGTACTGTGCACATTATACAAGAGCGCTTGCTAGGGACACCGGTCCACACTGCAGTATCACGCAAGGAATCTGTATGTGAGCCCAAACAGTTCCCTGAAATATGTTCTAAACGTAATACACACGTGCCCCTACTGTAGCTTCACCCGGAGCAAAGGGTCGTTGCCTTCCATATACTCTAATTCAATAACACTGCGAGCCTATCCAATTATTGTGGTTAATGAGATGAAACAAGTAGCATCACGTGCTGAGGAGAAACCAAGCATGGAAGGGTGCACCTCCATCAATTTGGATATGAACACTGTGCTGGGTGTGCTCGATAGGCTTTCTTCAACCTTTGTCAGCAAATCTAGTGATGAAAAGGTTAACGAGTCTGCTCACAAAAGTGGTAATGCGGAATTAGATGTTGAGACCGACCCCGATTCTGAATTTATAAGAACATAGCATGCACCTATTTTTGAAAGTCTATTTTCACATGAACTATTGATATATAGGCATATTAGTTGTTGTTTGTTATGAAATTTCTGAAAAGATACGAACAATATGTCCATTTAGAGCTTTTCAACTCAGTATGAATCGTGCTACTTGTAAAGAAAGGGGAGATAATGGTGTTATTAGGATTAAAATTAGTTAGTAAGAGTTCAGTCCTTTCTATCAGTATGACTAATCAGAAGTGACGACACGTTAGTTTAATCATATTTTATTTGCTATTTCACATTTACATTACATCACAGGGATTCGGCACGTTTGGGGGTACTAGTATATATATTTAACACAGGGATTCGGCACGTTTGGGGGTACTAGTATATATATTTAACACAGGGATTCGGCACGTTTGGGGGTACTAGTATATATATTTAACACAGGGATTCGGCACGTTTGGGGGTACTAGTATATATATTTAACACAGGGATTCGGCACGTTTGGGGGTACTAGTATATATATTTAACACAGGGATTCGGCACGTTTGGGGGTACTAGTATATATATTTAACACAGGGATTCGGCACGTTTGGGGGTACTAGTATATATATTTAACACAGGGATTCGGCACGTTTGGGGGTACTAGTATATATATTTAACACAGGGATTCGGCACGTTTGGGGGTACTAGTATATATATTTAACACAGGGATTCGGCACGTTTGGGGGTACTAGTATATATATTTAACACAGGGATTCGGCACGTTTGGGGGTACTAGTATATATATTTAACACAGGGATTCGGCACGTTTGGGGGTACTAGTATATATATTTAACACAGGGATTCGGCACGTTTGGGGGTACTAGTATATATATTTAACACAGGGATTCGGCACGTTTGGGGGTACTAGTATATATATTTAACACAGGGATTCGGCACGTTTGGGGGTACTAGTATATATATTTAACACAGGGATTCGGCACGTTTGGGGGTACTAGTATATATATTTAACACAGGATTCGGCACGTTTGGGGTATAGTATTATTTAAGGGATTCGGACGTTTGGGTACTGTATTACAGGATTCGGCACGTTGGGTGGTTTGGGGGGTACTAGTATATATATTTACACAGGGTCGTAACACAGGGATCGCACGTTTGGGGGTACTAGTATATATATTTAACACAGGGATTCGGCACGTTTGGGGGTACTAGTATATATATTTAACACAGGGAGTCGGCACGTTTGGGGGTACTAGTATATATATTTAACACAGGATTCGGCACGTTTGGGGGTACTAGTATATATATTTAACACAGGGATTCGGCACGTTTGGGGGTACTAGTATATATATTTAAACAGGGATTCGGCACGTTTGGGGGTACTAGTATATATATTTAACACAGGGATTCGGCACGTTTGGGGGTACTAGTATATATATTTAACACAGGGATTCGGCACGTTTGGGGTACTAGTATATATATTTAACACAGGGATTCGGCACGTTTGGGGGTACTAGTATATATATTTAACACAGGGATTCGGCACGTTTGGGGGTACTAGTATATATATTTAACACAGGGATTCGGCACGTTTGGGGGTACTAGTATATATATTTAACACAGGGATTCGGCACGTTTGGGGGTACTAGTATATATATTTAAGTACAGGGATTCTACTCTGTGGGATGTCAGATTTCGCATCGATCAGTAAAATGGCCCTATCTGAAACAATTTTGTACAAATCTATCCAAATATAACGCCTATCCCGAGTCTTTATATTGTTCTTCAAATAAAACACAACTTTAAGCTGCATGCATGTATACTTTGCAAACAATTGCCACAGATATTGGCCATAGCAGGTCACATTTCCATACTAGGACACGGGTTGTCAGCAACAACAAAAAATCTTCGACGGGAGAGTTTTAACTGTGAATAACATTATCAATAAAATGTGTTTCCACTAACGTGTAGGTTTATTCGGCAAACATGTACGTCAAAAAGAGATTTCGTAGAATTTTTCAATTTGTTTTGAAAATTTCTAAAGCGGCGCAATTCGCGTTGAAACGAGCGTTCTGATTGGATTATTAGATTGTAACAAGATGTTTGTTTTTATATGAAGAATAATCATAATCCAATCAGAACGCTCGTTTCAACGCGAACTGCGCCGCTTGAGAAATTTTCAAAACAAATTGAAAAATTCTCCGAAATCTCTTTTCTACTAGTACACCCAAACGTGCCGAATCCCTGTGCATTGCATTAGAGTACATTTTTGATGTAATAGCACACATGTGTGGGAAAACCTTTAATATGCTGAGCAGGCATCCATGTAAGGGATGTCCACGCCAAATAAACATGTTTCTCTGCCAAATGTACTTGCTTCTCTGCCAACATAAACAGTACAGTTCCATGTATCCATTTATAAAGACCGGATACAGCATTATTATAAATGGACCAATACTCATGAATATGTATCAAGCTATACAACTAATTATGGAGGTAATTAATTAACATAATCAACATATAACCCCATTATGTTACACTCCTCAAGAAGAATAGGTGAATAATTGGCAAGCATGTAATTAGTCCTATAAATAAGACCTGGCCTGGAGGTTATAAAACTCAACAGACGGATATGTAGTCCAGTGGTAACACGCTGGACTGGTAATCCAGGGATCGCAGGTTCGATCCCCCGTCCGACCCTAATAAAATTAACAGTCTTTCAGATGGGACGTTAAACCGAGGTCTCGTGTCGGTGCTTTACACCGTGCACGTAAAAGAACCAGATGAGATTCTGGAATGGGTCTCTTTCTGTATCATGCACTATCCTCCAAAAATCTAAAATAACTAATCTCTTCAGGAGGCGTCGCTCATATGGGTAACCGGTAGCGACGATAAATGAACGTAATTTTTTTTTTAAAAAAGGTTATAAAAGTGTTCTCCTATCTCAAACGCAGTCTCAAGCTTCTGATTGGTTCAGCTGGCAGTACCACTCAGAATCAACCAATCAAATCACGTGAGCTCGAGTTTGAGATCTCAGAACATTTTTATAACCTCAGGCACTGGTCTCTACATAAATTTATTTTTCTGTTATTTCGAGGTCTTATCGTTAATATAAGGTCAGACGGTGTTATTGATATAGTGGTCTGGGATTGGTTGAAAAAGTGTAGGGAAGCCCTTAAGAGTTATTGATACATGAACTGATTGGCTGAGTAGGTATTGTCACAAATAGTGAAAATGACTTCTAAATATTAAAATACAATGGGCGAATGGTTCGCCAATAAAAGAGATTGGGAAGGCAGAGTTTCGCATTACACTAGGACGAGATGGTAAGCGAAATGGTGGTGGCTGAAATAGAAGATGATGCCTTGTTAGGATACGATATACTCGTGGGGAGTGAAAGGGGCCCTGCTGACTTAATCTTTTAAGGCTGCAGGGTGAAAGGTCAGGTAGGACAAGAGTACCCCTGTCACCATCAGAGACATGATTGACATACAGTGCCTTAAGGAGAAGAAGCCCCTTCCAGTTTACATGTATTTATATTGTATCTGTGTTTGAGTGGTGCTGGTGGACTCTGTTGCAATTCTATAGTGTGCAGTGTGCATAAACATTAACATGTGAGTTTGTTTTTGTTTACATTCCATTGTCGTCGTCCATTGTGTACTCCCACGCTTGCCTACTGTTACACATACACTTAATAATGCAAAAACTTACCTGTATTTAAAATCCATAATCGATATATCCGTCATACAGGTGCGCAGACGATCATGCTTGCAGACGATCGTATTGCAGTTAATCCAATGTATATGTCAATTTCACTTATAATGTATATTAATTAGTGATATCCAACTTTTTGAAACAAATACATCTTATTGCAACACGTGCATAAATCGTTCAACGTTAATAACATTTACAATTTATATTTATAAAAACAACATTTAAAAATTGTCATTTATTAAAACGTCACTGACCTAGCTGACAGTGCAAGAGACATGTTTAAAAATACTCTCACTTTATAAAATGCTCGCTTTTTTCGAGCTCGTTTTTAGTTTCGACCATGCCATTATATCTGCATGCTTATTGTCCTAGTCATTTCACTTATGTTATACCAAATGTAATATACTCAGCGCCGTCGCATCTTGATAGATACATGCAAAATTATACTACCCTATGTTTGACCCAATTCCAAATTAAAACAAATGTAATGAGTTAAATTGAACTGAATGCAAACGGATGTTGTTTGTTTTTAGGACTGTGTACATGGTAACATATGATTATCTTCATCTTGACCTAATAGTACGAAGTAAACGCATAATTGCTGATATCTTTACTCTTTGACCCGTGACTGTGTGTCAAAGGTAGCTTTAACCTGTGTGTCAAAGGTCGACTATCGTAGTTCAAGTTATTATATATTAGTCAAAATCTATATAAGGTGATAGATTTTTAACTGGATGTAGTTGTGAATGATTTCGTTTAAAATATATCGTCGCAATTCTATAGTTATTTAGAATTTAATCGACTTGAATGACTGAACGAATAATTATACATTTTTCTACCATTAAGCTTTGATCTATATTTAGTTGACATATCTATTTGAGATTGTAAAGGAACAATCTGTAGCAATTACCATTTTATTGTTTGTTTTCCTGTTTCATGGTGAAGCGAGCAAGGTAGCCTATTACATTAAATGTAGATCTATGAAACATGTACATGGTCCTATATTATACATGTATATATACTTGCGGGAACAACTTGGGTATAAAATCATGGTCAATTCATAATAATGAATATCATTTTCAATGTATACATGCTATGTTGCAACGAGGTGTAGTTTTTTCACACGTTATTGTTCACTATTGCACTTTGTACTATACTATATAATTATAATTGTCGATCTTATCTGTTGAAACATTACATGATGATACATAATTATACTGATACTGCATTCTGGTTGGGCAGGGTGCGGTTTTTGTGTGCCAATGCCGATTGAATATATCTTACACCGTTACGACGTACAATTATTGACTTATTATCAGAAGTTCAATCCGTGTTGGAGCAAGTTATTGCATCGTGCCCGATGTGATTGCGATATATTGTAATTGACTTGAATTTACTAAATATAGACCTTTCATAAAAAAGTTGTATAATTATACTATATACACTAATCTATCCCTGGTCAAGGGTAGACAACTCAAATTTTAATATGATAACCTTCACGGATAGTAGTCCTTGAATTTTAGAATCAATTATAATTTTTTGACATTTTGAAATTCTTTTAGAATAGGAAATGCTTTAGACATCTAAAAAGCATATACTTTTTTACGTTTCATAGACTTCTCTATTTACATGTTTTTTCATCAGCTTGATACAAAACTAAGTACAATTTCACATATATTTCACGGTATAGCCCTATTTCTATTCCTGTCTTCAGATACGACTTCTTTTCATCCATGTTTGTGCATTTTTCAATTTTATTACTCATTGTCCCTCCCTCCACGCTGCTGCTGCCCCGTGTTATGGAGACTGTGTATATGGGTGTCCCTTCTCGGTTATACTTTTATGCGATCGATCGTCATTCTCCATTCTCGTTTCTTTGACTCTATACCCACATAGGTAATGACCTAGGAGCATGGAGAATGGCGGTCGGTTTGCATTAATTTAGGGTGCGTGCTTGTATCAAAACCATGACTTACAACTATAATATATGTTCAGATTTTCTCAGACACATACAAAGTTGTTGGTGTACTTTAATTACATATCTGCATGTCATCATGCGAGTCATTAGTAACTTTGCTTCTTATTCGAATATCCCATATGCTGTGCTTTTAATGACCTATGACTCTTATTATGTATTTCTCATTCACGAACATGCAAACTCTAATACTGAAAATTGTCTTAGCATCAAACCATTATTCTTAATATTAAAACAGCTACATTATTTCGCAATTGTACGTTTACTTATTTTACTTGCTAATGATATTCATCTTAACCCTGGACCTATTGAAGATAACGGTTGCTTTTCTATAATACATCAGAATATAAGAAGTATTCGCAACAAATTAGACTTTATTAAGGATAATTTCATTGATAACTTCGATGTTATATGTTGTACAGAAACACATCTCTCTCAAGGTATCCCCGACTCGAAACTTAAGCTTGTAGGACTTGAAGACATGTTTCGCAAATATGTATAGGCTCACTCTGGGGGTATTGTCATATACTGTAATTCTAGCTTGCAACCAACGCGCTTAATTGACATCGAAACAATTCTACCAGAATCACTGTGCATAAAAGTAAAAGATCATAATAAAAGTGTTATCATAGCTACTGTGTATAGGCCACCTAATTCCCCATTTGAGTTTTGGCAAAGATGTGATTTATTTATTGAGCAAGCATTAGAAGCCTCAAACAATGTTATATTACTTGGAGATATAAATGAAGACCAGTTAAACGTATTAAATCGAAAGTTTCGTGACATACTAATTGTTAATAATATGACAAATGTAATAACAGAACCTACTCGAGTTACACAAAACACAAGTACCTTAATTGATATTATAGCTTTAACAAACTCAGTAACATCTCTGAATTCTGGTATTCACCAAACTCCTCCAGATATCAGTGACCATTTCGGTACATACCAAAAGCAGTTTCCATCCAAGAACTAATTATTCTCGAAAAGTGTGGAATTACAAGCAAGCTGACCTTCATAAATTGAACACATCTATAACAACTACTGATTGGTCATCCTTAAATTATGAATCAATAGATGAAGCAACAACATTTTTCGAAAACACTTTTTTAGGTTTAGTAAAAACTTGTATCCCAAGCAAAGATGTCCAGATCCGTCCAAATGATAAACCTTGGTACAATTCGTTAATTCGAAAAACATCTCGAACACGCGATAGGTTAAAAGGAATTGCTATTCACTCCGGTAAACTCTCAGATTGGCAAAGTTATAAAAAAATCAGAAATCGTGTTAATAATATGAAAAAACATTTACGGGAAGAATTTTATAATACCCTTGAATTCTCTATGATTGACTTAAGTAATAACAACCCCAGACAATATTGGAAACTAGTTAAAATGCTAGTCAAAGAAAATTCAAACGTTGATGAACTTATACCACCTTTGGAAAATGAAAACCACGACATGACTATTTCTGACGCTGACAAAGCGACAACATTGAATAACTACTTTGTATCGATATCGACTGTAGATGATTCTAACTCCATCGTACCGTACTTTAACATGAAAACTAACTCAACTATCTCTCACTTTACTATTTCCTAACAAGATGTCATTGATGTTATAGATAACTTAACTTTAAATAAAGCATCTGGCCCAGACGAAATAAGTCATCAGATGTTAAAAGGATGTTCTAAATCCATAGCCAAACCATTGTGTACATTATTTAATAAATCACTTGACTCAAATAGATATCCATCTTCTTGGAAGTCTGCAAATGTTATGCCACTCTTTAAAAAAGGTGATAAGTCCCTACCCTCCAACTACAGATCGATCTCACTAATAAGCTGTGTTGGCAAAGTTATGGAAAGAGTGATTTTTAAGTATTTATATAACCACTTCAATGCAAACAATCTCATTTTCAAAAACCAGTCGGGATTCCTCCCCGGTCACTCCACAGTATACCAACTTATAGATATTTATAACCAAATTTGTAAATATTTTGATGAGAAAAAGGCAACATGCATGGTTTTTTGTGACATTTCAAAAGCATTTGACCGTGTATGGCATAAATGACTTATATTCAAGTTAAAACAATAGGGTGTTTCTGGAAATCTTATTAACTGGATTACAGATTATCTTGACAGACAAAGGGTATTTGTTGGTCAATCTTTCTCTAAAACTAGGTCAATTACTGCAGGAGTACCTCAAGGGTCAGTACTAGGTCCACTCCTAGTTCGTGTATACGTAAATGATATCGCAGACTCACTGCTCAGCACTACTAGACTCTTTGCCTATGACAGTTCACTTTCTGTATCTTCATCAGACTCCACTCATATATAAATCGTCTTTAAATTCAGATTTAGAAGAAATATCCAACTGGGCAAAACAATGGCTTGTAAAATGTAATCCTTCCAAAACAGAGGCAATGTTTTTCTCATTAAGAAACATAACTCAACCGTCCCTTTATTTTGATAACACTTTACTTAACTTTGTTGATGATCATAAACACTTAGGTCTTACCTTAAGTCACGATTGGTCATGGCATACACATATAAACAATATAACTACTTCAGCCTCTAAAGTACTTGGTTCTATGAGAATGCTAAATTACAAACTAAAGCGCAAGACTTTAAACAATATATATATAGCTTATCTTAGACCCTTACTGGAATATGCGTCTGCTGTCTGGGATAGCTGTACCCAATATGAAAACAATAGTTTAGAAAGGATTCAATATGAAGCTGCTCGTGTAGTCACAGGCTTGACACGCTCCGTATCTATTCAAAACCTACTTACAGAAATCGGCTGGATTTCCCTTGCAGACCGAAGATCTATCCAAAAACGCACACTGGTTTATAAGGAGAAACACGGACTTCTTCCGAGTTATCTCAACGATCTATTTCCCCATTTGGTTGGGGCCTCCAATGATTATGAACTTAGAAACAACACCAACTGTGTTGCCATGTCCAGACGACTGGAAATATATTCAAAGTCAGTTATACCTGATTCTATAAGTTTATGGAATACACTCGACCTATCAACACGCAACGTAAATCTCCCATAGTTCCATCGTTCTACTTAACTGGTGAACGGTTTTACTCAGTAATACAAACTCGAATTAGAAATCGCTGTAGCAACTTAAATATTGATATTTTCCTCAACCATTTACGAGACTATCCCGAATGTTCATGTGAACATGGCATTGAAAATGCAGAATATTTCTTCTTTAAATGCAGTCACTATTCTAATGCATGCCACTTGTTATGTGTCAATACTCGTAGGTTTCATCCTCTCAGTACTCATAAACTACTTCATGGAATAGAATTGCTATCCGATGATGATAATAAAACACTATTTCTAGAAGTACAATCATACATTAAAAACGCACATCGCTTCTCATAATTTACAATACGCCCACGTATATATCACATATTGTACAATAAAATACTTATCGAGAGAGGCTCATATACATAATTATCTTGGGTGGCATGGGGTAGCAGCGGGTGGGTTTGGGGGATGAAGTCTCAAGTTATTTTTTTTTTTTTTGGTTTCAATTTTTTTTTCGAACTAGGATATTTTTTTAAATCATTATCTTGTAATTATTTTAAATTAAAAAAACCGTCATTCAGTTTAATCAAACATTATTCTGATGTTATGGACGGGTCGTTTAACTAATGTTGGAAAAACTTGTGGTCCAACCCTTTTGTTTTATCATGCTTTGTACTTGTTATTACTTAATGTTGTATTATGTATTGCTGCTACTGTACATGTATTGCTGCTACTGTACATGTATTGCTGCTACTGTACATGTATTGCTGCTACTGTACATGTATGATACATTCAATATGATTAAACCTAAATATATCTTTGCCTGTCTGTATAAAATAGCAATCGACATTTAACATTGGTGCGTTGTTATTGAGTGTCATTTCATGATATAATATGGGTTTCTTG
>CM026398.1:13483211-13490576 GCA_014843695.1 Archivesica marissinica
CATTGCTGTACCACACATTCAGGCATCAGTTCCCTCTTATGCCAAGTACAGTCTCCTCTTCTAGCCGCTACTTTTCTCTCTATATATCTGACATCTTTCCATGCGCCACAATTATATAGCATTGCCCAAAACCTCCTGTATAGAAGCTTTCTCTCATGTGAATTTAGATTATGCGGTGGACGATTATTAGCAGGCCACCAAAGTTGTTTGTTCTGTTCATTTATTATGCAAGGGGAACACAAGCACAGTGGACACTCAGCAACACCTTCAGCATGCTGAGGCATAGGGGGGGGGTGTACGTAAGCAGCCTCTGCAACGGGCATGGCGGTGGCTGTTTCTTCTATTTCCATCTCTACGTCCCAGTTCTTATTTTGCAAGAAAGTCAGCAATTCTTTTCTCTGCTCATCAGTTACATACATTGTTATTTTACTCAATGGCATCTTGTAGAAATCGGCAGAATATGTGTAATACTCGTATGTTCAAGAGATTATAATTATAATATTATACATGTACTCATAGCATTCACTGTGATTATTATGTAGCATCAATATCGTTAAACACACACTGACACAGAGAAATATTTAAAATATAACAGAAAACTTGCGAATAATACTGTAGATATATAATTAAATGAAGCATGAAGGTTACCATATAACGAACACATACAGTTTATTCATATAAATACATACATATTATATACATGCATACAAATTATCAGTCTCAGTGATTACGCTACGGCTGATGAGGCACCTACATAACATGTAATATATGTCCCTGGGCTGATCTGGATTATGTAGTTTGAATACTCATAACTATCAATTTTCTTTACAATCAATAATATACGTTTACTTAAATTGTCAGGGCCTCATTTTGACTAATTCTCAGCTCACAGAGTGATCGTGCATATTAACCGTTGGAAAATACCTACATACACCAAATTATACTGAATGTACTGCTACATTGTTGATACAAGCCACTAATCACATGGAACAGGTAGTAAAGTATAAATCTTTACAATTGGACGGGGTCAAACTGCAGGCCTTTAAACACACACTTATATAACAAGATCTTTTTAATTAAAATTGTTAATTTGGTACATTTACGTATACGATTTAATATAATACAGACTTTTGAGAGCAATCCAATATTAATAATAATGGACGGCAAGTAATATATAAAGGTATGACGCCACCGCAGTGTTTTAACACAGACGGATCTGTAGTCCAGTGGTAACACGCTGGACTGGTAATCCAGCGATCGCAGGTTCGATCCCCCGTCTGACCCTAATAAAATTAACACTCGTTCAGATGGGACGTTAAATCGAGGTCTCGTCTCGGTGCTTTACACCGTGCACGTAAAAGAACCAGAGGAAACTCTGGAATGGGTCTCTGTATCATTGCACTATCCTCCAAAACTCTAAAATGATTAATCTCTTCAGGAGGCGTCGCTCATATGGGCAACCGGTAGCGACGATAAATAAACGTGGTGTTTTAAGTAATAGTCATGGTCGAATATAGTATGCAAATATTATGTCCTATTTATGCCAAAACCCCTAGCGGGCACTTAGACATATTATACTTGGCAGTCTTAGCCGACCTAAGCGCTCAACCAGTACTAATCAATGTGTGTGAGGTGCCATGCTCAAGGACACTACCAATGTGCCCTTACCGAGTATCGAACCCGAGACCCTTCGCTTCCAACCACAACGCTCTACCACTGGATCACGGATGCCGCCCATAGGGAGACTTATACTGTTTCGTTATTTGGTTAGCTTTAATAGTGGTGACAGGATAGAGTGTTAGCATCCATAGGATGGGTGGAGTATAGTGGAATATAGGTAGGTTTATTGTTTTTCTAGCGGACAGGGGCGTAGCTAGAGGAATTAAATTCAGTGTAGGCCCGATTAATAAATTGAGGACCAAAGATGCTCTGTTAGTAGAGAGGTCTTGTCGGAAATTAAGCAATATAGAACGTCGATAGTGAACATTGCCGCATTTTAATGTCGGAATCATTATACGATATTTTCAGAGATGTATTGTTCAACATGGGTGTAAAATTGCTACACAGAGATGTATTGTTCAACATGGGTGTAAAATTGCTATACAGAGATGTATTGTTCAACATGGGTGTAAAATTGCTACCCAGAGATGTATTGTTCAACATGGGTGTAAAATTGCTATGCAGAGATGTAATGTTCAACATGTGTGTAAAATTGCTATGCAGAGATGTATTGTTCAACATGTGTGTACAATTGCTATGCAGAGATGTAATGTTCAACATGTGTGTACAATTGCTATGCAGAGATGTAATGTTCAACATGTGTGTAAAATTGCTATACAGAGATGTATTGTTCAACATGTGTGTAAAATTGCTATACAGAGATGTATTGTTCAACATGTGTGTAAAATTGCTATACAGAGATGTATTGTTCAACATGTGTGTAAAATTGCTATACAGAGATATAATGTTCAACATGTGTGTAAAATTGCTATACAGAGATGTATTGTTCAACATGTGTGTAAATTGCTATACAGAGATGTATTGTTCAACATGTGTGTAAAATTGCTATACAGAGATGTAATGTTCAACATGTGTGTACAATGGCAAATAGCAGTCAGTTATCTTTCTTGGCAGCCGCTAGGGGCGCCACTGTACCCGGTCCTGGAATTCTCGCAGAATAAACATCATTAACATGGCATCGAAGTTCGGTCTTATGACAATACCACAGTTAAAATCGGAATTAAAGAAGAGAAATGCAAAGCAGACAGGAAGGAAAATGGATTTGGTTGAAAGGTATTAATTTTGCTTCAGATTTTAGCGTAATAAGCAATAAAGACCGAGAAATGCGGCGATCCTGTGAACCGTAAACACGGGTCAGGTCCGACAGTGCTAAGTTAATGCAATGGTCGATAAAACGATATGTTAAAAAAATCCTTGTAGTTGACGTTAAAAATGGTCAAGAATATGTATTCCACCCGAATTGCAACACCTAACAGAATTAAAATTGTATAACCGGGAAAAATAAACAACTTTACGGCTAGCATACGCTATTATATACGATAACTGTGTCCATAAATACATAAATGTCGAAATGGCCGTGTGGTTAGAGCGTTGATCTGTGACACGGGAGACCCGGCTTCGAATCATATCCTAATTATGTTTTTTTGTTTTGTCTTTTTCAGAACAATCTAATTGATTATGACTGATTCCGAAATCAGTATTTCGCCCGTACTAACGCCTCTACGACGGTGTAATGACAATGAAGCAGGACTCTAGTTCTGCTCAATGCTACTCTTTTTCATTCTCAAGCTTTTCTTAAAAACTCAACAAGCGCTTAAACATACCATCGATGGTCTGTTGAACTTAATCATCAGCTCTGAAATGGACTGCAGTCGTCGAAGCGTAAAATCTTTATCTCAACCAGCCGATCAGAATATAGTATCAACCACGCATAAAGAACGCCTTCATCACTTGCTCCGCCCAGGGTTAGGGTCAAAACGCGTGGTTGATGTCATTATTCAGTTGGGTGGTTGAGAAAAAAGGCTTACATCTTCGAAGGCTGCCAATCTTTGAAAGATTCGTCTATCCTTCTAATCGCGTTCACCCACTTGGAACGCCTATCATAATCTTTCGGAAACTCATGTCCTCCTCTTAAATGACACTGGGGTACACAGCAGCAGGTTGAAGGCATAATTATCTATTATTTTGTGTTATTATGTATGAGCGTGTTTACATGGTTTTCTAAGGAAAGTACGATAAAATCCGAATCACTCCAAATGTATCGGGACCGGGTCAGGTGGCGCCATCTAGTTAAGAACGACAACTGACTGCTATTTGCCATTGCTATACAGAGATGTATTGTTCAACATGTGTGTAAAATTGCTATACAGAGATGTAATGTTCAACATGTGTGTAAAATTGCTATACAGAGATGTAATGTTCAACATGTGTGTAAAATTGCTATACAGAGATGTATTGTTCAACATGTGTGTAAAATTGCTATACAGAGATGTATTGTTCAACATGTGTGTAAAATTGCTATGCAGAGACGTAATGTTCAACATGTGTGTAAAATTGCTATGCAGAGATGATTGGTCACATTTCGATATGTTTATTAATATTAGGTCTACCGCTGTCATCCTTCGATTTTGTATTGCATTTTTATATTTTTTTTATTTTATGAAACAAATTGAAGGCACGGGCCTACATGGCCTACTCGGAGATACACCACCTGCTGCGGGATAGTGTGCAGATCAATTCGTTAGCATTTTATTTCGTGTATTCTGTATTTTCAGAATTTCGATCAGGCGCAGGACACCATGAAGCCAAACATACGAGAATAAAGTCGCGAGAGGTGGTCGTTGTTAAGAAGTGTTTGATGCTAGGAGGGGAATATTACTAAGAAGTGACTCATGTCGAGAGGTGGTCGTTGTTAAGAAGTGTTTGATGTTAAATAAAATATCTTGAAAATCTTGAATCTTAGTATAATATACGACCCGTTAGATAATAGCTCTGATCAAACTCTCTATATTTTAGCCATACTTTCCGGAACAATGAGAGACATGCGTCAGTTACTGCCCCTGAATACTCTCTAAAAGTAAATAGGTCCTCTTAAGTGATTTCCTTGGTTTTTATCGTTGTTTCCTTTGCACAATATGTTATTCATTTCATCCACTTTCTCATCTTATAATACAGTCTATCCAATGGGTACGTATCTGTTAACAGTTATTATCTTTTAATTAACATGATTTTGATAAATCACATTTATAAATCATACCGCAAACTGCTCAACAGCAAAGGATTCCAACTGAAAGGACCGATATACATTTCGGGATAAATCAGACGTTATCTGCCAATAGAGGTAATAGAATAGACAGTGTTTTAAACATAGTAGTCATTGTCGAATATAGTACGTATGTCCCATTTATGCCAAACCCTTCGCGGGGAACTAGACATGTTGTACTCGACATACTTAGCCGACCTAAGCGCTCAACAAGTACTAAGTAGTGTGTGTGAGGTTCCTTCCTCAAGGACACTACCAACATGCCATTACCAGAGTATCGACGCCGAGACCCGCCACTTCCAAATCCACAACTACCGCTGGACCACAGACGCAACACATAGGGAGACTTATTGGTGTTCCTACATTACTTGCCATATAAACTGGTGTTCCTACATTACTTGCCATATAAACTGGTGTTCCTACATTACTTGCCGTATAAACTGGTGTTCCTACATTACTTGCCGTATAAACTGGTGTTCCTACATTACTTGCCATATAAACTGGTGTTCCTACATTACTTGCCGTATAAACTGGTGTTCCTACATTACTTGCCATATAAACTGGTGTTCCTACATTACTTGCCGTATAAACTGGTGTTCCTACATTACTTGCCGTATAAACTGGTGTTCCTACATTACTTGCCATATAAACTGGTGTTCCTACATTACTTGCCATATAAACTGGTGTTCCTACATTACTTGCCATATAAACTGGTGTTCCTACATTACTTGCCATATAAACTGGTGTCCCTACATTACTTGCCATATAAACTGGTGTTCCTACATTACTTGACATATAAACTGGTGTTCCTACATTACTTGCCGTATAAACTGGTGTTCCTACATTACTTGCCGTATAAACTGGTGTTCCTACATTACTTGCCATATAAACTGGTGTTCCTACATTACTTGCCGTATAAACTGGTGTTCCTACATTACTTGCCATATAAACTGTGTTCCTACATTACTTGCCATATAAACTGGTGTTCCTACATTACTTGCCATATAAACTGGTGTTCCTACATTACTTGCTATATAACTGGTGTTCCTACATTACTTACCTAATAAACTGGTGTCCCTACATTACTTGCCATATAAACTGGGGTTCCTACATTACTTGCCATATAAACTGGTGTTCCTACATTACTTGCCATATAAACTGGTGTTCCTACATTACTTACATATAAACTGGTGTTCCTACATTACTTGCCATATAAACTGGTGTCCATACATACTTGCCATATAACTGGTGTTCCCATATGCCATATAAACTGGTGTTCCTACATTACTTGCCATATAAACTGGTGTTCCTGCATTACTTGCCGAAAATGGTGTTCCTCATTATTTGCCTATAAAACTGGTGTCCTACATTACTTGCCATATAAACTGTGTTCCTACATTACTTGCCATATAAACTGGTGTTCCTACATTACTTGCCATATAAATGGTGTTCCTACATTACTTGCCATATAAACTGGTGTTCCTACATTACTTGCCATATAAACTGGTGTTCCTACATTACTTGCCATATAAACTGGTGTTCCTACATTACTTGCCATATAAACTGGTGTCCCTGCATTACTTGCCATATAAACTGGTGTTCCTACATTACTTGCCATATAAACTGGTGTCCCTACATTACTTGCCATATAAAATGGTGTCCCTACATTACTTGCCATATAAACTGGTGTCCTGCATTACTTGCTATATAAATGGGTTCCTACATTATTTGCCATATAGATTGTTCTACATTACTTGCCATATAAACTGGTGTCCCTGCATTACTTGCCATATAAACTGGTGTCCCTACATTATTTGCCATATAAACTGGTGTTCCTACATTACTTGCCATATAAACTGGTGTTCCTACATTACTTGCCATATAAACTGGTGTTCCTACATTACTTGCCATATATTCTGGTGTCCCTACATTACTTGCCATATAAAATGGTGATCCTACATTACTAGCCATATAAACTGGTGTCCCTACATTACTTGCCATATAAACTGCTGTTCCTACATTACTTGCCATATAAACTGGTATTCCTGCATTACTTGTTATATAAACTGGTGTTCCTACATTACTTGCCATATAAACTGGTGTTCCTACATTACTTGCCATATAAAATGGTGTCCCTACATTACTTGCCATATAAACCGTGTCCCTGCATTACTTGCTATATAAACTGGTGTTCCTACATTATTTACCATATAAACTGGTATTCCTACATTACTTGCCATATAAACTGGTGTTCCTACATTACTTGCCATATAAACTAGTGTTCCTACATTACTTGCCATATAAACTGGTGTCCCTGCATTACTTGCCATATAAACTGGTGTTCCTACATTACTTGCCATATAAACTGGTGTTCCTACATTACTTGACGTATAAACTGGTGTTCCTACATTACTTGCCATATAAACTGGTGTTCCTACATTACTTGCCATATATACTGGTGTTCCTACATTACTTGCCATATAAACTGGTGTTCCTACATTGCTTGCCATATAAGTTGGTTATTCCTACATTACTTGGCATATAAACTGGTGTTCCTACATTACTTGCTATATAAACTGGTA
>CM026398.1:13491576-13496576 GCA_014843695.1 Archivesica marissinica
TGACTAACATACATCTAGAGGCGTCGCCCAGATTAACGAATGGAGGCAACGATGACTAACATACATCTAGAGGCGTCGCCCAAATTAACCAATGAAGGCAACGATGACTAACATACATCTAGAGGCGTCGCCCAGATTAACCAATGGAGGCAACGATGACTAACATACATCTAGAGGCGTCGCCCAGATTAACCAATGGGGGCAACGATGACTAACATACATCTAGAGGCGGCGCCCAGATTAACCAATGGGGGCAACGAGAAATAATAGTACTAAAAACAGTTTCTGGTATACCTTCACTGTAGGCAGTACGACAGTCTGCTGTTGGAGATCACTGCGCGAAATTGGATGTCTTTCTGAAATGAGAAAGTACAATGTATGTTGTAGCTGTAGCCGCTACGTTTGTGCCCTTGGGCAAGGCATCTAAATTCCATGTTGCCTCTTCTCTCTCCCTCGTGCGATGGATTCCATCAGGAATGAGGTCTCGAGAGCGATTAATATAAATTGTAAGAACTTGTTTCGCAATCTGGCTAAAGTAAATTTCTATAAACTAACGTATGTTGGATATCCTCTAAAATGTGGTATGAATTATAAAATATCAATTATAATTAGTTTATACTTCCACCTGTATATGATTGACAATTATGCAGTTACTTCCACCTGTATATGATTGACAATTATGCATTTACTTCCACCTTTATATGATTGACAATTACGCAGTTACTTCCATAAGTATATGGTTGACAATTATGCAGTTACTTCCACCTGTATATGGTTGACAATTACGCAGTTACTTCCACCTGTATATGGTTGACAATTATGCAGTTACTTCCACCTGTATATGGTTGACAATTATGCGGTTACTTCCACAAGTATATGGTTGACAATTACGCAGTTACTTCCACCTGTATATGGTTACAATTACGCAGTTACTTCCACCTGTATATGGTTGACAATTATGCAGTTACTTCCACCTGTATATGGTTGACAATAACGCAGTTACTTCCACCTGTATATGGTTGACAATTACGCAGTTACTTCCACCTGTATATGGTTGACAATTACACAGTTACTTCCACCTGTATATGGTTGACAATTACGCAGTTACTTCCACCTGTATATGGTTGACAATTATGCGGTTACTTCCACCTGTATATGGTTGACAATAACGCAGTTACTTCCACCTGTATATGGTTGACAATTATGCGGTTACTTCCACCTGTATATGGTTGACAATTATGCAGTTACTTCCACCTGTATATGGTTGACAATTATGCGGTTACTTCCACAAGTATATGGTTGACAATTACACAGTTACTTCCACCTGTATATGGTTGACAATTACGCAGTTACTTCCACCTGTATATGGTTGACAACTACACAGTTACTTCCACCTGTATATGGTTGACAATTACGCAGTTACTTCCACCTGTATATGGTTGACAATTATGCGGTTACTTCCACAAGTATATGGTTGACAATTACGCAGTTACTTCCACCTGTATATGGTTGACAATTATGCGGTTACTTCCACAAGTATATGGTTGACAATTACGCAGTTACTTCCACCTGTATATGGTTGACAATTACGCAGTTACTTCCACCTGTATATGGTTGACAATTACACAGTTACTTCCACCTGTATATGGTTGACAAGTATGCAGTTACTTCCACCTGTATATGGTTGACAATTATGCAGTTACTTCCACTTGTATATGGTTGACAATTATGCAGTTACTTCCACCTGTATATGGTTGACAATTACGCAGTTACTTCCACAAGTATATGGTTGACAATTACGCAGTTACTTCCCTTGCAAAAAGGTGTGTCAATTATACCGTTACTTCCCTGGTAAAAGGTGTGTCAATTACACAATTACTTCCCTTGTAAAAGGTGTGTCAATTACACCGTTACTTCCCTTGTAAAAGGTGTGTCAATTACATGGTTACTCCCTTGTAAAAGGTGTGTCAATTACACCGTTACTGCCCTTGTAAAAGGTGTGTCAATTACACCGTTACTTTCCTTGTAAAAGGTGTGTCAATTACACTGTTACTTCCCTTGTAAAAGGTGTGTCAATTACTCGGATAATTCCACACATAAATAAATTAGATGATGTCACAACAGTACAATTACAATATGTTTTACAATACACAAGCGCAGCATATTTATAATATAATTACCTGGTACAGGTGGCACAGGTGCTTTTATTTCCTCGTAGTAATTCCCCACGGCAACTCCATCATCATCATCACCATCAGAAGAAGAGGAATCTGCAGCATGAAAGATATCGGTATATGTATGTATTTTTATGTTAATGTTAAATATATACATGTTTTTAAGAGAAAATAGTAAATAAATGCTGGTTCCATGGTACGCTAGTGCACCTGCTGGTTCCATGGTATGCTAGTGCACATGCTGGTTCCATGGTATGCTAGTGCACATGCTGGTTCCATGGTATGCTAGTGCACATGCTGGTTCCATGATATGCTAGTGCACATGCTGGTTCCATGGTATGCTAGTGCACATGATGGTTCCATGGTATGCTAGTGTACATGCTGGTTCCACGGTATGCTAGTGCACATGCTGGTTCCATGGTATGCTAGTGCACATGCTGGTTCCATGGTATGCTAGTGCACATGCTGGTTCCATGATATGCTAGTGCACATGCTGGTTCCATGGTATGCTAGTGCACATGCTGGTTCCATGGTATGCTAGTGCACATGCTGGTTCCATGGTATGCTAGTGCACATGCTGGTTCCACGGTATGCTAGTGCACATGCTGGTTCCATGGTATGCTAGTGCACATGCTGGTTCCACGGTATGCTAGTGCACATGCTGGTTCCATGGTATGCTAGTGCACATGCTGGTTCCATGGTATTCTAGTGCACATACTGGTTCAATGTTATGCTAGTGCACATGATGGTTCCATGGTATTCTAGTGCACATGCTGTTTCCATGGTATTCTAGTGCACATGCTTGTTCCATGGTATGCTAGTGCACATGCTGGTTCCATGGTATGCTAGTGCACATGATGGTTCCATGGTATTCTAGTGCACATGCTGGTTCCATGGTATGCTAGTGCACATGCTGGTTCCATGGTATGCTAGTGCACATGCTGGTTCCATGGTATTCTAGTGAACATGCTGGATCCACGGTTTGCTAGTGCACATGCTGGTTCCATGGTATGCTAGTGCACATGCTGGTTCCACGGTATGCTAGTGTACATGCTAGTTCCACGGTATGCTAGTGCACATGCTGGTTCCATGGTATGCTAGTGCACATGCTGGTTCCATGGTATCCTAGTGCACATGCTGGTTCCACGGTATTCTATTGCACATGCTGGTTCCACGGTATGATAGTGCACATGCTGGTTCCATGGTATTCTAGTGCACATGCTGGTTCCACGGTATTCTAGTGCACATGCTGGTTCCATGGTATGCTAGTGCACATGCTGGGTCCATGGTATTCTAGTGCACATGCTGGTTCCACGGTATGCTAGTGCACATGCTGGTTCCACGGTACGCTAGTGCACATGCTGGTTCCACGGTATTCTAGTGCACATGCTGGTTCCACGGTATTCTAGTGCACATGCTGGTTCCACGGTATGCTAGTGTACATGCTAGTTCCATGGTATGCTAGTGCACATGCTGGTTCCACGGTATGCTAGTGTACATGCTGGTTCCACGGGATGCTAGTGCACATGCTGGTTCCATTGTATGCTAGTGCATATGGGAAGAATAAATGAAAAAAACATATGCAAGAACATACTGGCATAACATAGTCGCATAAAAACAGTATCCGTAAACAGTTATACGCACTGCATTGTCTAGCGATGTTTAAAGTTTACAGACGCATACTGGTTACCCATATGAGCGACGCCTCCTGAAGACTTTAGTCATTTTAGATATTTTGGAGGATAGTACAATGATACAGACAGAGACCCATTCCAAATTCTCCTATGGTTATTTTACGTGCACGGTGTAAAGCACCGACGAGAGACCTTGGTTTAAAGTCCCAACTGAAATACTGTTAATTTTGATTAGGTTCAGAAGACGGAGAAGAATTGCTATAAATGTTCTTTTAGATATACAGTGCAATTTTTGTAAGATTTACGTTCGAGCACTGATTGCATGCCAGTATGCCTACTTATTTGTATATATGTGGCGTCCGTGGTCCAGTGGTAGAGCGTCGGATTTGGAATCGAACGGTTCCGGGTTCGATACTCGGTCAGGCCACGTATGTAGTGTCATTGAGCAAGGCACCTCACACACATTGCCTAGTACTGGTTAATCGCTTAGCTCGGCTAAGCCTGCCCAGGAAAACATGTCTAACTCCCCGCGAAGGGTTTGACATTAAAGGAACATACATACATACAATGTACTCCGATTAGGTTGGATATTGGTGACTCATTTACTGACCGTGAAAACTTATTGGAACAGGCTTATACATAGACAATCCATCGACATCGAGCATGTAAAACGCTGGATTTCTTAGCCATGTGACATCGCACTGGTCCAAGGACATCAGATACAACGAGTTCTCGATAAAGTGTATATCATTGCAGTGCCCGTATTTTCTCTTGATGTAGTCGTCCTTTTCTTCCTCCCCACGAAGAGTTCTCCGCTGCACAGTCATCATATTCCAAAGACCACGTGGAATTAGAACCGTTTTGTATGTTTTATGTTCTTTATCTCTTACCCAACCAACAAGCACGTCAATATCAACACATTCCAGAAGCTCTACTGGTCCTTCAACGACTGTTAGCATGATACTGTTCAGGTGGTGATCCATTAGGATTGCGTCTTCCGTTTCAACATCTTGAAACATGAGCACCTTTGGTAGCATTTTGAAACGAACAAGCTCAAGCAAATTATAGAGCTTTGAATCTTCCACTTCAGTACAATTGATGCGATCCTTCTCGCCAAACACGTACGACGTGTTCCCGTCTCTACATTCCAAGAATGTGATGTTGGCATGCGGTTCGATAAACTTACGTACAA
>CM026398.1:13501576-13509688 GCA_014843695.1 Archivesica marissinica
TCTCGTCCAAAATGAACTATTCTCGTCCAAACTGAACTATTCTCTTCCACAATGAACTATTCTCGTCCAAAATGAACTATTCGTCCAAAATGAACTATTCTCGTCCAAACTGAAGTATTCTCGTCCACAATGAACTATTCTCGTCCAAAATGAACTGAACTATTCTCGTCCAAAATGAACTATTCTCGTCCAAAATGAACTATTCTCGTCCAAAATGAACTAAATATATTAAACTAGCTTAGTTTATTACTGTGATCAATTAATAAAGCCGTGACTGTTTTACGGAACAACTGACCGTGTACACTAGCCTGGGTTCCAGTCTGTCGATATTTCACTTTTTAACTTCTAGCCAAATGACTGTGTTCAGAAACTCAATACGGCCCAATTAATAGTCTCGGTGTTAAAATATATTTATTTGACTGACCAGGCAAAATATATCGACGCCTGTTCCTAAGCTACGTGTAAACGTATATCACGGAATGTAACACATATCGAAACAACGAGGAACAACCATGTTGTATACGTTTAATCCAAGCCTCTATAGCACACGGTATAATTTATATATATATAAATATAATATTATCATATATATCGTCTTTATTCGCGTATTCTAACCGTCAGTATATTTATAATTCATCCTCGCTCAATATAAACACTTAGTTAACTTTGTTACGTTCCTTACAACAGTTACTGCACATATTAGAGTGTTCTGGAGACTGCATTGACGTATACAAGGAACGATGGACGGATATATAGATGGATGTACGCCACTGTCATACCCAACATTACGGGGTAGGGTAGACAAATACCTGTGGTTTAGCCTTATCCATTAATTCATGCTGGCGTGCCAATTGCTCCAACCAAGTCTTCCTGGTTTATTTTAAGAGCTCTAAATGCATTCGAGTATAATATTATGCTTGTTTGTAGCCAACATTTAACCTGTTGTGTTTACATAACCTAAAGTAAACATGGTAAATTATTAAGTTTTAGACTGATACAACAACAACAACCAACAACAACAACAACAACAACACTAGTTTTTATAAAACCGATGCAAATCAGAATCTTTGAACGGAAATTATATATAACATAAACTTTTAGTTTAAATATGCATTTCACATTGACTAATATAAGCACTTATATAATCACGTGACGCTGGTACTTTCCCGTGTTATATCTAATCTGACATTAGATGCTGGTTCGAGCCCCCGTCTGTCCCTAATACAATTAACAGTCTTTCAGGTGGGACTTTAAACCGAGGTCTCGTGTCGGTGCTGTACACCGTGCACGTAAAAGAACCAGAGGAGACTCTGGAATTGGTCTATGTCTGTATCATTGCAATATCCTCCAACAATCTAAAATAACTAATCTCATCAGGAGGCGTCGCTCATATGGGCAACCGGTAGCGACGATAAATAAACGTAAAACACACAAATTGCTGATCCCTTGTGTCGGAGAGTCACCTGATCTCACTGTGTTTGCACTAGCGTGTTGTCGATAAACTTTGTGGTGGCGCCACTCACAATACACTGACTTATTATAATTATAATCTCTTGAACATACGAGTATTACACATATTCTGCCGATTTCTACAAGATGCCATTGAGTAAAATAACAATGTATGTAACTGATGAGCAGAGAAAAGAATTGCTGACTTTCTTGCAAAATAAGAACTGGGACGTAGAGATGGAAATAGAAGAAACAGCCACCGCCATGCCCGTTGCAGAGGCTGCTTACGTACCTCCCCCTAGGCCTCAGCATGCTGAAGGTGTTGCTGAGTGTCCACTGTGCTTGTGTTCCCCTTGCATAATAAATGAACAGAACAAACAACTTTGGTGGCCTGCTAATAATCGTCCACCGCATAATCTAAATTCACATGAGAGAAAGCTTCTATACAGGAGGTTTTGGGCAATGCTATATAATTGTGGCGCATGGAAAGATGTCAGATATATAGAGAGAAAAGTAGCGGCTAGAAGAGGAGACTGTACATGGCATAAGAGGGAACTGATGCCTGAATGTGTGGTACAGCAATGCAGGAACTGGCTGCCTAACCCGCGCAACCAGCCTTATTTGGGCCATAAGTGGAGTTGAATTGTTTATACCAGTTGTAAGTACTATAAAAATACAGAACTTCAATTTCAGCAATTTATAACCTCTGATATGTACGTGGGTCATAATAGATATAAGTGGTGCTCATGTATTAGATGTATACCATGCAGGGCCTCGCATGTGGCAACTACGATGTGCGTCGACCGTCACATTTGTACCGCTATTCCTCGTGTGTTTACGGTCAAATATAGGTCAACCTGCAGGCCTTTAAAGGTTGACCTATATTTGACCGTAAACACACGAGGAATAGCGGTACAAATCTGACGGTCGACGCACTGTAGCGGTACATCATTGGGGCGGTGGGATGGTAGCGATACATCATTGGAGCAGTGGGCTGGTAGCGATTCGCCATTGGGGCGGTGGGATGGTAGCGATACATCATTGGAGCAGTGGGCTGGTAGCGATACATCTGGTACCGATACACCATTGTGGTGGTGGTGGGCTGGTAGCGATACACCATTGTGGTGGTGGTGGGCTGGTAGCGATACACCATTGGGGGGTGGGGTGGGCTGGTAGTGATACACCATTGTGGTGGTGGTGGGCTGGTAGCGATACACCATGGGGGGGTGGTGGGCTGGTAGCGATACACCATTGGGGCGGTGGTGGGCTGGTAGCGATACATCATTGGGGCGGTGGTGGGCTGGTAGCGATACATCATTGGGGTGGTGGTGGGCTGGTAGCGATACACCATGTGTTGGTGGGCTGGTAGCGATACACCATTGGGGCGGTGGTGGGCTGGTAGCGATACACCATTGGGGCGGTGGGCTGGTAGCGATACACCATTGGGGCGGTGGGCTGGTAGTACACCATTGGGGTGGTGGTGGGCTGGTAGCGATACACCATTGGGGTAGTGGTGGGCTGGTAGCGATACACCATTGGGGCGGTGGGCTAGTAGCGATATACCATTGGGGCGGTGGGTTGGTAGCGATACACCATTGTGGTGGTCTGGTAGCGATACATCATTGGAGCAGTGGGCTGGTAGCGATTCACCATTGGGGCGGTGGGATGGTAGCGATACATCATTGGAGCAGTGGGCTGGTAGCGATACATCATTGGGGTGGTGGTGGACTGGTACCGATACACCACTGTGGTGGTGGTGGGCTGGTAGAGATACACCATTGTGGTGGTGGTGGGCTGGTAGCGATACACCATTGGGCTGGTGGTGGGCTGGTAGTGATACACCATTGTGATGGTTGTGGGCTGGTAGCGATACACCATGGGGGTGGGCTGGTAGCGATACACCATTGGGGCGGTGGTGGGCTGGTAGCGATACATCATTGGCGGTGGTGGGTGGCTGGTAGCGATACATCATTGGGGTGGTGGTGGGCTGGTACCGATACACCATTGTGTGGTGGTGGGGGGCTGGTAGCGATACACCATTGTGGTGGTGGGCTGGTAGCGATACACCATTGTGGTGGTGGGGCCTGGTAGCGATACACCATTGGGGCGGTGGTGGGTGGTAGCGATACACCATTGGGGCGGTGGGCTGGTAGCGATACACCATTGGGGCAGTGGGCTGGTAGCGATACACCATTGGGGCGGTGGGCTGGTAGCGATACATCATTGGGGCGGTGGGCTGGTAGCGATACACCATTGGGGCGGTGGGATGGTAGCGATACTTCATTGGAGCAGTGGGCTGGTAGCGATACACCATTGGGGCTGGTAGCGATACATCATTGGGGTGGTGGTGGGCTGGTAGCGATACACCATTGGGATGGTGGTGGGCTGGTACCGATACATCATTGTGGTAGTGGTGGGCTGGTAGCGATACACCATTGGGGTGGTGGTGGGCTGGTATCGATACACCATTGGGGCTGGTACCGATACATCATTGGGGTGGTGGTGGGCTGGTAGCGATACACCATTGGGGTGGTGGTGGGCTAGTAGTGATACACCATTGTGGCGGTGGGCTGGTAGCGATACACCATTGTGGTGGTGGGCTGGTAGTGATACACCATTGGGGTGGTGGGCTGGTAGCGATACATCATTGTGGTGGTGGGTTGGTAGCGATACACCATTGGGTTGGTGGGCTGGTAACGATACATCATTGTGGTGGTGGTGGGCTGGTAGCGATCCATCATTGGTGGTGGTGGGCTGGTAGCGATACACCATTGGGGTGGTGGGCTGGTAGCGATACATCATTGTGGTTGGTGGACTGGTAGCGATACACATTGGGGTGGTGGTGGGTGGTAGCGATACACCATTGGGTTGGTGGGCTGGTAGCGATACACATTGGGGTGGTGGGTTGGTAGCGATACATCATTGGGGTGGTGGGTTAGTAGTGATACACCATGGGGTGGTGGTGGGCTGGTAGCGATACACCATTGGGTGGTGGGCTGGTAGTGATACACCATTGGGGTGTGGGTGGTAGTGATACACCATTGGGTGGTGGTGGGCTGGTAGCGATACACCATTGGGGGTGGTGCGGCTGGTAGCGATACACCATTGGGGGTGGTGGTGGGCTGGTAGCGATACGCCATTGTGGTGGTGGTGGGCTGGTAGCGATAGGCCATTGTGATGGTGGTGGGCTGGTAGCGATACACCATTGGGGTGGTGGTGGTGGGCTGGTAGTGATACACTATTGTGACGGTGGGTTGGTAGCGATACACCATTGTGGTGGTGATGGTGGGCTGGTAGCGATACACCATTGTGGTGGTGATGGTGGGCTGGTAGCGATACACCATTGTGACGGTGGGCTGGTAGCGATACACCATTGTCGTGGTGGTGGGTTGGTAGCGATACACCATTGGGGGTGGTGGGCTGGTAGCGATACGCCATTGTGACGGTGGGTTGGTAGCGATACACCATTGGGGTGGTGGTGGATTGGTAGCGATACACCATTGTGGTGGTGGTGGGCTGGTAGCGATACGCCATTGGGATGGTGGTGGGCTGGTAGCGATACACCATTGGGGGGGCTGGTAGTGATACACCATTGTGGTGGTGGTGGGCTGGTAGCGATACACCATGGGGGGTGGCTGGGTAGCGATACAATTGGGGGGGGGCTGGTAGCGATACACCATTGGGGGGGGTGGGCTGGTAGCGATACACCATTGGGGGGGTGGGTGGTAGCGATACGCCATTGGGGTGGTGGTGGTGGTGGGCTGGTAGCGATACGCCATTGGGTGGTGGTGGGGGCTGGTAGCGATACACCATTGGGGCGGTGGGTAGTAGCGATACACCATTGGGGCGGTGGGTTGGTAGCGATAAACAATTGTGGTGGTCTGGTAGCGATACACCATTGGGGTGGTGGTGGGCTGGTAGCGATACATCATTGGGGTGGTGGTGGGGTCTGGTAGCGATACACCATTGTGGTGGTGGTGGGGGCTGGTAGCGATACACCATTGTTGGTG
Source organism: Archivesica marissinica (assembly GCA_014843695.1). NCBI lineage: Eukaryota > Metazoa > Mollusca > Bivalvia > Venerida > Vesicomyidae > Archivesica > Archivesica marissinica. Next base: position 13,507,036 of record CM026398.1, read on the forward strand.
GTGGTGGTGGTGGTGGTGGGCTGGTAGCGATACACCATTGGGGTGGTGGTGGGGCTGGTAGCGATACACCATTGGGGTGGTGGTGGTGGGCTGGTAGCGATACACCATTGTGGTGGTGGTGGGCTGGTAGCGATACACCATTGGGGGTGGTGGTGGGTGATGGGCTGGTAGCGATACATCATTGTGGTAGTGGTGGGTTGGTAGCGATACACCATTGGGGGGGCTGGTAGCGATACACCATTGGGGTGGTTGTGGGTTGGTAGCGATACACCATTGGGGTGGTGGTGGGCTGGTAGCGATACATCATTGTGGTGGTGGGCTGGTAGCGATACATCATTGTGGTGGTGGTGGGCTGGTAGCGATCCATCATTGTGGTGGTGGTGGTGGTGGTGGTGGTGGTGGTGGTGGGCTGGTAGCGATACACCATTGGGGGTGGTGTGGGCTGGTAGCGATACATCATTTGTGGTGGTGGATGGTAGCGACACCATTGGGGTGGTGGGGGGCTGGTAGCGATACACCATTGGGGGGTGGTGGTGGGCTGGTAGCGATACATCATTGGGGTGGTGGGTTGGAGTAGGGATACACCATTGGGGTGGTGGTGGGCTGGTAGCGATACACCATTGGGGTGGTGGTGGGCTGGTAGTGATACACCATTGGGGGTGGTGGGTTGGTAGTGATACACCATTGGGGTGGTGGTGGGCTGGTAGCGATACACCATTGGGGGTGGTGGGCTGGTAGCGATACACCATTGGGGGTGGTGGTGGTGGGCTGGTAGCGATACGCCATTGTGGTGGTGGTGGGCTGGTAGCGATAGGCCATTGTGATGGTGGTGGGCTGGTAGCGATACACCATTGGGGTGGTGGTGGTGGGCTGGTAGTGATACACTATTGTGACGGTGGGTTGGTAGCGATACACCATTGTGGTGGTGATGGTGGGCTGGTAGCGATACACCATTGTGGTGGTGATGGTGGGCTGGTAGCGATACACCATTGTGACGGTGGGCTGGTAGCGATACACCATTCGTGATGGTGGGTTGGTAGCGATACACCATTGGGGGTGGTGGGCTGGTAGCGATACACCATTGTGACGGTGGGTTGGTAGCGATACACCATTGTGGTGGTGGGTTGGTAGCGATAACCATTGGGATGGTGGTGGGCTGGTAGCGATACACCATTGGAGGGGGCTGGTAGTGATACACCATTGGGGTGGTGGGCTGGTAGCGATACACCATGGGGGTGGTGGGCTGGTAGCGATACACCATTGGGGGGGGGTGATGGGCTGGTAGCGATACACCATTGGGGGGGGGCTGGTAGCGATACACCATGGGGGGGTGGGCTGGTAGCGATACACCATGGGGGTGGTGGGCTGGTAGCGATACACCATTGGGGGGGTGGTGGGCTGGTAGCGATACGCCATTGGGGTGGTGGTGGTGGGCTGGTAGCGATACGCCATTGGGGTGGTGGTGGTGGGCTGGTAGCGATACACCATTGGGGCGGTGGGCTAGTAGCGATACACCATTGGGGAGGTGGGTTGGTAGCGATACACCATTGTGGTGGTCTGGTAGCGATACATCATTGGAGCAGTGGGCTGGTAGCGATTCACCATTGGGGCGGTGGGATGGTAGCGATACATCATTGGAGCAGTGGGCTGGTAGCGATACATCATTGGGGTGGTGGTGGGCTGGTACCGATACACCACTGTGGTGGTGGTGGGCTGGTAGCGATACACCATTGTGGTGGTGGTGGGCTGGTAGCGATACACCATTTTGGGGTGGTGGTGGGCTGGTAGTGATACACCATTGCGGTGGTGGTGGGCTGGTAGCGATACACCATGGGGGTGGGCTGGTAGCGATACACCATTGGGGCGGTGGTGGGCTGGTAGCGATACATCATTGGGGCGGTGGTGGGCTGGTAGCGATACACCATTGTGGTGGTGGTGGGCTGGTAGCGATACAACCATTGTGTGCTGGGCTGGTAGCGATACACATTGTGGTGGTGGCTGGTAGCGATACACCATTGTGGCGGTGGTGGGCTGTAGCGAAACACCATTGGGACGGTGGGTGCTGTAGCGACACACCATTGGGGCGGGGGCTGGTAGCGATACACCATTGGGAGCGGTGGGCTGATAGCGATACACCATTGGGGCGGTGGGCTAGTAGCGATACACCATTGGGGCGGTGGGATGGTAGACGATACACCATTGTGGTGGGCTGGTAGCGATACACCATTGGGGTGGTGGTGGGCTGGTAGCGATACACCATTGGGTGGTGGTGGGCTAGTAGCGATACATCATTGGGTGGTGGTGGTGGGCTTGTAACGATACACCATTGGGGTGGTGGTGAGCTGGTAGCGATACACCATTGTGGTGGTGGTGAGCTGGTAGTGATACACCATTGGGGTGGTGGTGGGCTGGTAATGATACATCCTTGGGGGGGTGAGCTGGTAGGGATACATCATTGGGGTGGTGGTGAGCTGGTAGCGATACATCATTGGGGTGGTGGTGGGTTGGTAGCGATACACCATTGGGGTGGTGGTGTGCTGGTAGCGATACATCATTGGGGTGGTGGGCTGGTAGCCATACATAATTGGGGTGGTGGTGGGCTGGTAGCGATACATCATTGTGGTGGTGGTGGGCTTGTAGCGATACACCATTG
>CM026398.1:13510688-13574856 GCA_014843695.1 Archivesica marissinica
AAACAAACATCCTCTTCATACCGCCTATGATTGGTGCATTCATTCATACACTGAAACAAACATCCTCTTCATACCGCCTATGATTGGTGCATTCATTCATACACTGAAACAAACATCCTCTTCATACCACCTATGATTGGTGCATTCATACACTGAAACAAACATCCTCTTCATACCGCCTATGATTGGTGCATTCATCATACACTGAAACAAACATCCTCTTCATACCGCCTATGATTGGTGCATTCATCATACACTGAAACAAACATCCTCTTCATACCGCCTATGATTGGTGCATTCATCATACACTGAAACAAACATCCTCTTCATACCGCCTATGATTGGTGCATTCATACACTGAAACAAACATCCTCTTCATACCGCCTATGATTGGTGCATTCATTCATACACTGAAACAAACATCCTCTTCATACCGCCTATGATTGGTGCATTCAATCATACACTGAAACAAACATCCTCTTCATACCGCCTATGATTGGTGCATTCATTCATACACTGAAACAAACATCCTCTTCATACCGCCTATGATTGGTGCATTCATTCATACACTGAAACAAACATCCTCTTCATACCGCCTATGATTGGTGCATTCATACACTGAAACAAACATCCTCTTCATACCGCCTATGATTGGTGCATTCATTCATACACTGAAACAAACATCCTCTTCATACCGCCTATGATTGGTGCATTCAATCATACACTGAAACAAACATCCTCTTCATACCGCCTATGATTGGTGCATTCATTCATACACTGAAACAAACATCCTCTTCATACCGCCTATGATTGGTGCATTCATACACTGAAACAAACATCCTCTTCATACCGCCTATGATTGGTGCATTCATTCATACACTGAAACAAACATCCTCTTCATACCGCCTATGATTGGTGCATTCAATCATACACTGAAACAAACATCCTCTTCATACCGCCTATGATTGGTGCATTCAATCATACACTGAAACAAACATCCTCTTCATACCGCCTATGATTGGTGCATTCATTCATACACTGAAACAAACATCCTCTTCATACCGCCTATGATTGGTGCATTCATTCATACACTGAAACAAACATCCTCTTCATACCGCCTATGATTGGTGCATTCATTCATACACTGAAACAAACATCCTCTTCATACCGCCTATGATTGGTGCATTCATTCATACACTGAAACAAACATCCTCTTCATACCACCTATGATTGGTGCATTCATACACTGAAACAAACATCCTCTTCATACCGCCTATGATTGGTGCATTCATTCATACACTGAAACAAACATCCTCTTCATACCGCCTATGATTGGTGCATTCAATCATACACTGAAACAAACATCCTCTTCATACCGCCTATGATTGGTGCATTCATACACTGAAACAAACATCCTCTTCATACCGCCTATGATTGGTGCATTCATTCATACACTGAAACAAACATCCTCTTCATACCGCCTATGATTGGTGCATTCATTCATACACTGAAACAAACATCCTCTTCATACCGCCTATGATTGGTGCATTCATACACTGAAACAAACATCCTCTTCATACCGCCTATGATTGGTGCATTCATACACTGAAACAAACATCCTCTTCATACCGCCTATGATTGGTGCATTCAATCATACACTGAAACAAACATCCTCTTCATACCGCCTATGATTGGTGCATTCATACACTGAAACAAACATCCTCTTCATACCGCCTATGATTGGTGCATTCATACACTGAAACAAACATCCTCTTCATACCGCCTATGATTGGTGCATTCATACACTGAAACAAACATCCTCTTCATACCACCTATGATTGGTGCATTCAATCATACACTGAAACAAACATCCTCTTCATACCGCCTATGATTGGTGCATTCAATCATACACTGAAACAAACATCCTCTTCATACCGCCTATGATTGGTGCATTCATACACTGAAACAAACATCCTCTTCATACCGCCTATGATTGGTGCATTCAATCATACACTGAAACAAACATCCTCTTCATACCGCCTATGATTGGTGCATTCATACACTGAAACAAACATCCTCTTCATACCACCTATGATTGGTGCATTCAATCATACACTGAAACAAACATCCTCTTCATACCGCCTATGATTGGTGCATTCATACACTGAAACAAACATCCTCTTCATACCACCTATGATTGGTGCATTCATCATACACTGAAACAAACATCCTCTTCATACCGCCTATGATTGGTGCATTCATACACTGAAACAAACATCCTCTTCATACCGCCTATGATTGGTGCATTCATCATACACTGAAACAAACATCCTCTTCATACCGCCTATGATTGGTGCATTCAATCATACACTGAAACAAACATCCTCTTCATACCGCCTATGATTGGTGCATTCATTCATACACTGAAACAAACATCCTCTTCATACCGCCTATGATTGGTGCATTCATACACTGAAACAAACATCCTCTTCATACCGCCTATGATTGGTGCATTCATACACTGAAACAAACATCCTCTTCATACCGCCTATGATTGGTGCATTCAATCATACACTGAAACAAACATCCTCTTCATACCGCCTATGATTGGTGCATTCAATCATACACTGAAACAAACATCCTCTTCATACCACCTATGATTGGTGCATTCATTCATACACTGAAACAAACATCCTCTTCATACCGCCTATGATTGGTGCATTCATACACTGAAACAAACATCCTCTTCATACCGCCTATGATTGGTGCATTCATTCATACACTGAAACAAACATCCTCTTCATACCGCCTATGATTGGTGCATTCATACACTGAAACAAACATCCTCTTCATACCGCCTATGATTGGTGCATTCAATCATACACTGAAACAAACATCCTCTTCATACCGCCTATGATTGGTGCATTCATTCATACACTGAAACAAACATCCTCTTCATACCGCCTATGATTGGTGCATTCAATCATACACTGAAACAAACATCCTCTTCATACCGCCTATGATTGGTGCATTCATTCATACACTGAAACAAACATCCTCTTCATACCGCCTATGATTGGTGCATTCATACACTGAAACAAACATCCTCTTCATACCGCCTATGATTGGTGCATTCATTCATACACTGAAACAAACATCCTCTTCATACCGCCTATGATTGGTGCATTCATTCATACACTGAAACAAACATCCTCTTCATACCGCCTATGATTGGTGCATTCATACACTGAAACAAACATCCTCTTCATACCGCCTATGATTGGTGCATTCATACACTGAAACAAACATCCTCTTCATACCGCCTATGATTGGTGCATTCACATACACTGAAACAAACATCCTCTTCATACCGCCTATGATTGGTGCATTCATTCATACACTGAAACAAACATCCTCTTCATACCGCCTATGATTGGTGCATTCAATCATACACTGAAACAAACATCCTCTTCATACCGCCTATGATTGGTGCATTCATTCATACACTGAAACAAACATCCTCTTCATACCGCCTATGATTGGTGCATTCATACACTGAAACAAACATCCTCTTCATACCGCCTATGATTGGTGCATTCATTCATACACTGAAACAAACATCCTCTTCATACCGCCTATGATTGGTGCATTCATTCATACACTGAAACAAACATCCTCTTCATACCGCCTATGATTGGTGCATTCATACACTGAAACAAACATCCTCTTCATACCGCCTATGATTGGTGCATTCATACACTGAAACAAACATCCTCTTCATACCGCCTATGATTGGTGCATTCATTCATACACTGAAACAAACATCCTCTTCATACCGCCTATGATTGGTGCATTCAATCATACACTGAAACAAACATCCTCTTCATACCGCCTATGATTGGTGCATTCATACACTGAAACAAACATCCTCTTCATACCGCCTATGATTGGTGCATTCATTCATACACTGAAACAAACATCCTCTTCATACCACCTATGATTGGTGCATTCATACACTGAAACAAACATCCTCTTCATACCGCCTATGATTGGTGCATTCATTCATACACTGAAACAAACATCCTCTTCATACCGCCTATGATTGGTGCATTCAATCATACACTGAAACAAACATCCTCTTCATACCGCCTATGATTGGTGCATTCATTCATACACTGAAACAAACATCCTCTTCATACCGCCTATGATTGGTGCATTCATACACTGAAACAAACATCCTCTTCATACCGCCTATGATTGGTGCATTCATTCATACACTGAAACAAACATCCTCTTCATACCGCCTATGATTGGTGCATTCATTCATACACTGAAACAAACATCCTCTTCATACCGCCTATGATTGGTGCATTCATACACTGAAACAAACATCCTCTTCATACCACCTATGATTGGTGCATTCATACACTGAAACAAACATCCTCTTCATACCGCCTATGATTGGTGCATTCAATCATACACTGAAACAAACATCCTCTTCATACCGCCTATGATTGGTGCATTCATACACTGAAACAAACATCCTCTTCATACCGCCTATGATTGGTGCATTCATACACTGAAACAAACATCCTCTTCATACCGCCTATGATTGGTGCATTCATACACTGAAACAAACATCCTCTTCATACCACCTATGATTGGTGCATTCAATCATACACTGAAACAAACATCCTCTTCATACCGCCTATGATTGGTGCATTCAATCATACACTGAAACAAACATCCTCTTCATACCGCCTATGATTGGTGCATTCATACACTGAAACAAACATCCTCTTCATACCGCCTATGATTGGTGCATTCAATCATACACTGAAACAAACATCCTCTTCATACCGCCTATGATTGGTGCATTCATACACTGAAACAAACATCCTCTTCATACCGCCTATGATTGGTGCATTCAATCATACACTGAAACAAACATCCTCTTCATACCGCCTATGATTGGTGCATTCATTCATACACTGAAACAAACATCCTCTTCATACCGCCTATGATTGGTGCATTCATACACTGAAACAAACATCCTCTTCATACCACCTATGATTGGTGCATTCATTCATACACTGAAACAAACATCCTCTTCATACCGCCTATGATTGGTGCAATCATACACTGAAACAAACATCCTCTTCATACCGCCTATGATTGGTGCATTCATACACTGAAACAAACATCCTCTTCATACCGCCTATGATTGGTGCAATCATACACTGAAACAAACATCCTCTTCATACCGCCTATGATTGGTGCATTCATACACTGAAACAAACATCCTCTTCATACCGCCTATGATTGGTGCATTCAATCATACACTGAAACAAACATCCTCTTCATACCGCCTATGATTGGTGCATTCATACACTGAAACAAACATCCTCTTCATACCGCCTATGATTGGTGCATTCAATCATACACTGAAACAAACATCCTCTTCATACCGCCTATGATTGGTGCATTCATACACTGAAACAAACATCCTCTTCATACCGCCTATGATTGGTGCATTCATACACTGAAACAAACATCCTCTTCATACCGCCTATGATTGGTGCATTCATACACTGAAACAAACATCCTCTTCATACCGCCTATGATTGGTGCATTCAATCATACACTGAAACAAACATCCTCTTCATACCGCCTATGATTGGTGCATTCATACACTGAAACAAACATCCTCTTCATACCGCCTATGATTGGTGCATTCATACACTGAAACAAACATCCTCTTCATACCGCCTATGATTGGTGCATTCATACACTGAAACAAACATCCTCTTCATACCGCCTATGATTGGTGCATTCATACACTGAAACAAACATCCTCTTCATACCGCCTATGATTGGTGCATTCATACACTGAAACAAACATCCTCTTCATACCGCCTATGATTGAAGATCACCTAGATCCGAGCAGAATTTCAGACACAAACAAGCATCTGGGTAGAACCACCGCAAGCCACCTGGATAGCATCCTCACATTAAAGAACTCAACACTCCAGTGGGATTTTAACCACCTGCCTTAGACAGTTCCAAGCTCTTTCAATAACATTCTCTGAACGTATGCCCTTTTCCTAATATAAGTATTTTTTCATACAACTTGCAGTGGATGATTCTTCTCAACAGGGTTATCCGTGGCCGAATGGTTACGGTTGTTGACTTATAATCGCTTGCCCCTCACTGCTGCCGTAACCAGTAACACGGGTTTGACTGCATATGCAACATATTAAAACTCTTTGCATTGTGGTGTGTTTTACTATGTAAGTGAATGCAAACTAGAAATTGTTTTGAACAAGAAAAACTATTACATATGATGAGTGCAAATTCAATATGTAATAGGACGATTGCAAATTCACTCTGCATAATACACACTTGGATCACAGGGATTCGGCACCTTTAGGGGTACTAGTATATATATTTAAGTACAGGGATTCTACTCTGTGGGATGTCAGATTTCGCATCGATTAGTAAAATGGCCCTATCTGAAACAATGTTGTACAAATCTGTCCAAATACAACGCCTATCCCGAGTCTTTATATTGTTCTTCAAATAAAACACAACTTTAAGCTGCGTTCATGTATACTTTGCAAACAATTGCCACAGACATTGGCCATAGCAGGTCACATTTCCATACTAGGACACGGGTTCTGTCAGCAACAACAAAAAATCTTCGACGGTAGAGTTTTAACAGTGAATAACATTATCAATAAAATGTGTTTCCACTAAAGTGTAGGTTTATTCGGCAAAAATGTACGTCAAAAAGAGATTTCGGAGAATTTTTCAATTTGTTTTGAAAATTTCTCAAGCGGCGCAGTTAGCGTTGAAACGAGCGTTCTAATTGGATTATGATTATTCTTCATATAAAAACAAACATCTTGTTACATTCTAATAATCCAATCAGAACGCTCGTTTATTGGCTGGTATTTTCAACCGTATTGATTGGATAACGCCGCAGGATAAAACTCTGAGATTGCTAGAAAGTTAGACAACAGACGGGTCTGTAGTTCAGTGGTAACAACTATCAACTATATATGGACAACATTAAAACCACCTACATAATTAACTTGAACTTCAATCTGTGTTAATTATCGTTACTGCTGGACAATTATATATACAATGTATATTAAATTAGTAACTGGAATCATCATTGGTTTAATTGACCAAAGACTACCGTGGACTCTTCGTATGCCACCACTTTGTGTAGGCTACGCTGCTCTACCTCCCCATTTAGCCTGCACAATAGTTCAAACCCCGGAAACTCAAGTCGGTGACATATATTGTATACAAAACAAATGGATTAAATCGAAAGCTTATAGCTTATTGACTTTTATCTCCATTAAATATATACGTCTGTGAACTAACTAACGGCGATTAAGAGACAAACGTATTATGTGGTAATGCCAAAATATAAAGTTTATCAAGTGAAAAACTAACATGGGGATTGGGTGGATCACTGCCGACCAGCTTGTTTTGTTGTTGGGTTCTGTCTAGTGGGGAACTCGCTTGGCGTGAGGTACCGAGACGGGTCGGGCTATAATTAAAAGATCCAATTCACAATTTAAATTTTACGAAAAGTTTAATTCCCATTTACTAGTATTTAACCTGGTTCAGATTCTGGATTAGCGTAATGCAGCCAGAATCTCGGGTATATAAGCTAGTGCTGGATTCGAACGCACACCTAACCAGATTGGGCAGCCAATGGATGAATTTTGAAACACCCACCTATCCAGGTTGGGCAGCCAATGGGTGAATTTTGAATCTTCATGGACACAGAATGCCAATGGCAGACACGTTTATTATTATCCAAATATGCAACAGAACAAACAATTAATGTGTATACTGCTTGACACTAATCTCCTGTCATCATATTGCACAGACGAGTAATATAGATGTTGCATACTAACTATCTAATTATCTGTGTAAAGATATGAAGTACATGTATTTGATGTGCTTAATTGTAACGAGCAAAATTTCTAAATTATAAATGTATAAACTATTCGAAATTTAGTAAGGTTGAAAACGGTTACTTATTAATTATGGAATTGAAGTCTCTATAAATAAATTGACTCCCTTATTGTATATACAATATGTACATCTAATAGGAATGAACAGGTTATCAATTTGCGAAAAGACGTATAGTGGCATTAATGTCATCAACGATGTCGTTAATGTAAATGAGGAAGAGTAGTTGACCTAAAATCGACCCCTGTGGAACTCCTGCATTAATAGAAGACCATTGCGAGGATGAATTTGCAATAACAACACGTTGATGCCTTGAAAACAATTAAGATGCGAACCAGTTTAGAAGAGAACCTGTAATGCCGAGAGAAGACAGTTTGCTAAGCAGACCACGGTGCCATACCCGGTCAAACGCCTTAGAAATGTCGCTCGCACTTCCTTACCATCGCCCATTGCCTGATATGTGTCATTGTAAAGATCATTTGGTTGACAGTGCAATCACCCTTGATGAAACCAGACTGGTTCAGTGTCAATATACTATTTCCCGTGACATAGTTGTAGAGGTACTTATGTCCGCAGCGTTCCATAAGTTTACCCAGGCAACTAATAAATTAAGTAGAGAGATAGGGCGATAGTATTAGGGTATGATGGAGCAATTTTTAAAATGTAGGGCATATGTTGGCTAGTTTCCAATGAGAAGGAAATGTGGATTTCGTAAGTAGCTTGGTGAAGTAGACAGAGAGTGGTACAGCGAGCTCGTTGACACCTTCCTTAATGAGTATAGGACTAGCCAAGATTGCGTCTCTAACACCCTGATGTGTTATGCTGATATGTGACAGAGTGGATGGTGTCATGGGTGGTGGGTTCTGATGTTGGTAGTCTATTGAGGATTGCTCACAGAGGAAGGTATTCAGAAGCTCAGCTCATTGGACGTCGCTTCGACTCCGTTGTTAACAAGGGTAGGGATGCCAGAAGATTTAGTGTTGTCTGAGAGTTGTTTCGACAGTTTGAACCACTCGAATGATTAACATTGGAATAATTCAATATCATGTTAAAGAAATTGTACGACTTGATAGAAATACATTGCCTACAAAGGCTATTTGTTGCTAACTGTTTCGTCACATTTAATGCATCAATGTGACCAACATTATATGTACTATGAGAATGTTTTATCGTTTTACGAATGATCAGCATTGTAATATCATGTTAAAGAAATTGTACGACTCGATAATTCCCGCATGTGATAGTACGATATGGAATTAATGCGGACATATCGTACGTTCATTGTAAGCAGGTTTTATCTACCAGCGATGCGTTCCGTAATATATATAATTTTATATATACGGGTGTGATACATATGCATGATATATCCGAATTGCTATGACTCATCATATACCTGTTTGTGTGCTTAGGCTGTCGTTTTGCATGACGCTAATCCAGAATCTGAACCAGGTTAAATAAATAAGAATTAAACTTTTCGTAAAATTTAAATTGTGAATTGGATCTTTTAATTATAGCCCGACCCGCCCCGGTACCTCACGCCAAGCGAGTTCCCCAACTACATACATTACTACAACAAGAACCGTAGACCAACGACAAAATAACCCGGGTTGGCATCACTCCAGTGCGTCAGTCCCTCGCAGGTCTCGGTCTGTATTATTGCACTATCCTCAAATCTAAAATGACTCGTCATGAAGTGTCGCTCACTTAGGCAACCAGTAGTGACGATTACAAAACGTAATGCGCGTTAGTATTTATAAACATACAACATAGCGAGACACTAGACCCGCTACACTCTCTAATACGGTAGCTTGGACAGGAGCTCTGATTGTATTCATATTACTGTCTGGCCTCTATACCGTGAAATCATGGGACAAGCCGTCCATGTGTAGAGTACTTTTATTTTACGTTTATTTATCGTCGCTACTGGTTGCCCATATGAGCGACACCTCCTGAAGAGATTAGTCATTTTAGAGGATAGTGCAATGATACAGACAGAGACCCATTTCAGAGTCTCCTCTGGTTCTTTTACGTGCACGGTGTAAATCACCAACACGAGACCTCAGCGTAACGTCCCATCTGAAAGATTTAATTGTATTAGGGTCAGACGGGGGATAGAACCATCCATTAATTGGGCCGTATTGAGTTTCTGAACATATCAACTCATTTGGCTAGAAGTTAAAAATCGACAGACTGGATCCCAGGCAACGCGTATTCGGCAAGTCATGGTTATACACAGGGCCTGCTCGGGCTCTTTTTTGTAGCCAAATCTGTGCTTCCATTAGCCAATTCCGGCGCGCGCCATTTTTCCGAGTTTTTATAGAATAGTTATAATATAATTGAATGAGTTGCAATTGTACCACTTCAATTGCAAGCCCATGTGAGTAAATACATGTTTGACTAGTGCTGCATGTCAACTGCAAATTTGATTACATCACATAAGACCTTTGATCGGTTGGGTTTTTGGTGTAAACAAGATTTATTTGATTGACGGGTTACTGCTGTAAAGCTTTGATGAGCTGGCGGCATGCCAACAATGACTTGTAATCGGGTCACTTATATTGCCAATACAAGTTCTCTATACCCAAATAAACATCCTGTTTGGATGCTATTACTAGCATTAAAAAAATGTAAGTCAGGTTTAAAATTGGAATATTAAATATAATAAATGCCATGGCATAGAGTAAATATCTATTATTTTTTTGATCACATTCTTGGCTGCGGACAACTTCCGGTTTAAATACATGCACCATCGGTAGTTTGTAGAACATTTAGTATAGACTTTCTTTGATTTGCACTTTATAATAGCATCTGCTCATAATACTTGTCAGTCGGGCATAGTGCACGATTGTAAGACTGGCTATCTATTTTTATATACCATGCATACATGCAGGCACTGAAAGAATTTGTAAACCAATCCGATAAACCTAGTCACGACCACAGGTTACCTTGACCCTAGTAATTTTCCGTAAATAGCTTTAGGACTTTATGCTGTGCATTATGTAAATATGCTTGCTTCGACGTCGCTGATTGGCTATGCGTATTAAGTTTATTGGATAATTTTGTTCATTGTAATAGTTAATTTTTTCTGGAAAAATCAAACAGTCCCGACGGAACACCGGACTTTGAAGCTTAGGAATCCCTCCATAATTGTTGGGTTTCCTCGGGATGGCATTAGTGTTCCCGATTAAGATGCTCTTAAATAACACAAACACGCATATATAATAAGCATTCATATAGTGTGTGCCGTGTTTGCACACTAATCAAACATTATGCCCCATTAAATAAATAAACAAAACGCCTGTATGATTCTCCAGCTAGTTATCGATTTTTTAATTGTACTCCATATGCCAAGGAGATCATTGCTATTTATTGATGATAAGCATGAAAATGTTTGTAAAGTCAGAGATATTAGCCACACGCGACACGATTTTACCGTGACCAGAGTAATTTTGGGGGGGGGGGGGGGGGGGGGGACATTTTCGCCGGGGGGGGGGGCATTTTCGCTGAACTAAGTTTTTATTAGCCAATTTTGCCACTATAGTTTAGCCAATGGCTACTGCCAGCGCGGGCCCTGATACAGAAACACGGGCGTTTTTGAATCCCATACACCGGAAAACTAAGTCATTTATTTCTGTAAATAATTGAGAAACTAAAATGGAGGAAAGATATTATTGACTTTCATTTCTTATACCCGCAGTGTGCGTCTAGCAACTTTCAATTCTCATTCGACTTACGGGGCGGGGCTCACGTTACACCGGATTTACACGATTCAGAAAAACGGACATTTTCACGCTGAAAAAAAAACAGAATTCCGGAAAACTCTCATCCCCGAAACTAATTCCCAAAAGGCCGTCGGATTAGCTCGCTCGATTCTCACCAATGCAACTCGGGTTCGATCTTCGGACCGATAAGTATGCGAGATGGTACGGTGGCCTCCAAATCTGACAGGTGGGTTCTCTCCCACACGAATGACCACATATACGCTTTCATCCGCGCCAACGAGAGTGATTAATTATAATAATAGTCGTTAGAACTTGCTTCGCAATCGTTGTAAAATAAATAAAGTTTAAACTTTAATCCCCAATGCGACAATTTACCATTGCATTGCCCAACTTGTGCGAGCCGACCAAATAACATTTATATCAACTACAGTGCCAACCAAAACATTTTTATCAAGCCTTAAAATAAGCTAGATGGAAATCAAATTATGTCCATAATGGATTATATATAGTATCCCAGTAGTGCATGGCTCATTCTAGAGGATGACATGTACGAAGTAGCCACCCCTGGGGGCTCCACTTCCCCCATAGTTTTTTTTACAATTTTTAGACAAAATACTGGCCGTTGTAAAGCACTCTTATTCGAATATTGTATTTAATGGTCATAGTGAATGAATGGGGTTATTTTAACCCAATTATGGTGAAATGTATTAAATAATACTACTAGTTGATGCAATTCCCGTGCTTTCTCACTTCTAAACATATTGGTCTAGCTTCAGCCTAGAAGTGACTACCACTTGGTTGATATTAATTATCAAATAAGCTGGAAATTGGGTAATTTCCCAATTTTACCAAGGATTCGCCCTCAAATGGTGTAATTCCTCAAAGGGCAGGTTACTCTGGTTATTTCTTGTATTCAATCAATAAAATTAAGCCAAGAATAAATGTATAGTGGTAGAGAGACATTCCATAACTAAGCAATAATGGACAAAAACTGCCTGCCAATAAATACCTATTTATTCATTCTAGGACATTATGCTTGGAACGTAAACCAGTTTTCTTCGATGTTTTAATGCATCAACGAGTTTTGAACAAACTGTTGTCTGTATGATTTTAATTCTCATTCACAGAGATATTTGCGACTAACCGAATCCGAGATGGCATAAAATGGTTGGAGAATAAAGTGCAAATTTGATACAGGATGGGGCATTTCAGACACTCAAAATCCACCACTGAACTATCATACATACAAAATGAAACTTTCAGTTGCTAACATTATTGCACAAATATTCAGCTTTTTTTTATGTTTTAGAAACAATTTTAAAGGAAAATAAAATTACATTGTATTACACACAACTTGCAGTGTTATAAAGAATATACAAATTCTTAAACATTCTCAGTGTCTCCGTCGGATGTTCATAAATGCGACTTCCGTAGCTCACAAGATTACGTACGGGGTTCCATACAACAAAACCGACGATACAATGCTGTTTAACATATGCACACTATGTGGAATGCAAATATTCCAATGCCAAATATGAAGAACAGGTGGAATCATCAAATTATTCAGTGTCCAAAAAGTATATGAAACGTGTCCTCATAAAGTGTCAACATATACGTGTATTGCAACATTTACTGGCCTCCTCTAAGCCGGAGCACAAGATGGAGCGTAGATTCCTTCTGAATGTTGTAGTCCGACAAGGTACGACCATCTTCCAACTGCTTGCCAGCAAAGATTAATCTCTGCTGATCTGGGGGAATGCCTTCCTTGTCCTGGATCTTGGCTTTCACATTTTCAATAGAGTCCGAGGGCTCGACCTCCAATGTGATGGTCTTTCCAGTGAGGGTCTTTACAAAGATCTGCATACTCCTCTAAGCCTGAGCACAAGATGGAGCGTAGATTCCTTCTGAATGTTGTAGTCAGACAAGGTACGACCATCTTCCAACTGCTTGCCAGCAAAGATTAATCTCTGCTGATCTGGGGGAATGCCTTCCTTGTCCTGGATCTTGGCTTTCACATTTTCAATCGAGTCTGAGGGCTCTACCTCCAGTGTGATGGTCTTTCCGGTGAGGGTCTTTACAAAGATCTGCATACCGCCTCTAAGCCTGAGCACAAGATGGAGCGTAGATTCCTTCTGAATGTTGTAGTCAGACAAGGTACGACCATCTTCCAACTGCTTGCCAGCAAAGATTAATCTCTGCTGATCTGGGGGAATGCCTTCCTTGTCTTGGATCTTGGCTTTCACATTTTCAATAGAGTCCGAGGGCTCGACCTCCAGTGTGATGGTCTTTCCGGTGAGGGTCTTTACAAAGATCTGCATACCTCCTCTAAGCCTGAGCACAAGATGAAGTGTAGATTCCTTCTGGATGTTGTAATCGGACAGGGTTCGTCCATCTTCCAACTGCTTACCAGCAAAGATTAATCTCTGCTGATCTGGGGGAATGCCTTCCTTGTCCTGGATCTTGGCTTTAACATTTTCAATCAAATCCGCGGACTCGACCTCCAATGTGATGGTTTTACCGGTGAGGGTCTTTACAAAGATCTGCATTCCTGCAATACAAATGACTAGTGGTCACAACTACGATACATAAAACGGTCAGTGTTGAGAATTTGAATGGGAAATACCGGAGACACTTCGAAAATATACTTGGACAGTCTGGGATATGCTGTCGTAATGCACTATGATCTGACCATCATGTGCATTCATCGGGTGCACTAGTTTATAAAAATTGACTATCTTGATAGCGAAACAAGTTCTCACAACTTATATTAACCTCATTCCTGATTGAATACATTGCAATGAGAGAGAGAATGTGGAATTAAATGCCATGCCTAAGGGCACAATCGTAACAGCTCAAGCAGGGCTCAAACTACGGACCTTTCGCACATGAAGCGAATGTGCTACCATGACAATGGGAGACATCGGTCTGCTGTCAGCAGTGGATGGCCTTAGTTTATACCAATTTATTTTAACTCTAGAGCGAAACAAGTTCATACAACTTATATTAATCATTCTCGATATCTCATTCCTGATGGGACCCATCACCACGAGTGAGAGGCAACGTGGAATTTAAAAGCCTTGCCCAAGGGCACAATCGTAACGGCACCAGCGGGGCTCGGACTCCGGACCGTAAGCTAACGCGCATAAACTGCGCAATCTCGACTTCCACAATGGATGGCCTTGAAAATGGTCATGAATGGCAAAACGTGATTGTGCTATATACCACTGACAAGATGTATGGAATGACATTATCCATCGACATGGATGTTCTCAAAAAGTCGAAATAAAACAATATAATATATGGTCAGTGCTCGAAAAATAGGACAGCCTGATGCCCCTCAAAATCCAAGTCGGGCCGGTCTCTCTTTAAATCTGACAAGCCCGTCGGCCTGTGTCTAAAAAACCCTCGGGTTCTTAGAAAATTTAATGTCGCGTAATTTCCGGTCTCCGAGACAACAATTGTAAACATATTTTGGCATGGCGACTAAACCATAAACCAATCAATTAATTATACTTCTTTTGTCAGATGATTACAGCAAATTAGCTACTGCAACATCTAAATTATAGCACCCAATAAAGCGATTGCTTAAATAAATAATGACTTCACTAATTGCTCATGCCGAGACCCACCCCCCCCCGATACATTAGCATTAGCTGATTACCTGTATCGGTGATATACCTTCATTAATATGCATAAATAAATTGTGTGGTCTTTGTCTGCACAATGAATGAATTTGTCAAAAACCAAACTCAAGATAACATAACCGCAAACAGAATGTGCCGAACATCCAATAGATTAATAAAAATACAAACGGGCTCTACCTCCAGTGTGATGGTCTTTCCGGTGAGGGTCTTTACAAAGATCTGCATACCGCCTCTAAGCCTGAGCACAAGATGGAGCGTAGATTCCTTCTGAATGTTGTAGTCAGACAAGGTACGACCATCTTCCAACTGCTTGCCAGCAAAGATTAATCTCTGCTGATCTGGGGGAATGCCTTCCTTGTCTTGGATCTTGGCTTTCACATTTTCAATAGAGTCCGAGGGCTCGACCTCCAGTGTGATGGTCTTTCCGGTGAGGGTCTTTACAAAGATCTGCATACCTCCTCTAAGCCTGAGCACAAGATGAAGTGTAGATTCCTTCTGGATGTTGTAATCGGACAGGGTTCGTCCATCTTCCAACTGCTTACCAGCAAAGATTAATCTCTGCTGATCTGGGGGAATGCCTTCCTTGTCCTGGATCTTGGCTTTAACATTTTCAATCAAATCCGCGGACTCGACCTCCAATGTGATGGTTTTACCGGTGAGGGTCTTTACAAAGATCTGCATTCCTGCAATACAAATGACTAGTGGTCACAACTACGATACATAAAACGGTCAGTGTTGAGAATTTGAATGGGAAATACCGGAGACACTTCGAAAATATACTTGAGACAGTCTGGGATATGCTGTCGTAATGCACTATGATCTGACCATCATGTGCATTCATCGGGTGCACTAGTTTATAAAAATTGACTATCTTGATAGCGAAACAAGTTCTCACAACTTATATTAACCTCATTCCTGATTGAATACATTGCAATGAGAGAGAGAATGTGGAATTAAATGCCATGCCTAAGGGCACAATCGTAACAGCTCAAGCAGGGCTCAAACTACGGACCTTTCGCACATGAAGCGAATGTGCTACCATGACAATGGGAGACATCGGTCTGCTGTCAGCAGTGGATGGCCTTAGTTTATACCAATTTATTTTAACTCTAGAGCGAAACAAGTTCATACAACTTATATTAATCATTCTCGATATCTCATTCCTGATGGGACCCATCACCACGAGTGAGAGGCAACGTGGAATTTAAAAGCCTTGCCCAAGGGCACAATCGTAACGGCACCAGCGGGGCTCGGACTCCGGACCGTAAGCTAACGCGCATAAACTGCGCAATCTCGACTTCCACAATGGATGGCCTTGAAAATGGTCATGAATGGCAAAACGTGATTGTGCTATATACCACTGACAAGATGTATGGAATGACATTATCCATCGACATGGATGTTCTCAAAAAGTCGAAATAAAACAATATAATATATGGTCAGTGCTCGAAAAATAGGACAGCCTGATGCCCCTCAAAATCCAAGTCGGGCCGGTCTCTCTTTAAATCTGACAAGCCCGTCGGCCTGTGTCTAAAAAACCCTCGGGTTCTTAGAAAATTTAATGTCGCGTAATTTCCGGTCTCCGAGACAACAATTGTAAACATATTTTGGCATGGCGACTAAACCATAAACCAATCAATTAATTATACTTCTTTTGTCAGATGATTACAGCAAATTAGCTACTGCAACATCTAAATTATAGCACCCAATAAAGCGATTGCTTAAATAAATAATGACTTCACTAATTGCTCATGCCGAGACCCACCCCCCCCCGATACATTAGCATTAGCTGATTACCTGTATCGGTGATATACCTTCATTAATATGCATAAATAAATTGTGTGGTCTTTGTCTGCACAATGAATGAATTTGTCAAAAACCAAACTCAAGATAACATAACCGCAAACAGAATGTGCCGAACATCCAATAGATTAATAAAAATACAAACCTCCTCTAAGCCTGAGCACAAGATGGAGCGTGGATTCCTTCTGGATATTGTAATCGGACAGGGTTCGTCCGTCTTCCAACTGCTTACCAGCAAAGATTAATCTCTGCTGATCTGGGGGAATGCCTTCCTTGTCCTGGATCTTGGCTTTCACATTTTCAATAGAGTCCGAGGGCTCTACCTCCAGTGTGATTGTCTTTCCGGTGAGGGTCTTTACAAAGATCTGCATACCTCCTCTAAGCCTGAGCACAAGATGGAGCGTAGATTCCTTCTGAATGTTGTAGTCAGACAAGGTACGACCATCTTCCAACTGTTTGCCAGCAAAGATTAATCTCTGCTGATCTGGGGGAATGCCTTCCTTGTCTTGGATCTTGGCCTTCACATTTTCAATCGAGTCCGAGGGCTCGACCTCCAGTGTGATGGTTTTACCAGTGAGGGTCTTTACAAAGATCTGCATACCCCCTCTAAGCCTGAGCACAAGATGGAGCGTGGATTCCTTCTGGATATTGTAATCGGACAGGGTTCGTCCGTCTTCCAACTGCTTGCCAGCAAAGATTAATCTCTGCTGATCTGGGGGAATGCCTTCCTTGTCCTGGATCTTGGCTTTCACATTTTCAATCGAGTCTGATGGCTCTACCTCTAGGGTAATGGTTTTACCAGTCAATGTCTTCACAAAGATCTGCATGATTACCTGCAAGATGAGGTGATATTTTATCAGTGTTAATAGATTTGTAGATCACACTGGCTAAAATGATGTCGTGAATATTGCCAAATGAAGTCGAGCAACCATGTGATCTCTGACCATTGGCTATTTGGGCAAGTACACGCTTGATATTTCCATGACAAGAATCACCATAACTCTGAACAAACCACAACACACAAAGTACCTGAACACCAAAAAAGGACAGGTAATTCTTTACCATTCGACAACGAAACATTTATATAGAAAACGTTAGACCCACAGGCACCAGACACAAACATTTTTGGCCTATGGTCATATAGTAAGTAATATATAATAAAGGCAACCAACGAAATTGAAACATGCATGCAAAAACATCGACGAGAAACTAGGTAAAATCGACCAGATCACCGATATGCCCTTGTGGTCCCGACCGGAAGACCGTATTGTATCAACAAATACTTTTTATTTCATGGAGATCGGTCAAATAACACCAGAATGGCACATTGTTTCATCGTGAACAGCAGGACATGAAATGTTGTCGTTTTGGCTGGGCGTTCGGTTTTTGATTTGGCGGTATGTTTTCTCGGCGTTTTACCCAGTGTAATACTCATAACATCTAAAAAAATCACTCCTACTTCGTTAAATGGAATCTTTCTCTCGCGAATCATGTTGTTTGCAGCCTCGGCGTGCAGATCCAACAGCAATACAGGAATCAAATACAAAACAAAAGTAAAATTCAATAATTGTTCCATTTTGGATAAGATCCGCAGTGAATATACAGCGGAATTTCATTGGCTGCTGTTTATATATGTATTTACATGTTTCATTTTTGACCAATGAGAAAAAAGCATTCATTCACATCGTAGTCAAAAACCGAACGCCCAGCCAAAACTACAACTTTTCATTTCCTGCTGTTCACGATGAAACAAAGCGCCATTCAGGTGTTATTTGACCGATCTCCATGAAATAAAAAGTATTTGTTGATAGAATAAGGTCTTCCGGTCGGGACCACGAGGGCCAGGGTTGGCAATTTCCCGGGAAATAAGAGTATTTCCCGGGACGGCGGGAAATAAGAATTTGGATGATTTTGGTGGTAAATACAGGTATATATACCATACAATTTCTATTACCCGGTGTACTGATTGTAGTATCATGTGTGCAGGATGAAAATGAACTGCTTTTGAAGAATATGACGGGGAAAAAATATGACAAGAAAAACGAAAAAAAAAATGAAAAAAAATAATAAAACCCCAAAAAAAACAATAAAACCCAAAAAAAACTGTTGTGGTTGCCAATGATGCCACCTGATGAGTACCCCTGGCAGGGACGAAATAGTTTAAGCACTTATAGAGTGGTAGCAATGCATAAAAATGAGCAAAAAACGTGTTTGGAAGACACATAATCTTATTTCCCGGTATTTCCCACTTCTGGGCTTATTTCCCGGGGCGGGAAATACCGGGCGGGAAATACCGGTATTTCCCAAATACCGGTATTTCCCGCCCCCGGTATTTCCCGGCCAACCCTGACGAGGGCATATCACTTTATCAGTGATCTGGTCGTTTTTACCTAGTTTCTCGTCGATGTTTCTGCATGCAGGTTTCAATTTCGTTGGTTGCCTTTATTATATATTACTTACTATATCCCGGTGTTACTGGTTTTCGACGACGTAGTACATAACAGACTCCCATAGGTTTAGAATGTGCATACACTGCAAACAATTTTATGTCGTCGAATAAACAATATTTTACCTTTCATTCACAAAAATCTCAAAGAAAACCGATTGTTTACATTATGAGAAAAGGTCACAAAATGGCGGCACCTCATTTTCAGAAATCCGGAATGACGTCACTGGTTTTCGCCTAACTGTGTAAATTGTCTACAGCGCCACCATTAGTATGTAAGCAACAGTTCTTTTTTAACAAAACAATAAACTAAGGAAGACTTACTTTAATAAGAGGCTTAATTTATCATTTTCACTCAAAATTCATTTGTTGGACAGCATTTTGTCTATATACTGTATCTAAAACACTAACATTTAATTTAACTAGGTCAAACACACGGGGCATAAGAAGTCGTCATCCCTCCTAATTACTCTGACTAAATGCAGAACCGTAAATGGACCCATCCATCGAACACATCACACGGTGCCCAACAAAGAAAAACTAGGTTTACACAACCATATATATCAGTTGGAGAACCTATGTGACAACCCGTGGACCTGAAGGTGAAAAATCGAAATTATGAATAAGGACCCCTTGTGTGTAATAACGGACATAACTCATAAACACGGAGCAGTGAGACTATAATGACATTTTTATTCGTAAATATATTGGCATGGCAGACGATGCATATGTCATTTTGGAGAAAAAATTGCCAATTTCTTTAAGAAATGATATTTATATGGTGACATAAAACGGATATAGTGAAATTAGTGAAAACTGTGGTAGGTTTAAAGTTTTCACCGCTAATTTACCTTGTCTGATATATTATGATCAGTTAGAAATAGATTGGAAGTGCACAAGGTATGTTTATTTATAATTCCGGTAACTGGAGCGTGAAATATTGCGTGATCTCTCACGACTTGCTATTTCCACAGTTGGGCGAAAACCTGTTCTGGGCGAAAACTCTTCACGCCGGGATATTATATGACCATAGGCCAAAAAAATATTATTTTTTTAATATGTCTGGTGTGGTTAGACCTATAGTATAGTAATATATATTTTCTAAATTTCACTACAATCTTAAAAAACAGGACAAAACACATGGTAGTTCAACACAGATAAATAACCCAGAGGGCAGATGGCCGTTTCGTCATCGGAAACATGCAATATTACACAAACCACCATCTTGTTGGTCAAACATGTACAAAACAACCCAGTTGCACATGACGTAATTTAAATTTGATATAATTGCCCTATTTCTTCAGAGAAAATGTGTTGCTTTGTTGACAATAGTAGGCCTACGTGTCACCAAACTGTTGGAAAATGGCTGTCATCGGCCATCTTGTATTTTCTTGGGTTTTGAAATTTCACAGATTTACTTTGGATTCTCCGACTATGTTGGTGTCGATCTACATATGTACTTCAATTTTATGTAAGCCAACATAATTCAGTCACAATTAAATGATTTATCAAACTTATCTTGGTTAAAAGGTTAATGGCGTGAATTCCGTTTTTAAAATCGTCCAAAAAAGTCAAGTGCTCGATGAACATTACAACATAACTCATGAAATGGCTTACCTATGATCCTATTCCTTACGTTTATATATTTAATATATATGTGTACAATAAAATATGTATCGCCTATACAAAGAAACTATGCCTTACCTTTGTCTCTTTGTTCAATAATGTGTACGTATATGTTCAAGTTTGAGTCTGTTCTTCTTGAGTAACGACGAGTTTCTTCAATGTATACCTTTCAATCACGTGACTTGTATCATACTTATTATTGGAAGGATCTGATAACATAACAATGACGTCAGTCTTAAAATAGTGCGCCTGACACATAAAGGCCACGCAACATTGTGGTTAGATTAGCCGTTACTGTAGAATTCACATGTACTTCTGTTCTTTCTTTTTGATGTTTCTTTGTTTGGTTTGGGAGTTTAAAGTCGCACCTACAGATAATGTCACTTTCGAGCTGTATTTCAGACCTAGACTCTGGTACCCAGTAGAACCACCGACCTTCCGTAAGCCTACTGGAAAGCTTCGTCGCTTCATGTGCAGAAGTCGACACCCTCAGTGGGATTCGAACCTTTGAACTGTGTTTAACCACAGGAGTTCGAAATTTAACTATGACCCACCAAGTCTTTATCTCGTGGGGGGCAGGCAGCCAGCCAGCCAGCCAGCCAGCCAGAGTACGTTCATTTCGAAATTTAACTATGACCCACCAAGTCTTTATCTCGTGGGGGGCAGGCAGCCAGTCAGTGTGTGTGTGTGTGTGCGTGCGTGCGTGCGTGCGTGCGTGCGTGCGTGCGTGCGTGCGTGCGTGTGTGCGTGTGTGTGTGTGGCTAACGGTTGCCCATATGACGCCTCCTGAAGAGATTAGTAATTTTAGATTTTGGAGGATAGTGCAATGATACAGACATAGACCCATTACAGAGTCTCCTCTGGTTCTTTTATGTGTACGGTGTAAAGCACCGACACGAGACTGTTAATTTTATTAGGGTCAGACGGGGGATCGAACCTGCGATCCATGGATCACCAGTCCAGCGTTTTACCACTGGGCTATAGATCCGTCTGTTTATTATGTACATATCTCTCTATATACACATACACACCTGTTTATATATATATATGCACATATATATTACTTTTCAACAGAAGTATCAGGTGTTCAAATGTGTAGAAGTTGTCAAGGAGGCTATGAACCATTTTGATAGTACGAAATACAGTGGAGGCGATTATATTTGGTTGAATTACCGTAGCGTAAATATAAACTGTAGAGAAGCTATTGAACTACTAAAAATGTAAAACAGCGATGTCATTGATACTGTCATCCACGATACACGTGATATCTATCTATATCTTCAACTTCATACTGCCGAACAATCTGAATCATGGTATGTGCAAGTTAAAGCAGCATTGCATCGTATGAAACATAATATTATTTAAACTTCTCTGTAAATTGTCTTTGCACTTTACATATTTGTTAATTGTGTTGGCTATAGATGTGTTTTGTACCATTTTATGCCTAATAAAAAAAATTATATATGGAAAAAAAATCAAACAGAAGAAAATCCTATTTGTTTCGACCTTGTTCACACATCTACATAAATATTTATTACAGTCCTTGCTATAGAACTGCTCGCGGCTTGTCAAGCAATTGAATTCCTGCGACCATTGAAGACAACTCCGCCCCTGGAAGAAGTGTATAAACTTGTAAGGACTGTAGCAGGGTGAGCACCACTTTCATTCTGTCTCATCTAGAGCGTTCAATATCGAAATCTAACTATGTTTATTACTGTAGGAATATTTACATCGTATGAAATAAAAGATATTTGCAAAATTCAATGTTTACGTATGGGTAGCAATGCTGCTACACATTCTAACATTATACTTTGTATGCTTATTTTCATTTAGTAAACAGTGTTTTTTTGCGATAAAACAAACTCGAAACCGAAAGTAGGACTTTCCGAGTCAATCGGTCATGCACTTGTTTACATTCGGAATGCATTGTCCCACGTTGTCTTTTTTAATTAAATTACTTGATATGTTGATTCATACCTCTGTTAGCTAAGTCTTTTAGAGACATTTCTACATCCCCGCGAGGGGTTCGACATTAGGGGAAGATAAATAGATAGTCTTTCATGTTCATAATATATACGTTGTTTTCTACATCCTCTGTTGTTTCACGCATGCGCGATGTGCGTGTGTACATTTCGTGTGTTGATAAACAAATTCGCGTATACGACGGTTTAAATTTATTGGAATTTTATCGTTTCTGAGCGACTATTTCGATTTTTGTAAACACACACACATTAGTATTCATATTTTACCCAACACATCCTTTATTACGATGTAATGCTGCTTTAAAAAGATAAAAGGATCTACAAAGCTATAGTTAAAAGCAGACAGTACAAGGATTACAGAGAGTTCGAGTCTAGCAGGCCAACAAAGGCCAACAAAGGTCGACAGACTGGGACTTTGTTGGCAGACTAGGACTCGACTGTATAGATGTCGGTAGACTGTTCCATAGCCTGATTGTTCTTGGGGGAAATGAGTTGGCATGGTATTGGGTTTTTGACTGCAGATCTTTGGACCATTTCTATTTTGTAGGTGAGGTGTTTCTGCCAGGTGTTCCAGAACAGTATGGGCTGACATAAGTGAAATATTCGTTTTCTTTGACCTGTTGTTATTTGTTTTGACATTCCTTTTGATGAAGCGGAGGGTGTTGTTAGCTTTTGAGTTGATATTATTGATGTGTTGGGCCCAGTTAATGTTCTTACTAATGGTGACTCTGAGCTATTTGGAGTGTTCAGTTGACCTTAATTGTGTGTTATGTAACATGGATGGGGTTTCTTTTCCTATGAATTCTTAATATTTCACATTTATATTCCTCATGTCATATATAAACATTAATACAAACTTAAGCCCATACGTACCCTGACAGTGACGGAGTGTCGTTTTTAAATATGCTTGGATATGGCCTAAACATTTAGTATGTATATTTTTCAGAAAAGAACCCGAAACCACTTGTCCAGACCCCAATCGTCTGTGATCGCATGCTGTCCGGGGTGAGATGTTCATCACCAAGCGTCTGTGATCGCGTGCTGTCCTGGGTGAGATGTTCATCACCAAGCGTCTGTGATCGCGTGCTGTCCGGGGTGAGATGTTCATCACCAAGCGTCTGTGATCGCGTGCTGTCCGGGGTGAGATGTTCATCACCAAGCGTCTGTGATCGCGTGCTGTCCGGGGTGAGATGTTCATCACTAAGCGTTTGTGATCGCGTGCTGTCCGGGGTGAGATGTTCATCACCAAGTGTCTGTGATCGCGTGCTGTCCGGGTGAGATGTTCATCACCAAGCGTCTGTGATCGCATGCTGTCCGGGGTGAGATGTTCATCACCAAGCGTCTGTGATCGCGTGCTGTCCAGGGTGAGATGTTCATCACCAAGCTCTGTGATCGCGTGCTGTCGGGGTGAGATGTGCATCACCAAGCGTCTGTGATCGCGTGCTGTCCGGGGTGAGATGTTCATCACCAAGCGTCTGTGATCGCGTGCTGTCCGGGGTGAGATGTTCATCACCAAGCGTCTGTGATCGCGTGCTGTCCGGGGTGAGATGTTCATCACCAAGCGTCTGTGATCGCGTGCTGTCCGGGGTGAGATGTTCATCACCAAGCGTCTGTGATCGTGTGCTGTCCGGGGTGAGATGTTCATCACCAAGCGTCTGTGATCGCGTGCTGTCCGGGGTGAGATGTTCATCACCAAGCGTCTGTGATAGCGTGCTGTCCGGGGTGAGATGTTCATCACCAAGCTCTGTGATCGCGTGCTGTCCGGGGTGAGATGTTCATCACCAAGCGTCTGTGATCGCGTGCTGTCCGGGGTGAGATGTTCATCACCAAGCGTCTGTGATAGCGTGCTGTCCGGGGTGATAGCGTGCTGTCCGGGGTGAGATGTTCATCACCAAAACAAGAGAGTCGTTAGATGTGTTGTCCACGTCATATTGAAGAATGTACCTGTCCGGAATAGTGTAGAAGTTATGATATTGCCACAGTAAGAACAACTTTAAATTTGAAGAAAAAAGTACGTTTAGAACTGTTTTCCAGTATACTTATGAAGCCTTATTACCTTAATGTGTACTCATACGCCGTAGTAAATAGTCCCTTGTCATTTTGACTGGTTCAACAGGGGTGGGGATGAGGGGGTCAGGGAAGAGATAGAAGTAGTTGGTGGTTTATGGACACAATTCCCGTGGTTTAACTTGTATTATTTTTAGTTTAACCATAATATATTTTTCAATTAACTACAAACAACAAATAACATTAATCATCTTTTAATTGTATTGTTGAATCGTGGACATAGTTAGCAAATCATTTTGAATTGGATATTTCTTATACATTATGGTATTACTTTTATCTCGGACCACCAGCGATATATCCGACAACCATAGATATATCCGACAACCATAGATATATCCGACGACCCGAGATATATCCAACAACAGGAGATATATCCGACGACATGAGATATATCCGACTACCAGAGATATATCTGACGACCAGAGATATATCCGACGCCAGGAGATATATCCGACTACCAGCGATATATCCGACGACCCGAGATATATCCGACGACAGGAGATATATCCGACTACCAGAGATATATCCGACTACCAGAGATATATCCGACTACCAGATATATATCCGACGACCAGAGATATATCCGACTACCAGAGATATATCTGACGACCAGAGATATATCCGACGACCAGAGATATATCCGACTACCAGAGATATATCTGACGACCAGAGATATATCCGACTACCAGAGATATATCCGACGACCAGAGATATATCCGACTACCAGAGATATATCCGACGACTAGAGATATATCCGACGACCATAGATATGCATTTCTTGAGGTAAAACAACTGTTATATAGCCATATCCCTAGATATACAGCTTATATCTGGTATCATATTGCCACAGTAAGAACAACTTTAAATTTGAAGAAAAAAGTACGTTTAGAACTGTTTTCCAGTATACTCATGAAGCTTTATTACAGTAAGGTGCACCCATACGGCGTAGTAAATAGTCTCTTGTAATCAAACAACTTCGCGCAAATAATAGACACACTATTTTTAATCACTGTATTTCGCTAGTGCATATTTAGCATTTCATTGATCTAAGCAGTTGATTTTCAACAAATAAACCACGAACACAAACAACATGTGTATGTCCAATGGGTACTGCAAGCTGTCAATGTCATGCCGCGACCAATCCAAATATATCCAGGTGTTATTACACGTGTGGACATATAATAAATTATGTGATGTGTGTATTACACTGAATACAAGCACAGTTATGTGATCAATAATCTTAAATACAGAGTTTGTGATATTATATTTGTCGTTATAAAATAAACATATTTGACTTCTTTTAATACCCTTTTTTTATTTAAATTGATTTAACGTCGCTATCGGTTGCCCATTTGAGCGTGAAGCAACACTTTTCCCGGGCAGAGCATAACCAGTACTTATAAGAAACTGCCAACTTTTTTCCATATAAATAGGCACGACCTGAGCCGGGCTCGAACCCGTGACCATCAATGATGATAGGTTACAGTGGTATACAAGTCAGCGACCATAACCACTCGACCAATGAGGCGGACTCTCCCTCGTGGCAATGGATTCCATCAGGAATGAGGTCTCGAGAGTGATTAATATAAGTTGTAAGAGCTTGTTTCACAATCGAGCTAAAATAAATTTGTATAAAACCACTCGACAACGGAGGCGGACACTATTTTAATACATCTTGTTGTCTCGTTCTTTACATACTTCAACTTCCTACCTCAACAGACGGATCTGTAGTCCAGTGGTTAACACGTTGGACTAGTAACCCTGGGATCGCAGGTTCGATCCCACACCTGACCATAATAAATTTAACAGTCTTTCATATGGGACATTAAACCGAGGTCTCGTGTCGGTGCTTTACACCGTGAACGTAAAAGAACCAGAGAGGACTCTGGACTGGGTCTCTGTCTGTATTATTGCACTATCCTCCAAACATCTAAACTGACAAATCTCTTCAGGAGGCGTCGCTCATATGGGCAACCGGTAGCGACGATAAATAAACGTAAAACACACACACGATATGGCCCTGTATCCTTCTTGCAAAGTGGAAATTATCCACTAATATTGACCGGATATGTGGATATCTGAAAACATTATAGACTATTGTTTCTTGGTGTGGTTTCTCGAGAAAAGAATGTGGCACAGATGTGTTTAGTCGACGGGTCAGTTAATTGGCATAAATTATTGATTTCGTTTTGTGTCATAAAACAAATCAATTAATATTTAATCATTACCTATTTTTATAATGTGTTCCACATGGTAGAGACATATGCTATGCATATAATACTAATACATTAGTGAAAGACTGGAACCCAGGCTAAATACATCTAACAATAGAAACGGACTGAGTGTGGTTTATGTTTATTTATCGTCGCTACCGGTTGCCCATATGAGCGACGCCTCCTGAAGAGATTGGTCATTTTAGAGATTTGGAGGATAGTGCAATGATACAATACAGACAGAGACCAATTCCAGAGTCTCCTCCGGTTCTTTTACGTACACGGTGTAAAGCACCGACACGAGGCCTCGGTTTAAAGTCCCATCTGAAAGACTGAAAAACAACAAACAAATGCATGCATTTCACGAAATCTGTTATTCATTAGTTTTATCAAACGCGTGGTGCTGGTCATTTTCGTTCGAACTCATTAAATATTCACACACACACAAAAAGAGAAAAACATGAATCATGATCAACAACAACGACTCTCGTTGATAGAGAAGGAGACAGACAGTAACATACGCCATGAAAAGAATTCACGACATCAACATTTTATTTTTAAAAAAATCAGTTTGTTGACAGTTAACGATTTTGGTAAATGTACACAACTATTTGTTGTGCAGGGTGTTATGTGACGCACGTTTAATTTTGTAATGTCAGTTGGTTGTTGATATCCCCGTGAGACATCATCATCATCATCATCATCATCATCATCATCATCATCATCATCATCATCATCATCATCATCATCATCATCATCATCATCATCATCATCATCATCATCATCATCATCATCATCATCATCATCACCACCACCATCATCATCATCACCATCATCATCATCATCATCATCATCATCATCATCATCATCATCATCATCATCATCATCATCATCATCATCATTATCATCATCATCATCATCATCACCACCATCATCATCATCATCATCACCACCATCATCATCATCATCACCATCATCATCATCATCATAATAATAATAACAACCAGTCCATTCAATATCCTGTTTAACAGAAACAAGTTCTTACAACATTAGTTTAATCGCTCTCGAGATCTCATTCCGGATGAAATCCATCGCCGCCGTGAGGCAGAGAGCACATGCAATGTGGACTGACTTGCATACGGACATTACCACTGTGGTTCTATAGGTGTTCGAACTCACAACCTCACCATTACGAGGAGGGCACCGTATCCACTTAACCACGGAGGATCCTCCGATATTCTGCTATGCTCATCGTGTTATTGCTTCATCGACCTGGACCAACGATAGTAAGACACCAATCGACTACGATAGTACGACAGAAGAATGTTTACTGTACAAATAACGCGATATTAATAAGACGACACGATACCGACAGCACAATAAATGCGATTCATAGCATTGACAGTTCAATGTCGGAGAAGTGACGCAATATCGTGGTGTCGTCACAACGCTTAGTCTAACTGCAATGTCGTTTGGTCGACATCTCGTGCCATCATTTCCTGTCAATATAGTGACATCGCTGTGTCTTACTGTCGATTTCGTAATTCGTCCTGTCAATATCGTGACATCGCGTTATCGCTCTGACATACTGACAACATTGTGCTTCGAGTCGACATCGTATTTCTGTCGGAAGCGTACCATCACGTTATCGCTCTGTCACACTGTGCCGAAGTTGCACAATACTAGTAGATCTACTATAAAGTATGGTAGCCGTAAATAATAATTATTATAATAAATGTGATTAATAAATAATAAAAATAAAATCAACGTTACATGTAATATACATTGAGCATTACATTAAGCATTACATTGAGCATTACATGAGCATTACATTGAGTATTGCATTGAGCATTACATTGAGCATTACATTGAGTATTGCATTGAGCATTACATTGAGTATTGCATTGAGTATTACATTGAGTATTACATTGAGCATTACATTGAGTATTACATTGAGCATTACATTGAGCATTACATTAAGCATTACATTGAGCATTACATGAGCATTACATTGAGTATTGCATTGAGCATTACATTGAGCATTACATTGAGTATTGCATTGAGCATTACATTGAGTATTGCATTGAGTATTACATTGAGTATTACATTGAGCATTACATTGAGTATTACATTGAGCATTACATTGAGCATTACATTAAGCATTACATTGAGCATTACATGAGCATTACATTGAGTATTGCATTGACCATTACATTGAGCATTACATTGAGTATTGCATTGAGTATTACATTGAGTATTGCATTGAGCATTACATTGAGCATTACATTGCGTATTACATTGAGCATTACATTGCGCATTACATTAAGACTTACATTGAGCATTACATTGAGCATTACATTGTGTATTACATTAAGCATTACATTGAGCATTACATTAAGCATTACATTAAGCATTACATTGAGCATTACATTGAGCATTACATTGAGTATTACATTGAGCATTACATTGAGCATTACATTGAGCATTACATTGAGCATTACATTGAGCATTACATTGAGTATTACATTGAGCATTACATTGCGTATTACATTGAGCATTACATTAAGCATTACATTGAGCATTACATTGAGCATTACATTGAGTATTGCATTGAGTATTACATGAGCATTACATTTAGCATTACAGTGTGTATTACATTGAACATTACATGAGCATTACATTGAGCATTACATTGAGCATTACATTGAGTATTGCATTGAGCATTACATTGAGCATTACATTGAGTATTGCATTGAGCATTACATGAGTATTACATTGAACATTGCATGAGCATTACATTGAGCATTACATTGAACATTACATGAGCATTACATTGAGCATTACATTGAGCATTACATTGAGCATTACATTGAGTATTGCATTGAGCATTACATTGAGCATTACATGAGCATTACATTGAACATTACATGAGCATTACATTGAGCATTACATTGAGCATTACATTGAGCATTACATGAGCATTACATTGAACATTACATGAGCATTACATTGAGCATTACATGAGTATTACATTGAGCATTACATTGAGTATTACATTGAGTATTACATTGAGTATTACAGTGTGTATTACATTGAACATTACATTGAGCATTACATTAAGTATTATATTGAGTATTACAGTGTGTATTACATTGAACATTACATTGAGCATTACATTAAGTATTACATTGAGCATTACAGTGTGTATTACATTGAACATTACATTGAGCATTACATTAAGTATTACATTGAGTATTACAGTGTGTATTACATTGAACATTACATTGAGCATTACATTAAGTATTACATTGAGCATTACAGTGTGTATTACATTGAGTATTACATTGAGTATTGCATTGAGCATTACATTAAGTATTACATTGAGTATTACATTGAGCATTACATTGAGTATTGCATTGAGTATTACATTGAGATCCAAACCACAATTCAGTTCCTGAGAGTTATCCAAGGTAAGAAAGTTTTACAAATGTTCCGACCGACAACGCATTTATGGTATGGCAAGGAACACACGCAATATACGTGTTACAATATCCCTTGCACCAAACAATACGTTTTTATTGTTTTATAAATTCGAAAACAAAAAGACAACAATAAGTTATTGATAAATTTATTTAAACAATTCCTTCACCAGAAACTGCTTTACATTGTTGTTTTTGTGTGCTTTTTGTGTGCTTATGTTTTGTCTGGATCACACTAGAAACCTACTGTTATAACCATTCGCAATCTAACTCATTTCTTGATCACTACGTGTCCGAATTCATCAATAGTCTTCTTTTTTCCGGATAATGGGACTCTTCAAACTCTTGGAGCTTTGCTGGTTCTATATATTAGCATCTGAATTGCCTGTAAGTATGCCCATCTTTAAACTTTATTTATTTTACAACGATTACGCAGCAAGTTTTAACAACTTATATTAATCACTCTCGTTGGCGCGGATGAAAGCGTATATGTGGTCATTCGTGTGGGAGGAAACCGGAGTACCAGGAGAAAACCCACCTGTCCGATCTGGCGACCACCGTACCATCTCACATACTTCCCTGTCCGAGGATCGAACCCGGGTTGCATTGGTGAGAAGCGAGCGCGCTAACCACTGCGCTAATCGGATGCCCATCTTACACACATATGAATGAATTAAATTGTACTTGAATATAATATTGTTTTCGCTCGTTTGTTATTTATTATGACTGCCAGCATCAGTTGAAAACTAAGCTTAATAATAATTATATTAACTAGAGATTATAGAGATGTACTTCTTGTAGCAGGGTGATGTTGTTGTTTGCGTTTATTTATCGTTGCGACCGGTTGCCCATATGAGCGACGCCTCTTATGCGATTAGGCATTTTAGAGTTTGGAGGATAGTGCAATGATACAGACAGCCTCATCCCAAAGTCTTCTCTGGTTCGTTTACGTGCACGGTGTAAAGCACCGACACGAGACCTCTGTTTAAAGTCCGAACTGAAAGAATGTTAATATTATTAGGGTCAGACGGAGTATCGAACATGTGATCCATGGATTTACAGTCCACGGCGGGATGACTTCTGCATTCTGCACTATATAGAAAACAGAATAATTGACGCCGTACAGAAGTGCGATGCCTATATGTAATAGGATTGTTTACTTACCCGTAGCAGGAATAGTACTGCTTAATGCGTTAAAGAGACATTACATCGCAAACATCAACTAGAATGCACGTATTAAGGCATTGCTATTACAAATTCTTCTGAATACATTCGAACACTAACATTGAATTTGTTGTCTACACACTTTCAAGAGTGAATGTGGGATTTTATATAACGGTCATCCACGCTCCTGAATTGACGTTCGTTATCATTGAAGTCAATACTAAACATGCGATACTTTCATTTAGAGATAATTTAACTAAGATTAGTCTACAAATAAATATGCATAGGCACACATGTGATATATCACGGTAAATATGTACAATAACTCGTGTTATTCAGGATAAACGCTTTGTATTACTCATGAATGTTGACCCTATTTACATTAGTTTGTTATGTCAACAAACCGCGTATACGACGTTTGTTTATTTGTTGAAATACGTGAGGCTAATATTTGGGGGGGGGGGGGGAAATTATACCGTATAATAGAAAATTCTATTCTGTAGACATTTGCGTTTTCACCATGTAGTGTCGCTTTAAATATTGTGAATATTATTTTTTATTTATCCTGCACTTTTTATTTATCCTGATCTTGGTGAACAAGAATCATCACTTACATGTATTGTTACGTTCATGATTGACCTTTTCTGGACGCGCCGACACGATGGCAACAAGTGGCGTCAACAGATAAACGCTCGTCATTGTATTAGACAAATGTTATTTATAATACACTGTAAGGCATTTGGGCACTAGAGATAATGTACTATGTGTTGTCCACGTGGTTGACTCTCCCAGTAGAAATGATTCATTTTGGATTTTAATCACTCTCGAAACCCCATTCCTGATGGAATTCATCACCACGAGGGAGAGAGAAGAGGCAATGTTGAATTTAAGTGCCTTGTTGCCTAAACGAATCTGTCTGTCTGTCTGCCTAAGGACACAATCGTAACGGTTACAACTGGGCTCGAACTCCGGACCATTCGCCCATGAAGCGAACGCGATATCACTGCGCTATCACGACTTCCTTTGCGATGTTAGCTTATGGATACTAATTTAGTGTACTGGTACAGACAGAGCGCAATTCTAAGGTCCCTCTGGTTCTAAGAACGGACTACTAGTAAATGCATATATAAACCAATGTATTATATATCGGTGCTATACACCGGGTATGTAAAAGAACCAGGGATGCGTCTGCAATTGGATCGTCCTCTGTAGCTTACACTAGTCCACAAAGCGCGCTCGCTTCTCACCAATGCAACCCGGGTTCGATCCTCGGACCGGGTAGTATGTGAGATGTTACGGTGGTCGCCAGATCGGACAAGCTGGTTTTCTCCGGGTACTCCGGTTTCCTCCCACACGAATAACCACATATACGCTTTCATCCGCGCCAAACGAGAATGATTAATATAAGTTGTTAAAACTTGCTTCGCAATCTTTGTAAAATAAATATAAAGTTTATAACCTATCCTCCAAAATATAATAAAATGACTAAAATACTTCTGGAGGCGTCGCCCCGGGTAACCAGGAGGCGACGATAAACGTATGTTGTAGCTGACCCCTGACCCGCTCCAGTCTTGACCCTATTGCTTGCTAGCCGTGGAAATAATAGCGAAATATGTCATGCAATTTCCATTGACACAGTTCTAATGAAATTCCATAACATATTTTTCAGTTTTCAGTTTCAAATAAGAAAACCATATTAATGAATTGTCGTCTGCTACATATATTTGAACTACATGTATATCTAGCCTTTATTTAACCCAGCATGCACAGAACTAAATCGTACATATTACACAACGTACCATAACAATCTCTTTTCGGAAGCAATAAGTATATGTAATAGTCAATATTTATTTACCTACATGTTTACAAAGAAATAATGTCGGGATTCACCCTGATGTGTTAATAAAAACTACTTTTCAAAATTATGTGAAGCTTTATTCTAACATGTCTCGAGCTCTGTTTTAGTTTCCGATAGACCATCATAAGTTGCATAATTTAAAATAGTGTTTATTCTATTTTTCAAGAGGATTCGAGGTGGAGGTCAGATCGAGGTATATATGATCAACTACGTTAACCCGAATGGACTCACTGCTAACGGGCGGTGTTGTGATCCGCTGATGTCAAGTAAATGTGATGGAGAGTGCGACCACCTCTTTATTTTATGTTTGGATAAAAGAAACGGGTAAGTTAGTTTGAATAACTGCAATTGATCTTGTAGAACATCCTCTAACATGCACCATACCCACTAGAACATCCTCTAACATGCACCATACCCGCTAGAACATCCTCTAGCATGCTCCATACCCGCTAGAACATCCTCTAACATGCACCATACCCACTAGAACATCCTCTAACATGCACCATACCCGCTAGAACATCATCTAGCATGCTCCATACCCACTAGAACATCCTCTAACATGCTCCATACACACTAGAACATCATCTAACATACACCATGCCCACTAGAACATCCTCTAACATGCACCATACCCACTAGAACATCCTCTAACATACACCATGCCCACTAGAACATCCTCTAGCATGCACCATACCCACTAGAACATCCTCTAGCATGCACCATACCCACTAGAACATCCTCTAGCATGCACCATACCAGCTAGAACATCCTCTAGCATGCACCATACCCACTAGAACATCCTCTAACATGCACCGTACCCGCTAAAACATCATCTAGCATACACCATACCCGCTAGAACATCCTCTAACATGCACCATACCCACTAGAACATCCTCTAACATGCACCATACCCGCTAGAACATCCTCTAGCATGCTCCATACCCACTAGAACATCCTCTAACATGCTCCATACACACTAGAACATCATCTAACATACACCATGCCCACTAGAACATCCTCTAACATGCACCATACCCACTAGAACATCCTCTAACATACACCATGCCCACTAGAACATCCACTAGCATGCACCATACCCACTAGAACATCCTCTAGCATGCACCATACCCACTAGAACATCCTCTAACATGCACCATACCCGCTAAAACATCATCTAGCATACACCATACACGCTAGAACATCCTCTAACATGCACCATACCCACTAGAACATCCTCTAACATGCTCCATACACACTAGAACATCATCTAAAATACACCATGCCCACTAGAACATCCTCTAACATGCACCATACCCACTAGAACATCCTCTAACATACACCATGCCCACTAGAACATCCTCTAACATGCACCATACCCACTAGAACATCCTCTAACATACACCATACCCGCTAGAACATCCTCTAACATGTACCATACCCGCTAGAACATCCCCTAGCATGCAACATACCCGCTAGAACATCCTCTAACATGCACCATACACGCTAGAACACCCTCTAACATGCTCCAGACACGCTAGAACATCCTCTAGCATGCACCATACCCACTAGAACATCCTCTATCATGCACCATACCCACTAGAACATCCTCTAGCATGCACCATACCCGCTAGAACATCATCTAGCATGCACCATACCCACTAGAACATCCTCTAGCATGCACCATACCCACTAGAACATCCTCTAACATGCACCATACCCACTAGAACATCCTCTAGCATGCACCATACCCGCTAGAACATCCTCTAACATGCACCATACCCGCTAGAACATCCTCTAGCATGCACCATACCCGCTAGAACATCATCTAGCATGCACCATACCCGCTAGAACATCCACATTTACTAACATCTATGTACGAAGGCTGGCGAGCAGTCACATTTACTAACATCTATGTACGAAGGCTGGCGAGCATTCACATTTACTAACATCTATGTACGAAGACTGGCGAGCATCCACATTTACTAACATCTATGTACGAAGGCTGGCGAGCATTCACATTTACTAACATATATGTACGAAGGCTGGCGAACATTCACATTTACTAACATATATGTACGAAGACGTGCGAGCATCCACATTTACTAACATCTATGTACGAAGGCTGGCGAGCACTCACATTTATTAACATATATGTACGAAGTATGGCGAGCACCCACATTTACTAACATATATGTACGAACAGTGGCGAGCATCCACATTTACTAACATTTATGTACGAAGACTAACATCTATGTACGAAGGTTGGCGAGCATTCACATTACTAACATATATGTACGAAGACTGTCGAGCATCCACATTTACTAACATCTATGTACGAAGGCTGTGGAGCACCCACATTTACTAACATCTATGTACGAAGGCTGGCGAGCATCCACATTTACTAACATCTATGTACGAAGACTGGCGAGCATCCACATTTACTAACATATATGTACGAAGGCTGGCGAGCATCCACATTTACAAACATATATGTACGAAGGCTGGCGAGCATCCACATTTACCAACATATATGTACGAAAGCTGGCGAGCATCCACATTTACTAACATCTATGTACGAAGGCTGGCGAGCATCCACATTTACTAACATCTATGTACGAAGACTGTCGAGCATCCACATTTACTAACATATATGTACGAAGGCTGGCGAGCATCCACATTTACTAACATCTATGTACGAAGGCTGGCGAGTATCCATATTTACTACCATGTATGTACGAAGACTGACGAGCATCCACATTTACTAACATATATGTACGAAGGCTGGCGAGCATCCACATTTACTAACATCTATGTACGAAGGCTGGCGAGTATCCATATTTACTACCATGTATGTACGAAGACTGACGAGCATCCACATTTACTAACATCTATGTACGAAGACTGTCGAGCATCCACATTTACTAACATCTATGTACGAAGACTGGCGAGCATCCACATTTACTAACATATATGTACGAAGGCTGGCGAGCATCCACATTTACAAACATATATGTACGAAGGCTGGCGAGCATCCACATTTACCAACATATATGTACGAAGGCTGGCGAGCATCCACATTTACTAACATCTATGTACGAAGGCTGGCGAGCATCCACATTTACTAACATCTATGTACGAAGACTGTCGAGCATCCACATTTACTAACATATATGTACGAAGGCTGGCGAGCATCCACATTTACTAACATCTATGTACGAAGGCTGGCGAGTATCCATATTTACTACCATGTATGTACGAAGACTGACGAGCATCCACATTTACTAACATCTATGTACGAAGACTGTCGAGCATCCACATTTACTAACATCTATGTACGAAAACTGGCGAGCATCCATATTTACTAACCTATATGTACGAAGGCTGGCGAGCATCCACATTTACTAACATCTATGTACGAAGGCTGGCGAGTATCCACATTTACTAACACCTATGTACCAAGGCTGGCGAGCATCCATATTTACTAACATATATGTACGAAGGCTGGGAGCATCCACATTTACTAACATGTATGTACGAAGACTGGCGCGCATCCACATTTACTAACATGTATGTACGAAGGCTGGCGAGCACCCACATTTACCAACATCTATGTACGAAGACTGGCGAGCATCCACATTTACCAACATCTATGTACGAAGGCTGGCGAGCATCCACATTTACCAACATCTATGTACGAAGGCTGGCGAGCATCCACATTTACTAACATTTATGTACGAAGTCTGGCGAGCATCCACATTTACTAA
The DNA here is from genome assembly GCA_014843695.1 of Archivesica marissinica. Classification (NCBI taxonomy): domain Eukaryota; kingdom Metazoa; phylum Mollusca; class Bivalvia; order Venerida; family Vesicomyidae; genus Archivesica; species Archivesica marissinica. Next base: position 13,548,449 of record CM026398.1, read on the forward strand.
CATATATGTACGAAGACTGGCGGGCATCCATATTTACTAACATTTATGTACGAAGGCTGGCGAGCACCTACATTTACCAACATATATGTACGAAGGCTGTCGAGCATCCACATTTACTAACATATATGTATGTAGGCTGGCGAGCACCCACATTTACCAACATCTATGTACGAAGACTGGCGAGCATCCACATTTACCAACATCTATGTACGAAGACTGGCGAGCATCCATATTTACTAACATTTGTGTACGAAGTCTGGCGAGCATCCACATTTACTAACATGTATGTACGAAGACTGACGAGCATCCACATTTACTAACATATATGTACGAAGACTGTCGAGCATCCACATTTACTAACATCTATGTACGAAGACTGGCGAGCATCCACATTTACTAACATATATGTACGAAGGCTGGCGAGCATCCACATTTACTAACATCTATGTACGAAGGCTGGCGAGCATCCACATTTAACGTTTAAACTTTTTTTATTTTACAACGATTGCGAAGTTCCAACAACTTATATTAATCACTCTCGTTGGCGCGGATGAAAGCGTATATGTGGTCATTTGTGTGGGAGGAAACCGGAGTACCCGGAGAAAACCCACGTGTCCGATCTGGCGACCATCGTACCATCTCACATACTTCACGGTCCGAGGATCGAACCCGGGTTGCATTGGCGAGAAGCGAGTGCGCTAACCACTGCGCTAATCGGACAGCCACATTTATGTACGAGGGTAGTAAAGTAAGGCGGTATTTCATATATAAATATTTCACGGACATTTCTTTCTATGTTTAATATGTTTATATTGTGGTTGCGTTCGTTTTCCACACAGGCCAACTAGCACATGGGCATGCCCATACGGTCGTATGCAAACAGGCAAAATAGAAGACGCAAATTCCATCACATTTGGTGATATGATTGGCGGCAAGACAAATCCATTCATATTCCCTTTCGAACGATGGCCGGTAAGTTCGAGTATTATTATATTTTAAATACAGTCTACAACCGTTATGTCAAAGTCGGTTATGTCGAATTATCCGGTTATCTCGAAGTCGGATCAACGTCCAGTTTCAGACACTATCATTGTACATATAACTGGTTCCGTTTATATCGTTATACCCGGAGAAAACCCACCTGTCCGATCAGGCGACCACCATACCATCTCACATACTTCCCGGTCCATGGATCGAACCCGGGTTGCATCGGTGAAAAGCGAGCGCGCTAACCACTGCGCTAATCGGACAGCCTTTAGTCCGATCATTGGAAGCACACACCATCCCATTTCATTTAGCAACAGTGAAACAATTATAACCTCATATCAACATTAACCAACAGTGAAACAATTATAACCTCATATCAACATTAACCAACAGTGAAACAATTATAACTTCATATCAACATTAACCAACAGTGAACCAATTATAGCTTCATATCAACATTAACCAACAGTGAACCAATTATAGCTTCATATCAACATTAACCAACAGTGAACCAATTATAACTTCATATCAACATTAACCAACAGTGAACCAATTATAACTTCATATCAACATTAACCAACAGTGAACCAATTATAGCTTCATATCAACATTAACCAACAGTGAACCAATTATAACTTCATATCAACATTAACCAACAGTGAAACAATTATAACTTCATATCAACATTAACCAACAGTGAACCAATTATAGCTTCATATCAACATTAACCAACAGTGAATCAATTGTAGCTTAATATCAACATTAACCAACAGTGAACCAATTATAAACTCATATCAACATTAACCAACAGTGAAACAATTATAACTTCATATCAACATTAACCAACAGTGAAACAATTATAGCTTCATATCAACATTAACCAACAGTTAAACAAGTATAACTTCATATCAACATTAACCAACAGTGAACCAATTATAACATCATATCAACATTAACCAACAGTGAACCAATTATAACTTTATATCAACATTAACCAACAGTGAAACAATTATAGCTTCATATCAACATTAACCAACAGTTAAACAAGTATAACTTCATATCAACATTAACCAACAGTGAAACAATTATAACTTCATATCAACATTAACCAACAGTGAAACAATTATAACTTCATATCAACAGTAACCAACAGTGAAACTATTATAACTTCATATCAACATTAACCAACAGTGAAACAATTATAACTTCATATCAACATTTACCAACAGCTAAACAATTATAACTTCACATCAACATTAACCAACAGTTAAACAAGTATAACTTCACATCAACATGAACCAACAGTGAAACTATTATAATGTCATATCAACATGAACCAACAGTGAAACAATTATAACTTCATATCAACATTTACCAGCAGTTAAACAATTATAACTTCATATCAACATTAACAAACAGTGAACCAATTATAACTTCATATCAACATTTACCAACAGTGACACAATTATAACTTCATATCAACATTAACCAACAGTGAAACAGTTATACCCTCATATCAACATTTACCAACAGTGAAACAATTATAACTTCATATCAACATTTACCAACAGTGAAACTATTATAACTTCATATCAACATTTACCAACAGTGAAACTACTATAACGTCATATCAACATTAACCAACAGTGAAACACGTATAACTTCATATCAACATTTACCAACAGTGAAACAATTATAAATTCATATCAACATTAACCAACAGTGACACAATTATAACTTCATATCAACAGTAACCAACAGTGAAACTATTATAACTTCATATCAACATTTACCAACAGCTAAACAATTATAACTTCACATCAACATTAACCAACAGTTAAACAAGTATAACTTCACATCAACATGAACCAACAGTGAAACTATTATAATGTCATATCAACATGAACCAACAGTGAAACAATTATAACTTCATATCAACATTTACCAGCAGTTAAACAATTATAACTTCATATCAACATTAACAAACAGTGAACCAATTATAACTTCATATCAACATTTACCAACAGTGACACAATTATAACTTCATATCAACATTAACCAACAGTGAAACAGTTATACCCTCATATCAACATTTACCAACAGTGAAACAATTATAACTTCATATCAACATTTACCAACAGTGAAACTATTATAACTTCATATCAACATTTACCAACAGTGAAACTACTATAACGTCATATCAACATTAACCAACAGTGAAACACGTATAACTTCATATCAACATTTACCAACAGTGAAACAATTATAAATTCATATCAACATTAACCAACAGTGAAACAATTATAACTTCACATCAACATTAACAAGCAGTGACCTATATAAACTCCAAACGCAGGTTTAATACCAATTAACAGTCTTTCAGATGGGACTTTAAACCGAGGTCTTGTGTCAGTGCTTTACACCGTGCATGTAAAAGAACCAGAGGAGACTCTGGAATGGGTCTCTGTCTGTACCACTGCACTATCCTCCAAAAATCTAAAATGACTAAACAAATCTCTCCATAAGGCGTCGCTCATATGAGCAACCGGTAGCGACGATAAATAAACATAAAACACACAGACAAGATATTTCAGGGGTCCATGAAGCTTAAAGTGCGAATAGAAGATAGTGACAGGAATAAGAATGATTTTGTGGAACTACTTCGTGCCTACCTAGATGTAACACCAGAACTATCCAAAGCCTCGTCAAGTCCGACAACGATCCACATTAACAGACGCACAAGGTATGTTCAAAGAACTTCGCTATTTGGTTAAAGCGACATTACATCGCAAAAAGCAAATGCAGTTTTCACGTATACATGCATTGCTACTACAAATTCTTCCGAATACATTCGAACACTAACATTGAATCAATAAACAGTGTTGTTGTGGTCTACACACTTTCAAAATTGTGTTTCGTAATTGAAAGTAGGATTTCATGTAACGGTCATCCATGCTCCTGAATTGACGTGTGTTTGTCATCGGAGTCAATACTAAACGCGAGATAATGCCGTTTAGAGATAATTTGACTAATGTTATTCTACAAATATAATTATATGCATAAGCAAAAATGTGAGATATAGCGGAAAATCTGTACCATAAATGGTGCTATTCAGGATACACTAGTTGTATTACGCATGGATTTACATTATTTTGTTATGTCAATAAACCGCGTATACGACGTTTGTTTATTAATTGAAATACCCAATTTCTGTAACAAATATTTGGAAAACACATTATACCATATCATAGGAAAATACATTCTGTAGAAATTTGCGTTTTCACTGTAGTGTCGCTTTAATATTATTAAAAAAGCATAAAATAAATATAAACACACATAAATACATCATGTATTGGTTTCAATATAACTTTCTACAACACATATATTATCGATTTAGAATTATTGATTACCTTGGTACAACATTTATTTGACAACGTAACGTGAAAAGCCTGACAAGGTAGGCTATATTCCAACGTCCGTTCTTGTCAGCATGACTAGGACCTCACTGTGCATCCTCATCCACCGAGGTCTCGTGTCGGTGCTTTACACCGTGCACGTAAAAGAACCAGAGGAGATTCTGGAATGGGTCTCTGTCTGTGTCATGCACTATCCTCCAAAATCTAAAATAACTAATCTCTTCAGGAGGCGTCGCTCATATGGGCAACCGGTAGCGACGATAAATAAACGTAAAACACACCCTCCTCATCCACGATACTATGCATTGCATGCTAAGTCAAAGTTTTGTTTAAATTTGTGGAATATGAACATCATAGTTGGGGTATTGATATCAAGGGAATCCGTGGTTAAGGTCGTTGTCTTCAAATCACTTGCCCCTCACCGCTGTAAGTTCGAATCACAGTGGGGTTGAATTATCTCATGCGAGGAAGCTATCCAGCTGGCTTGCTGTAGATCGGTGCTTCTACCTGGGTGGCCAGATGTGCCAGCCATACTGCTCGGAGGGGCACCTGGGGTCTTTCTCCACAAATAATTGCTGGAGAGTCGCCATATGCTCTAAGCTGTTGGTGCGACTTTAAACCCAACTAACACACAAATAAAGGTATTGATATGCTATACGTAACAACACAAAGGCACTCAGTTCTTACAACTTATATTAATCACTATTGAGACCTCATTCCTGATGTAATCCATCGCCACGAGATATACAGAAGATGCACCGTGGAATTTAAATACTTTACCTAATGGCACAATCGTAACGGCTCCAGCGAGGCATAAGCGAAGTTTAACTTAACGAAATTCTATATAAACGTAGCCAGTCATATGTACAATGATGAAACGGGACTTTGATCCGACTTCGAGATAACCGGATTAACTCGATTTGCTGGAAGCATGTACTGTTTATTCCTGCAGGTTGGAGGTCACTCTCTGGGTGTACTGTGATTCTCTATACCACGGACCGCAATGTGCCGTGTTTTGTGAACCCACGAATAATTCTAGCGGCCATTACTCGTGCGAAGAACGTACAGGAAAGAAAATGTGCAAACCGGGTGAGTGTTCAGTATATTCTTGGTTTGGTAGTCTCACAATACGATGTCCACAGAACTTAACATAACAAGATAACACAAAGCGTGTGTTTTACGTTTATTTATCGTCGCTACCGGTTGCCCATATGAGCGACGCCTCCTGAAGAGATTAGTCATTTTTGGGTGATAGTGCAATGATACATACAGAGACCCATTCCAGAGTCTCCTCTGGTTCTTTTACGTGCACGATGTAAAGCACCGACACGAGACCTCGGTTTAAAGTCCCATCTGACAGAATGTTAATTTTATTAGGGTCAGACGGGAGATCGAACCTGCGATCCCTGGATTACACAGCGCGTGCGTACTCATTTATTGTTGCTATATCTCGTATTTAATTGGCTGGAGAAAAATTGAGAATCGCAACTGAGTAATGCAACTGATCCGTGAGAATCGCAAATGAGTAATAATACAGTGATCCGTGATAATCGCAAATGAGTAATACTACAGTGATCCGTGAGAATCGCATATGAGTAATAATACAGTGATCCGTGAGAATCGCATATGAGTAATAATACAGTGATCCGTGAGAATCGCATATGAGTAATAATACAGTGATCCGTGAGAATCGCATATGAGTAATAATACAGTGATCCGTGAGAATCGCATATGAGTAATAATACAGTGATCCGTGAGAATCGCAAATGAGTAATGCTACAGTGATGCGGTAACAATGTTTGTCAACTACTCACTTGAAATACCTCATTCACCATTAGAACAGGTTGCAATTTATTAAAACAAGCACTGTCGAATTAATACTATTTCATTATGTTCGAAAATCGGATAAAACACATTAATGATTGACACTATTTAATAAAATGTGCGTGGGAACTATAAGCCGAGAGACGTTTCAAGCAATAAATGCCAACGTCTGGGGCATCACTGTAGCGTCACTACAACTACCTTTTATTGTTTCAACTGATAGCAATAATTTATATTTTTATTTAAGTTTATTTAACGTCGCTATCGGTTTCCCATTTGAGCGACGGACAGTTTACCTAACAACACATTTCGCGGACAGGCTCCAGCGGTTAACCAGTACTTGGTGCACCAACCTCCGTAAGAAACTGCCAACTTTTCATATAAATGAGATACGGTCTGAGTGGGGCTCGAACCCGTGACCATCAGAGATGATAGGTTACAGTGGTATATAAGTCAGCGACATTAACCACTCGACCACGGAGGCGGTCGATAGCAATACTATGATAATACATAATTTTAATTCCTAGATTATAATGAGACACAGACAAGTTCTTGTGAAATATATTACATATTTACACAGCTAACTGGCAGCAAAAAAATATATTCTGTTATCACTATTCTTTGGTATTTTCACTGCTGTGTTTCCACGAATGTCCTACCCCCAAGTCATACTCAACCTACGTTAACCATATAATAAACAGAAAATTCGAGAATTTTATAGAGTAGTCGGTCAGGTTCTTATATCTTCTTGATTCGCCAACAGTATTATCTCCATTTCTATACACATACAGATTTACGTCTATTAGGAAAATAAATATACCACTTAACAGTTTGCTATTGCGCACGCGCACATGCAAGCACGCACGTACGCACACACCGCGCAAATGTTGACACAGGTTCAGATGGATCTTCTATAAATCTACGGTATAATGCATTATGTTCTACAATCATACGGTATAATGCATTATGTTCTAGAAATATATCGTATAATGCATTATGTTCTATAAACCTACCGTATAATGCATTATATTCTACAATCATATGGTATAATGCATTATGTTCTAGAAACCTACGGTATAATGTATTATGTTCTAGAAACCTACGGTATAATGTATTATGTTCTAGAAACCTACCGCATAATGCAGTATATTCTACAATCATACGGTATAATGCATTATGTTCTAGAAACCTACTGTATACTGCATTATGTTCTAGAAACCTACGATATAATGCATTATGTTCTAGAAACCTACTGTATACTGCATTATGTTCTAGAAACCTACATAATGCATTATGTTCTAGAAACCTACATAATGCATTATGTTCTAGAAACCTACGGTATAATGCATTATGTTCTAGAAACCTACCATATAATGCACTATGTTCTAGAAACCTACCGTATAATGCATTACGTTCTAGAAACCTACCGTATAATGCATTACGTTCTAGAAACCTACAGTATAATGCATTATGTTCTAGAAACCTACGATATAATGCATTATGTTCTAGAAACCTACGGTATAATGCATTATGTTCTAGAAACCTACCATATAATGCACTATGTTCTAGAAACCTACCATATAATGCACTATGTTCTAGAAACCTACCGTATAATGTATTATGTTCTAGAAACCTACAGTATAATGCATTATGTTCTAGACACCTACCGTATAATGCATTACGTTCTAGAAACCTACCGTATAAGGCACTATGCTCTAGAAACCTACGGTATAATGCATTATATTCTACAATCATACCGTATAATGTATTATGTTCTAGAAACCTACCGTATAATGTATTATGTTCTAGAAACCTACGGTATAATGTATTATGTTCTAGAAACCTACCGTATAATGTATTATGTTCTAGAAACCTACCGTATAATGCATTATGTTTTGTTGAAGGATGGTCAGGGGAGAATTGTCATACAAGTTTAGATGACTGTGGTGGCCACAAGTGCCAGAATGGGGCAACGTGCGTTGATGATGTCGATTCTTACACCTGTAAATGTCTTCCAAGATATGTAGGTAATGTATACTTGTATTTCCAAGATATGTATTTAATGTATTGATTGTATTTCCAAGATATGTAGGTAATGTATGGCTTGTATTTCCAAGATATGTATTTAATGTATTGATTGTATTTCCAAGATATGTAGGTAATGTATGGCTTGTATTTCCAAGATATGTAGGTAATGTATGGCTTGTATTTCCAAGATATGTATTTAATGTATTGATTGTATTTCCAAGATATGTAGGTATTGTATTGCTTGTATTTCCAAGATATGTAGGTAAGGTATTGATTGTATTTCCAAGATATGTAGGTATTGTATTGCTTGTATTTCCAAGATATGTAGGTAAGGTATTGATTGTATTTCCAAGATATGTAGGTATTGTATTGCTTGTATTTCCAAGATATGTAGGTAAGGTATTGATTGTATTTCCAAGATATGTAGGTATTGTATTGCTTGTATTTCCAAGATATGTAGGTAAGGTATTGATTGTATTTCCAAGATATGTAGGTATTGTATTGCTTGTATTTCCAAGATATGTAGGTAAGGTATTGATTGTATTTCCAAGATATGTAGGTATTGTATTGCTTGTATTTCCAAGATATGTAGGTAAGGTATTGATTGTATTTCCAAGATATGTAGGTATTGTATTGCTTAGTTTATACAAATTTATTTTAGCTCGATTGCGAAACAAGTTATTTCAACTTATATAAATCACTCTCGAGACCTCATTCCTGATGGAATCCATCGCCACGAGGGAGAGAGAAGAGGCAACGTGGAATTTAAATGCCTTGCCTAAGGGCACAATCGTAACGGCTCCAGTGGGGCTCGAACTCCGGACCTTTCGCACCTGAAGCGAACGCGCATCCACTGCGCTATCACGACTTCCTTTGTATTGCTTGTATTTCCAAGATATGTAGGTATTGTATTGCTTGTATTTCCAAGATATGTAGGTATTGTATTGCTTGTATTTCCAAGATATATAGGTAATGTATTGTTTGTATTTCCAAGATATGTAGGTAATGTATTGTTTGTCTATCCAAGGTATATAGGTAACGTATTGCTTGTCTATCCAAGGTATGTAGGTAATGTATTGCTTGTCTATCCAAGGTATATATAGGTAACGTATTGCTTGTCTATCCAAGGTATATAGGTAACGTATTGCTTGTCTATCCAAGGTATATAGGTAACGTATTGCTTGTCAATCCAAGGTATATATAGGTAACGTATTGCTTGTCTATCCAAGGTATATAGGTAACGTATTGCTTGTCTATCCAAGGTACATAGGTAACGTATTACTTGTCTATCCAATGTATATAGGTAACGTATTGCTTGTCTATCCAAGGTATATAGGTAACGTATTGCTTGTCTATCCAATGTATATAGGTAACGTATTACTTGTCTATCCAATGTATATAGGTAACGTATTGCTTGTCTATCCAAGGTATATAGGTAACGTATTGCTTGTCTATCCAATGTATATAGGTAACGTATTGCTTGTCTATCCAAGGTATATAGGTAACGTATTGCTTGTCAATCCAAGGTATATAGGTAACGTATTACTTGTCTATCCAAGGTATATAGGTAACGTATTACTTGTCTATCCAAGGTATATAGGTAACGTATTGCTTGTCTATCCAAGGTACATAGGTAACGTATTGCTTGTCTATCCAAGGTATATAGGTAACGTATTGCTCGTCTATCCAAGGTACATAGGTAACGTATTGCTTGTCTATCCAAGGTATACATAGGTAACGTATTGCTTGTCTATCCAAGGTACATAGGTAACGTATTGCTTGTCTATCCAAGGTATATAGGTAAAGTATTGCTTGTCTATCCAAGGTATATAGGTAACGTATTGCTTGTCTTTCCAATGTATATATAGGTAACATATTGCTTGTCTATCCAAGATATATAGGTAACGTATTGCTTGTCAATTCAAGGTATATAGGTAACGTATTACTTGTCTATCCAAGGTATATAGGTAACGTATTGCTTGTCTATCCAATGTATATAAGTAAAGTATTGCTTGTCTATCCAATGTATATAGGTAACGTATTGCTTGTCTATCCAAGGTATATATAGGTAACGTATTACTTGTCTATCCAAGGTATGTAGGTAACGTATTGCTTGTCTATCCAAGGTATATATAGGTAACGTATTGCTTGTCTATCCAAGGTATATAGGTAACGTATTGCTTGTCTATCCAAGGTATATAGGTAACGTATTGCTTGTCAATCCAAGGTATATATAGGTAACGTATTGCTTGTCTATCCAAGGTATATAGGTAACGTATTACTTGTCTATCCAAGGTACATAGGTAACGTATTGCTTGTCTATCCAAGGTATACATAGGTAACGTATTGCTTGTCTATCCAATGTACATAGGTAACGTATTGCTTGTCTATCCAAGGTATATAGGTAAAGTATTGCTTGTCTATCCAAGGTATATAGGTAACGTATTGCTTGTCTTTCCAATGTATATATAGGTAACATATTGCTTGTCTATCCAAGATATATAGGTAACGTATTGCTTGTCAATTCAAGGTATATAGGTAACGTATTACTTGTCTATCCAAGGTATATAGGTAACGTATTGCTTGTCTATCCAATGTATATAAGTAAAGTATTGCTTGTCTATCCAATGTACATAGGTAACGTATTGCTTGTCTATCCAAGGTATATATAGGTAACGTATTACTTGTCTATCCAAGGTATATAGGTAACGTATTGCTTGTCTATCCAATGTATATATAGGTAACGTATTGCTTGTCTATCCAAGATATATAGGTAACGTATTGCTTGTCAATCCAAGGTATATAGGTAACGTATTGCTTGTCTATCCAAGGTATATAGGTAAAGTATTGCTTGTCTATTCAAGGTACATAGGTAACGTATTGCTTGTCAATCCAAGGTATATAGGTAACGTATTGCTTGTCTATCCAAGGCATTTTATGATGTGCTTGGTTGTCCAAGGTAACTCATTGCTGGTAGTACTAATGTATACTGTATATGGAATGCATTGCCTGTACGCACTAGATAGATATGTAACGTATTGCTTGTTCTCCCAAGATGTTTGTTTTGTGGGTTTAAAGTCACACCAACAACGTAGGTCATAATTATATGGCGAATCTCCAGCAGTATTCCAGGCACGAATAAACACCCAGATAGAACCACCGTCTCTACGCATGCCAGCTGACACACATTATAACATGAACGAATTCGACACCCCCAGTTTGAGTCGACCCTACAACGGTGATGGAAGTCGTGATAGCGCAGTGGTAACGCATGTCCAGAGTTCGAGCCCGCTGGAGCCGCATTCCTGGTGGAATCCATCGCCACGAAGGAGAGAGAAGAGGCAACGTGGAATTTAAATGCCTTGCCTAAGGACGCGAGAGTGATTAATATAAGTTGTAAGAACTTTTTTCACAATCGAGCTAAAATAAATTTGTATAAACTAAACGGTGATGGGCAAGCGATTTGAAGTCAACGACCTTGACCACTCGGCCACGGAGGCTCCCCCCTCGTACATAAGATACTTGTATAATACCCACTGGCAATATACTTATTACTGAGTTTCTCTCTTGCAGGCAAGTATTGCGAGAAGTACCATGATGCATGCAAGAACACACCATGCAAACATAGCGGAATCTGCGAAAACATAGAACGAGGCTTCAACTGCACATGCGCATTAGGATTTGTTGGCGACCGATGCGAGTTTGAGATTAACGAGTGTGAGCCTGATCCGTGCCAGAACAATGCCACCTGTCACAATTTAATTGGGAAATTCGAATGTGAATGCAAGGGATATAAAGGGCTAACTTGTGGTGATGACATAGATGAATGCGTGAGAATCCCGTGCTACCACGGAGCAACATGTCATAATAGTGTAGGATCGTACACGTGTGAATGTACCGAGGCCTGGAAAGGTGAACATTGTGAAAATGATATAGATGAATGCGATGCAAATCCATGCAAGAACAATGGGATTTGTAAAAACTATATGGGCACATATGTTTGCAAGTGTGTTGAAGGTTTCACGGGTACTCATTGTACTCTTGATGTTAATGAATGTGCAGCATCGCCCTGTGGTGCATTTGGTACCTGTGAAAATACACACGGTTCGTTCAGTTGTATATGTGCTGAAGGATTTTTCGACATACTCTGCAACGCGGATTTCGACGAATGCACAACCGGCCCTTGTTCAAACGGTGCGACATGTAAAAACACTCCTGGATCTTATGTTTGCATATGCGCTGTCGGTTTTACGGGACACAAATGCTCTACGGATATTAATGAATGCACGAGTACAGAGTGTCACAATGGTGGTACTTGTGTAAACACGCACGGATCATTTAATTGTGAGTGTTCCACAAATTTTACGGGTAAATTATGTGTGGACGACATCAATGAATGTATATCGTCGCCTTGCAAAAATAGTGGAAAATGCAAAAATCTCATTGGAGGATTTGAATGCAATTGCAAATTAGGATGGCAAGGTCCATTATGCAGGAACGATGTCAACGAATGCGATGTAGATACATGTCAAAATAAAGCAACATGTGTGAACACGAAGGGATCATTTACTTGCAATTGTATCGAAGGATTTCAAGGAAATGTGTGTTCAGGAGACGTTAACGAATGCGACTTCGGTATTTGTGAAAACAAGGGAACATGTACTAATACGTTTGGTTCCTTTAGCTGCAAATGCATGCGAGGCTTCCAAGGACAGACTTGTAAAGAAGATACTGATGAATGCTTAGATAATCCCTGCATCAATGGGGCAACGTGCCACAACACTGTCGGCTCCTACAGTTGCGGCTGTATGATTGGTTGGCAAGGGAAACACTGCGAACTCGACATTAATGAATGTGATACTAACAATCCATGTGCGAACGAAGGAGAATGTATCAATTATCTGGGAACATACGTTTGTAAATGTGATGACGGTTTCCTGGGCAAACATTGTATAACGGATGCGGACGAATGTGAGAAAAAACCATGTGGAAGTTTCGGTATATGTGACAACACGCATGGGTCATTTGTATGTCGCTGCAATAATGGATTCCGCGGACAGCTTTGTAATTCCGATATAGACGAATGTGCCAATAGCCCTTGCGAAAATAATGCAACATGTGCAAATGGACACGGTTCATATTCATGCTTATGTGCTAGTGGATTTCGGGGAAGCAACTGTGCTGACGATATAGACGAATGTTCAGACAGTCCTTGCATTAACGGTGGTATATGCGGTAATACTGTTGGGTCATACCACTGCGATTGTGTCGATGGATGGAATGGAAAACATTGTGACAGAGATACAAACGAATGCATTGACAACCCATGTAAAAATAACGGCAAATGTAAAAATGCGATCGGATCATTTGCATGTGAATGTAAAGCTGGGTGGATGGACGTACTGTGTACAAAAGACGTAAATGAGTGCGATTTAGGCATGTGCAAGAACAAAGCAACCTGCATAAATGTGAAGGGCTCATTCAAATGTACCTGTGTCGAGGGATTTAATGGAAATGTATGCACGGATGATGTCAATGAATGTGATTATGGTATTTGTGAAAACAAAGGTACATGCAGTAATACATACGGATCTTTCCATTGTAAATGTCACATTGGTTATACTGGGCTTACATGTAGCGAGGACATTGATGAATGCTTACAAGACCCATGCATCAATGGTGCTACATGTGGTAATACTCTAGGATCATATAAATGTGATTGTGTTACAGGATGGCAAGGAAAACATTGTGAAAATGATGTAAATGAGTGTGATGAAAGGCCGTGTGGAAAGAACGGCGAATGCAAAAACTTAGTCGGTTCTTTTGAATGCCTATGTCATCCTGGGTGGACAGGAAATCTATGCAAAACTGATGTTAACGAATGTAAACTAGATACGTGTAAACATGGTGGAACATGTATAAATTCGCAAGGGTCATTTCGTTGCTTTTGTTCGGAAGGATTCAAAGGACGTGTATGTTTAGAGGACGTCAATGAATGTCATTTTGGTATTTGCAAAAACAGCGGTGTCTGTACAAATACACACGGCTCTTATGATTGCAAATGTAAACCTGGGTTCAGTGGATTGACGTGTGACGACGATATAGATGAATGCCACGAAAGTCCGTGCAGCAATAGCGGTATGTGTGATAATACTATAGGCTCGTACTATTGCGAATGTGCCGAGGGTTGGCATGGTAAACACTGTGAAGTGGATATAAACGAATGCAAAGAAAGTCCATGTGGTAGACACGGCACATGTAAGAATCTAGTTGGTTCATTCGAGTGTGCTTGCAAAGATGGATGGAGAGGGGTTGTGTGTCAAAAAGATGTGAATGAATGTTATCAAGATATGTGCAAAAATAATGCACCTTGTAGGAATTCCCAGGGATCATTCACTTGCTTTTGTCCAGAAGGATTTAAAGGGACTATTTGCGCTGATGATGTAAATGAATGTGACCACGGTATTTGTAAGAATAACGCTACATGTACAAACATTCATGGTTCCTTTGATTGCAAGTGTGAACCTGGTTTGACAGGGTCAACTTGTAATGAGGATATAGACGAATGCATGACAGGTCCATGTAACAATGGCGCTACATGTCACAATACGTATGGGTCGTTTTACTGCGCATGCGTTGACGGCTGGCAAGGAAATGAACATTGTGATAGTGATACAGATGAGTGTTTGGAATACCCTTGTAAAAATGAAGGCATATGTAAAAACTTAGTCGGAGCCTTTGAATGTGAATGTCAACCTGGGTGGACAGGGTCATTATGCGATGAAGATGTCGATGAATGCAAGGTGGATTCATGCAAGCATAGTGCTCCTTGTACGAATTCACAGGGATCATTTAGTTGCTCGTGTCTGGAAGGATTTCGGGGGGAAATTTGTGCGGACGATGTTGACGAATGCGAAAAAGATATATGTGAAAATAATGGCACATGCACAAATACGTATGGATCCTTTGATTGTAGATGTGGGCGTGAATTTACAGGAGCTACATGTAACAATGACATTGACGAATGTTCCGACAATCCTTGCAGTAATAACGGGACATGTCATAACAGTGATGGATCTTATGAATGCCGGTGTGGGACAGGCTGGAAAGGTATACACTGTGAAACAGATATAAACGAATGCGAGGATAATCCATGCAAAAACGATGGAGTATGTAGAAACTTGGTCGGATCATATGAATGCGAATGTAAACCCGGATGGAATGGAACCGTTTGCGTAGGAGATGTCAATGAATGCGAGTCAAATGCTTGTAAAAACAATGCAGTATGCAATAATTCTTTGGGCTCATTTAGTTGCCTTTGCTCTGAGGGATTTCAGGGAAACGTGTGTCTGGATGATGTAAATGAATGCGAATATGGTATTTGTGAAAATAATGGTACTTGTACAAATACACACGGTTCGTTTGATTGTAAATGCAAATCTGGTTTCAAAGGACTGACCTGTGACGAGGATACAGACGAATGCTTAACTGCTCCGTGTAGCAATCATGCAATATGTAGCAATACCATAGGATCGTACGTATGCACGTGTGTGGACGGGTGGGAAGGAATGAACTGCGAAATTGATAAAAATGAATGTGAGGACAATCCTTGTGAGAACAATGGAGTTTGTAAGAATCTAGTTGGTACAGTTGAATGTGTATGTCAATCTGGCTGGACAGGCCAGATATGTGAAGTAGATGTGAACGAATGCGAGAAAGACATGTGTAAAAACAACGCAACTTGTGAAAATTCTCCAGGTTCGTTTCGGTGCTCTTGTGCGGAAGGATTTCAAGGTGATGTCTGCTCGGGCGATGTCAACGAATGCTCGTACGGAATCTGTGAGAATAATGGTACATGTACAAACACACATGGTTCTTTTGACTGCAAATGCAAGAATGGTTTTATGGGTTTAACTTGTGCCGATGATGTGAACGAATGTAAGGGCATACCGTGCAGCAACGAAGCGACGTGTCAAAATATTGTCGGCTCATACTATTGTAAATGCGTCAACGGTTGGTATGGAAAACATTGTGAAATCGATATAAACGAATGTGATCAAAAACCTTGTTCCAATGAGGGGACGTGTAGAAATATGGTTGGATCATTTGAATGTGATTGTAAATTGGGTTGGACCGGTGAACTGTGTGAACAAGATGTAGACGAATGCAGTATGAGCATGTGCACAAATCACGCTACATGTTTGAATTCTCAAGGAACGTTTATTTGCTTTTGCTCTGAAGGGTTTCAAGGAAATGTTTGTTTAGATGATGTAAATGAATGCGAGTATGGAATTTGTGAAAATGACGGCACGTGTATAAATACATACGGTTCATTCGATTGCAAATGCGCGCTTGATTATTCAGGACGCACGTGCAATAATGATATTGACGAATGTTCTAAAGACAACCCATGCAACAACGGAGCAACGTGTCATAATACAGTCGGGTCATACCACTGTGAATGTACACAGGGATGGCAAGGTCAACAATGTGAAATAGACGTAAACGAATGTGCCGAGAATCCCTGCGAAAAGAATGGCATATGTACAAATACATACGGGTCCTTCAGTTGTAATTGTGAGCTTGGGTTTTCAGGGTATATCTGTGACGAGGACATTAATGAATGTTTAGACAATCCGTGTGGGAACGGGGCTACATGTAGCAATAGCTTGGGGTCGTATATATGCGAATGCGTTGAAGGTTGGCATGGTACACATTGTGAGCTTGACATAAATGAATGTGTACATAATCCATGTGAAAACAGGGGTACATGTATAAATACATATGGTTCTTTTGAATGCATTTGTCATCGAGATTATTCGGGACATACATGTAGTACGGATATAGACGAATGTATTGGACATCCATGCAGCAATGATGCTACATGTTACAACACTGTCGGGTCATATTACTGTACCTGTGTCAGGGGATGGCAAGGTCAACATTGTGAACTTGACCTTAACGAATGCTATGACCTTCCTTGTGCAAATGACGGAGAATGCATCAATTCTGTTGGCTCTTACATTTGTAAATGCTCTGACGGTTTCATGGATGCCACGTGCTCAACAGATATCGATGAATGCCAGACCACGCCTTGTGGTGACTTTGGATTATGTGTAAATATGTATGGCTACTTTGAGTGTCATTGTACAGATGGGTTTTATGGAAAACTTTGCAATTCAGAGATTGACGAATGTTCAAATAGTCCTTGCGAAAATAATGGCAAATGTTATAACGTGCCTGGTTCTTACACTTGTCAATGTACGGACGGATTTTGGGGGTTAAATTGTTCAACAGACGTGAATGAATGTGAACGTATCGAATGTTTCAATAACGGCACGTGTGTAAATACACACGGATCGTTTCATTGCGAATGTACAAACACATTCATTGGGAAATTATGTGATGATGACATAGATGAATGCGTATCATCGCCATGCACTAACGGAGGGACGTGTATAAATTTGGTAGGTTCGTATGAATGCGATTGCAAAGCCGGATTTGAAGATACTTTATGTGAGAATGACACGGACGAATGTCTGTCGTTTCCGTGTGGCCATTACGGAACGTGTGAGAATAGTCTTGGTTCATATTCGTGTGCATGCCACACGGGGTTCATAGGCGTTCACTGTGAACATGATGTTAACGAATGCACGAATAACCCATGCGACAATAACGCTACGTGTGAAAATGCTGCTGGATCATTTACATGTTTCTGCAGTGATGGTTTCCAGGGCCAGTTATGCGGAGATGATATAGATGAATGTTTACATGCTCCCTGTCGGAATGGAACATGTAACAACACATATGGTTCGTTTGAATGTGATTGCTACACTCGTTTTGACGGCAGACATTGTGAGAACTACGTCAGTGCCATTATAAAGGTATATACCTACTTTTTATTTCCGATAGATATGTTTTTGCAATAAAATATTTCCATTCAATCCACGAAACCTATTACATTTAATCCACGAAAACAATTATAGCTTGACTTACATTACTGTGACCTACTCATTACCATGAAGAACAATGTAATTAACTACACTAACCATATTTCTCACTCTGGCGTTTTACTTTACAATTAATTCACTATCCAAAATGTGTATAGGCCTATCGTTCTATCAAGACTAAAATGACTGCAGTAGTTCGTGCATATTTCCCGCCACCGTAACTCTTAATATATATACGGTCACATGAGTTGTCTTTCTTGTTAAAACTTACGAAGGTACCAAATTCAACATCTAGCTTATGTAGACATCATCTTAAACATGTGAACCATTTTCGTAAGTTATCAGCAACAATTTTATCAATATCAATTCATATAGATACAAACTATAGACATGTCAACAGTGTTAGGCTCTTACTTATTTTAAATGCTACACTGTTTTCGAAATACATATAACTGAAGTAAAATAGATTTTTTCTGAAAGTATGAACTATACTAGAGGACATAGAAAACGCACACTTACATTATATGATTATTATTACACGAACACGAAATACGAAGGATTCCATCAAAGATGTATCACATCTGTATTACAAAACACAAACTGAACAACTAAAAATATTCCAATATGTTATTTATATAGTTATTGTTTTCTGCGTTTTCTCTGTTCTCTAGTATAGTATCTTTAGAAAGGTGCATGTTTAAGGGTATGCGTGACAGAGTGGTTACGGTAGTCACTAGCACATCGTCACTGAACATTCGCTTTCAATTTGTTCTGTCGAATGCTGTCGTTTGAGGAAGTTATTCAGATGGATTGTGAAAGGTCGGTGGTTTTACTGGGGGTACCCACACGCGCTTGAAATACCGCTCGGAAGGGGACCCGGCGTCTTCACCAATAACAACTGGAGAGAAACATAAGATCAATAGAATCACACTCTGGTATCATTAACCAACCATGCACACTCTGGTATCATTAACCAACCATGCACACTCTGGTATCATTAACCAACCATGCACACTCTGGTATCATTAACCAACCATGCACACTCTGGTATCATTAACCAACCATGCACACTCTGGTATCATTAACCAACCATGCATACTCTGGTAGCATTAACCAACCATGCACACTCTGGTAGCATTAGCCAACCATGCACACTCTGGTATCATTAACCAACCATGCATACTCTG
The DNA here is from genome assembly GCA_014843695.1 of Archivesica marissinica. Classification (NCBI taxonomy): domain Eukaryota; kingdom Metazoa; phylum Mollusca; class Bivalvia; order Venerida; family Vesicomyidae; genus Archivesica; species Archivesica marissinica. The sequence continues at coordinate 13,567,841 of CM026398.1, forward strand.
ATATCATTAACCAACCATGCACATCCTGGTATCATTAACCAACCATGCACATCCTGGTATCATTAACCACCATTCACACTCTGGTATCATTAGCCAACATGCACACTCTGGTAGCATTAACCAACTTGCATACTCTGGTAGCATTAACCAACCATGCATACTCTGGTATCAAACCAACCATGCATACTCTGTGGTAGCATTAACCAACCATGCACACTCTGGTAGCATTAGCCAACCATGCACACTCTGGTAGCATTAGCCAATCAGCACACTTGGTATCATTAACCAACCATGCATACTCTGATATCATTAACCAACCATGCACATCCTGGTATCATTAACCAACCATGCACATCCTGGTATCATTAACCAACCATTCACACTCTGGTATCATTAGCCAACCATGCACACTCTGGTAGCATTAACCAACCATGCATACTCTGGTAGCATTAACCAACCATGCATACTCTGGTATCATTAACCAACCATGCACACTCTGGTAGCATTAACCAACCATGCACACTCTGGTAGCATTAGCCAACCATGCACACTCTGGTATCATTAACCAACCATGCATACTCTGATATCATTAACCAACCATGCACATCCTGGTATCATTAACCAACCATGCACATCCTGGTATCATTAACCAACCATTCACACTCTGGTATCATTAGCCAACCATGCACACTCTGGTAGCATTAACCAACCATGCATACTCTGGTAGCATTAACCAACCATGCATACTCTGGTATCATTAACCAACCATGCATACTCTGGTAGCATTAACCAACCATGCACACTCTGGTAGCATTAGCCAACCATGCACACTCTGGTATCATTAACCAACCATGCATACTCTGATATCATTAACCAACCATGCACATCCTGGTATCATTAACCAACCATGCACATCCTGGTATCATTAACCAACCATTCACACTCTGGTATCATTAGCCAACCATGCACACTCTGGTAGCATTAACCAACCATGCATACTCTGGTAGCATTAACCAACCATGCATACTCTGGTATCATTAACCAACCATGCATACTCTGGTAGCATTAACCAACCATGCACACTCTGGTAGCATTAGCCAACCATGCACACTCTGGTATCATTAACCAACCATGCATACTCTGATATCATTAACCAACCATGCACATCCTGGTATCATTAACCAACCATGCACATCCTGGTATCATTAACCAACCATTCACACTCTGGTATCATTAGCCAACCATGCACACTCTGGTAGCATTAACCAACCATGCACACTCTGGTAGCATTAACCAACCATGCACACTCTGGTATCATTAACCAACCATGCACACTCTGATATCATTAACCAACCACGCATACTCTGGTATCATTAACCAACCATGCACACTCTGGTAGCATTAACCAACCATGCATACTCTGATATCATTAGCCAACCATGCACACTCTGGTAGCATTAACCAACCATGCATACTCTGGTATCATTAACCAACCATGCATACTCTGGTATCATTAACCAACCATGCACACCATTAACCAACCATGCACACTCTGGTATCATTAACCAACCATGCACACGCTGGTATCATTAACCAACCATGCATACTCTGATATCATTAACCATCCATGCATACTCTGATATCATTAACCAACCATGCACACTCTGGTATCATTAACCAACCATGCACACTCTGATATCATTAACCAACCATGCACACTCTGATATCATTAACCAACCATGCACACTCTGATATCATTAACCAACCATGCATACTCTGGTGTCATTAACCAACCATGCACACTCTGATATCATTAACCAACCATGCACACTCTGGTAGCATTAACCAACCATGCACACTCTGATATCATTAACCAACCATGCACACTCTGGTATCATTAACCAACCATGCACACTCTGGTATCATTAACCAATCATGCACACTCTGGTATCATTAACCAACCATGCACACTCTGGTATCATTAACCAACCATGCACACTCTGGTATCATTAACCAACCATGCACACTCTGATATCATTAACCAACCATGCACACTCTGGTAGCATTAACCAACCATGCACACTCTGGTATCATTAACCAACCATGCATAATCTGGTAGCATTAACCAACCATGCACACTCTGATATCATTAACCAACCATGCACACTCTAGTATCATTAACCAACCATGCACACTCTGGTAGCATTAACCAACCATGCACACTCTGGTATCATTAACCAACCATGCACACTCTAGTATCATTAACCAACCATGCACACTCTGGTAGCATTAACCAACCATGCACACTCTGGTAGCATTAACCAACCATGTACACTATGGTAGCATTAACCAACCATGCATACTCTGGTATCATTAACCAATCACGCACACTCTGGTATCATTAACCAACCATGCATACTCTGGTATTTTTCATTAACCAATCATTATAATTCGAAATAATGATTCACCTAACATTTAGACATTATATACACAAATCTACTTTCATCAAACCTTATCCCACTCGAACTTAAATAAAACAGCACATTTAAGACATGACAAGAGCACGCCGAGATATATAGACTAGAAACCAACACCGCTGTAACCGTTACGATTGTGTCATTATGCAAAGCGCTTAAAATCCACAATGCCCCTTCTCTCTCCGTCGTGGCAATGGATTCCACCAGGTTATGCAACGCGCTTAAAATCCACAATAATTAAAATAAAGTTGAAAGAACTTATTTCGTAATCGAGTTAAAATTAATTTGTATAAACTAAACACACACATATTTAGAGGTATTGTAAAATTAATTTCAGGAGGGACTTAAACCGAACACGCAATTGCCTATATAATATACTGCTGTACTCTATATCAAGTTATCAAATACGTAAATATCACATGATATTAGGTATACACTTATAGCGACATGTAATATTATAATGTTTTGCATCATGGTTATATCTATAAATAGTTTATGATATATCTGTTGACATCAGGTGGGCAAAATGTAGAACACCGTCACCTACACATGGCGTAGTAGCCTGGGTTCCAGTCTGTCGATTTTTCACTTTTTAACTTCTGGCAAAATGACATCAGAAACTCAATACGGCCCAATTAATAGTATCGGTGTTAAAATATATTTATTTGACTGACCAGACAAAATATATCGACGCCTGTTCCCAGGCTAATGGCGTAGTAGGCCTACAATATGGCGGAATAAAATCCCAACAAAATATGCAGATAATACGATCAAGATATTGCTAAAATGTTATGGTAGGCCTACAGGGTGCACCGGTATTAATGAGAGCTATTGATACTTATTGGTACGAAATATCACAGGAACTTGAAATTTTATCCATAAGCCACCATAAGCCACCAAAGGTCTCGTACCTCTATCCTAGGACACCCCCTCTATTCTTAATTTTTTTTTAATAGAGGGGTGTCCTATGATAGAGGTACGAGACTTTTGGTGGCTTATGGATACAATTTCAAGTTCCTGTGGAAATATACACAAACACCCACCCAGCCAATCTAGCTGAAAACGAATTTCTATGGACATGACCACGAACATGACTCCAAACCACCATAGAACATAATTAATTATAACATTATTAATAATAATAAAGACTTTATTTGAAACTTATTTGACAAGGTCAATCTTTCATACGGCCCTCAAAACAAATACAATACTATATATACAGCCTATTTATGTACACAAAGTAAAACACACTGCATGCTGGTATTGAAAGAACGAGTTAGATAGCTGTAAGTATGTGTAATATGTCACAGAGGCTTGGGGTCTGCACAAATAGTTGCTGGTTCAAAACCACAAAACTAAGAAATTATCCCCCATTTTTGTTGGTTTTCAAGAACACTATGATACTAGTATACATCCTTGATACGGGATGTCATTTTTAAACTGGCTTGGAATGGCGTAATTTTTTTTATGTATAAAGAAAAACAAAAAAAGTGGGGACAGTTTTGTGGTTTTGAACCCGCAAATATTTGTCCAGACCCCAAGCATCTGTGTATTATCACAGGAACGTGAACTTTTATCCATAAGCCACCAACGGTCTATTTTTAATAGAGGGGTGTGTGCTAGGATAGAGGTACAAGACCGTTGGTGGCTTATGGATACAATTTCAAGTTCCTGTGGTATTATGTAGGACTATAATAAATCCTGTCCAAAAGGTATGTAAAACTGACTTAAATTGACTGAATGAAACGGCTTACAAATCAGTTTCAGCCAAGCCACGCATCAGTGCCCCGAACATAGATATATATTATAACTCCATAACACCATAATATTACTTTACTTTGAAAGCACAGTATATATAGTACTTTCAAAGTAAAGTAATAACGGTTGTAAACAAACATTCGATACACTATTGCATTATAGGTAAGTCAGGTATAACCTATTACACAATAAATCACAGTACCTGCAAGCTATCGTATAATGCCTTACCTATACAGTAGTGTAATATTCCAACGGTATTATTACTTTACGTTGAAAGTACAGTATACGTATTGCTATTTATTTCGGCACGGACGGATACCCGGATAGAACCACCGACCTTCCGCGAGTCAGATGGATAGTTTATTTACAGAACTCGATGATACAATGAATGTAAATAAGTCATTGGAATTTAAACTGCTATATGACTCCTACGAATAGCGTTCATTTCGTTATTCATGTTCGTGTGTTATTATTGAATAAACTGCGGCAAAGCACAAGATAAGGCGGCAAGCACAAGATAAGGCAGGCAGCAAAGCACAATATAAGGCGGCAAGCACATCAATACAGCTTTATCTTTCTCCGTTCAACTTGGTCACAAACCACAGAGACGGCTTAAAAGAAGAAAAATCTCCCCGAGTGTGTCATTGCATTCTGGGGCGTAACTAGAATTAAAATTGATGTTCAAGCCCAGCTAGGGGGTTCGGAGAGAATTGTCCACAATAATTTGGGTATTTCAAGAATGCGTGTGGGAGCGTTTTATGGCATAACAGCATATGTCCCCAAGAATGCATGTTTGGACTTTTTAAACATATCATTTTTTGACAGATGTGTTCAGGCGGGCCAGTAGTGCATTCACAGAGCTACGCCAAATGTGACTTGTTATAGCTACCTGATATATTCATCTAGTTTATTTATTGAATCAAATGACGCTAGTGGTGAAATTTCATCTTGTACTTTTATAATTTTTATAATACAGATTTATAGATGAACTGTCAGTTATGGCGGACACAGCAATATTCGTGACGGCTAGTCCATTAGTGCAATTATTTCATGCAAAGCAAAGCAAAAAAATCAATCAATCTTGTATCTGTGAAAAATTAGCCACAAAATCAATTTTTTATTATTTTGTTTTCATGAATCATCAACACATCTGAAGAAAACGAGTATTTGTGTGAATATAAAGATATAACGGTGTACCGATATAACGGTGTAACGGTGTAACGGTGTAACGATATAACGGTGTAACGATATAACGGTGTAACGATATAACGGTGTAACGGTGTAACGATATAACGGTGTAACGGTGTAACGGTGTAACGATATAACGGTGTAACGGTGTAACGGTGTAACGGTGTAACGATATAACGGTGTAACGGTGTAACGGTGTAACGGTGTAACGATATAACGGTGTAACGGTGTAACGGTGTAACGGTGTAACGATATAACGGTACGGTGTAACGGTGTAACGGTGTAACGATATAACGGTGTAACGGTGTAACGGTGTAACGATATAACGGTGTAACGGTGTAACGGTGTAAGTAACGGTGTAACGGTGTAACGGTGTAACGGTGTAACGATATAACGGTGTAACGGTGTAACGGTGTAACGATATAACGGTATAACGATATAACGGTGTAACGGTGTAACGATATAACGATGTAACGATATAACGGTGTAACGATATAACGGTGTAACGATATAACGGTGTAACGATATAACGGTATAACGATATAACGGTGTAACGGTGTAACGGTGTAACGGTGTAACGATATAACGGTGTAACGATATAACGGTGTAACGATATAACGGTGTAACGATATAACGGTGTAACGATATAACGGTGTAACGATATAACGGTGTAACGATATAACGGTGTAACGATATAACGGTGTAACGGTATAACGGTGTAACGATATAACGATGTAACGATATAACGGTGTAACGATATAACGGTGTAACGATATAACGGTGTAACGATGTAACGATATAACGGTGTAACGATATAACGGTGTAACGGTGTAACGATATAACGGTGTAACGATATAACGCGGTGTAACGATATAACGGTGTAACGATATAACGGTGTAACGATATAACGGTGTAACGATATAACGGTGTAACGATATAACGGTGTAACGATGTAACGGTGTAACGATATAACGGTGTAACGATGTAACGGTGTAACGATATAACGGTGTAACGATATAACGGTGTAACGATATAACGGTGTAACGATATAACGATATAACGATATAACGGTGTAACGATATAACGGTGTAACGATATAATGGTGTAACGATATAACGGTGTAACGATATAACGGTGTAATGCATATTTGTGTGAATATAAGGATATAACGGTGTAATGCATATTTGTGTGAATATAAGGATATAACGGTGTAATGCATATTTGTGTGAATATAAGGATATAACGGTGTAATGCATATTTGTGTGAATATAAGGATATAACGGTGTAATGCATATTTGTGTGAATATAAGGATATAACGGTGTAATGCATATTTGTGTGAATATAAGGATATAACGGTGTAATGCATATTTGTGTGAATATAAGGATATAACGGTGTAATGCATATTTGTGTGAATATAAGGATATAACGGTGTAATGCATATTTGTGTGAATATAAGGATATAACGGTGTAATGCATATTTGTGTGAATATAAGGATATAACGGTGTAATGCATATTTGTGTGAATATAAGGATATAACGGTGTAATGCATATTTGTGTGAATATAAGGATATAACGGTGTAATGCATATTT
>CM026398.1:13575856-13714903 GCA_014843695.1 Archivesica marissinica
ACCACACATACACACAAATACACACACACACATACACGCACACACACATACACACACACCACCACCACCACCACCACATACCCACACACACACACAATCACACAAAGACACACACAAACACACACACACACACACATACACACACCACCACCACCACAACCACATACACACACACACACACAAACACACACACACACAATCACACACACAAACACACACACCACCACAACCACCACCACATACACAAATAACACCACCACCACCACATATATACCCTCACCACACACACCACAAACACACACGCCACCATCACACACACCACCATCACACACACGTCATCATCACACACACCACCAACACGACACACACCACCACCAAACACACACCACCACCACGAAACACACCACACACACACCACCACACACAAACCACCACCACACACACCACCACCACACAAACACACCACCACCACACACACCACACACACACCACCACAAAAAATCCACCACCACCACCACCATCACTCACACACCACCAGACCACACACACACACCACCACAACACACACACACACAACACCAACACACAACCACACACACACCACCACACACACACCACACACACCAACACACACACACACACACACACAATAACACACCACACACACACCCACACACAAACACACACACACAACACACACACACACACACACACACACACACACACACACACACACCACAACACACACACAAACACACACACACACACACACACACACACACACCACACACACACACACACACACACACACACACACAACACCCACACACACACCACACACACACACACACACCACACACATCACACACACACAACAACACACACCACCACACACACACACACACAAACAACACAACACACACACACACACACACACACCACACACCCACACACACACACACAACACAACCACACAACACACACACACACACACACACACACAACACACACATAATTCTATCCTACCAGTCAGTACCCACACTTGGACTCACAATTCCCGAGGATTCCAAATGGAAATCTCACATACACGCTTCCATTGAAAAGGCATGGCAACGCATTTGCATCTAGAAGTCTCAAGTGTCGCTGTATGTATCATTCATAAGGCTACTATTGAAGTACTCTGATGTTGTCTGAGAAAACTGTTCCATTGACAAGGCATGGCAACGCATTTGCATCTAGAAGTCTCAAGTTTCGCTGTATATAGCATTCATAAGGCTACTATTGGAGTACGCTGATGTTGTCTGGGAAAACTGTTAATGAGGTCATAGCCGAAATCAGATCTGTTCAACATGAATCAGGTAGAATTACCACACACGCTACCAAATACTCTAACACTGACAGACACTCTTAACCGAGCTAAACTGGGATAGATTAGCTGAAGGACGATGCTAGCATCGTCTTGACTTATTTTATAAGATGAAAATTGGACATTCTCCCGCTTACCTGCCAAATATAATCCCACCCAGCCAAATCAACATATGCCTTACGATGACTTTCAACTATATACACTATTCCCTGCAAAACCCAGTCGCATGCTTCTTTTTTTCTCCCTCTAACTATTCGCCAGTGGAACATACTACCACAATAATTGTGGAACATACTACCACAATAACTGTAGAACATACTACCACAATAAGTGTGGAACATACTACCACAAGAATTATGGAACATACTACCACAAGAATTATGGAACATACTACCACAAGAATTATGGAACATACTACCACAAGAATTATGGAACATACTACCACAAGAATTATGGAACATACTACCACAAGAATTATGGAACATACTACCACAATAACTGTAGAACATACTACCACAATAAGTGTGGAACATACTACCACAAGAATTATGGAACATATCCACAATAAGTGTGGAACATACTACCACAATAAGTGTGGAACATACTACCACAAGAATTATGGAACATACTACCACAAGAACTGTGGAACATACTACCACAAGAACTGTGGAACATACTACCACAAGACTGTGGAACATACTACCACAAGAACTATGGAACATACTACCACAAGAACTGTGGAACATACTACCACAAGAACTATGGACATACTACCCATGCATCTACCACAAGAGAACTCTACACCAGAACATACTCCACAAAGATGTGGAACATACTACCACAAGAATTATGGAACATACTACCACAAGAATTATGGAACATACTACCACAAGAATTATGGAACATACTACCACAAGAATTATGGAACATACTACCACAAGAATTATGGAACATACTACCACAAGAACTATGGAACATACTACCACAAGAACTATGGAACATACTACCACAAGAACTGTGGAACATACTACCACAAGAACTATGGAACATACTACCACAAGAATTATGGAACATACTACCACAAGAACTATGGAACATACTACCACAATAACTATGGAACATACTACCACAATAACTGTAGAACATACTACCACAAGAACTATGGAACATACTACCACAAGGAAAGCATAAAAATGCGTAAACTATAGGAGCATTTAAAAGCAAGGCGAATTCTAGGGCTAAAATAAAAGAACAAACAAATAAAAAATAAAAAAAAATAAAAAAAAGAACACCATTTTCATGGTTTTTAGCATTGGAAATAGGAAATACCAAGTCTATCATCAGTCACGCACGACCTCGTCTGGGATCCAGTGCGCTGAGCTTCGATCTTCGCAGACGAAATATAGTTCCTTCTCATCTGTGTTTATGCGGCGTTATAGAAACTACATTCCACTTCCTGTTTCAATGTCCAATATACTCTGCATTGCACCAACACTTTCTTCACAATTTTCCATGTGCATATACGTTAAATACTCTACTGTACGGCGATGGCAGACTTACCTTTGAAGTCAACAAACACATCTTTCTATGTGTCCAGTGGCCAGGAGGTTATAAAATTGTTCTCCAATCTCAAACTCAGTCTCAATCTGTTGATTGGTTCAGCTTACAGTAAAACTCAGAATTAACCAATCACTTGAGCTTGAGTTTGAGATCTGAGACAAGTGTTATAACCTCCGGCACTGTCAGTCAGGGCTTCATAGCAGCAACTAAGCATTTCGAGATCTAATCATTTACCATAAAAATATCCGACCCCCTTATGTCGCGTGTGATACAGTACCTACTGTGTTCTACTAATGGTATAAATTAACATTAATTAATGCATTGAATCTGGATAACGGTTAGTCATCTTGTGCATTAAAATTCAGTATCAAGTTTAAACATGATATAATTAAAATTAGCCAATGCTCAAACAATACTTACCACCGACTGATGCAATGTTCTAGATGTATATGTTTGCATACTCCACGATGGAAAGGAATTAGTATAAACATTTTAACTCTTTCAGCGCCGAATAAATTCAGAGCATGTGCAAACAACATAGATCCAGATCAGCCGCGGCGTAACGCCGCGTCTGATCAGGATATATGCTGTTTGCTATTCGGACAGGTGCTTCAGCTCCACTGTCTGAAGAGCAATCAGCAAATAGCCTGATCAGACGGCATGTTCTGTTCTATCCGATCGGGTTCTCTACTTTTTTTACAAAGTCGCTTTTATGCGACATTGGCGGTGAAAGAGTTAATATGCTTGTTTTCCAATCCAAATATATTCCTTTGCAGCACTTTATTCTTGTATGCTATTTTCTGAATAAAATACGTTTAAGCTACAACTAATATTGTTTTGTATTCGTGTATTTTAGAGGCCCTGGGCACAGACACATTGGTATGCCGTTCTGACTATCTCTGTAGCGGCCCTCGTCCTCTTTCTCTTGCCCGTTGTAATCCATATCAACAGAAGAGGATTTGGCAGGTATGTGTATTGTCGCAAACTCTCCTTTTTCTTCTCGTAATTATATGTCTCAGTTGCTACGGCTCTTACCAGGGTCTATCCTATTGTAGACTCGCTGGAGTTGTCTAGGGGGTTTCTTCTTCAATATATGTATTAATGATAACTCAACACAGATTTACATTTCTTCTATATAATATCTAGTTTAAATTGGCATCAGAGATATTCATATATATATAATCAGTGATTTATATATATATACATCGTATCATTAAAAGCTTATTTAACAATCCAATTGTGTGAGCCGACTATGCGCTACACAGTATAATTAACTCCAGTCTCTCTAATCCGTCATTACTCAATATCACTATAATCTAATCAATGTTTCTGATTAGATTAACTTTTAATCACCTTCGATATGGTTCGCCGAAACTCTCTGTTTCTTCTATGGCTGAACGATTTAATTATTCGACAAATCTTTATAAGTTATAATTCTTATAATGTCCATAATATCTAAGTATCATAAAAACAGTTTATATGTTCCATATAATAGATTGAGATCACGCCACACTCTCTCCTGGAGGTAGGCCTTAGTGTATCTGATTTTAGTTAATAAAATCCATTTCTTATATACACGATTGAATCAGTGTCTATATGATATAACAATTCCTAAAACATCTGTTATTCCTAAACATCTGTTATGTTATCTAATATTACACCATCAAACCAGTTCGGTGCCTTTATATTACATAACTGGACACCTGTTATCACTGCCTCGATAAACTGAGATTAGGCCTAAAATCTTAAGTCATTTCCCGCGCGAAGCGAGACTGATCATTTTTAGGCGCGAAAATAATAGCAGACGATTATGCATAAAACAAATATATATATATTACATGGCAAACACTTGGCCATATATAGAAACAGTTTAATGTATTTATATAATACATTACTATTTATATATAACAATAATAAACATTTCGTGCAAATAATTGTGGTTTTGCACAGTATCTGCTGTGATATCTACATTTATTTAATATACACATTTATTTTAGCTCCATTGCGAAACGAGTTCTTACACATTACATTGTATATTAATCACTCTCGAGACCTCATTCCTGATGGAATCCATCGCCACGACGGAGAGAGAATAGGCATGTGGAATTTAAATGCCTTGTCTAAGGGCACACTCGTAACGGCTCCAGCTGGGCTCTATCACGACTTCCATATCTACATTTATGTTTGTGACAGTATTCGAAGTCGGAACCAACTTGACAGCGATTTCTATACTCACACGAAAAAGAAAGTGTGCACTTGGTTAGAGGGAACATTTTATACTTATATTCACACGTAAAACAATATTCTGGTAATTATTAAATTTCAATTAAAAGTAAAACATCGTGTAGCCAATACATTTTTGCACATTTTGATATATAAGTATAAAATTATCCCTCTAACAAAACCAAGTGTACACTTTCTTTTTCGTGTGAGTATACATTCAGAAATATATTACAACGGATGGTTGTGGCTGTATATCGGATTTGTATACTTTGTTCGATCACACATTGTAGTTTGTTTTTTTTAAATTTCAGAGCACAGAAACCGAGGACCATTGATACGGTGCGTAATTGGATATCTCCAGACGATTTGGTTGCGCATGGATACGACGAAACGGAGCAAGGAGACAACACGATGTATGGTCAAATAATCCGATACCATTCACAGCACGTAAACAGATAATAACGTCCAACAGGCGCGATAGAGAGAGAGAGAGAGAGAGCGAGAGAGAGAGAAAGACGGCAAAGAGAGACGGGAAAGAGAGAGAGAGACGGGAAGAACACAATACACTACTGCAAGAATAATCCGATACCATCCACAGCACGTAAACAGATAATAACATACAACCGCCGAGAGAGAGAGAGAGAGAGAGAGAGAGAGAGAGAGGAGAGGCGAGAGAGAGACGGAAAGAGAGACGGGGAAAGAGAGAGAGAGAGAGAGGGGAGAGAGGGAGAGAGAGGGGAGAGAGAGACGGGAAAGAGGGACGGGAAAGAGAGAGAGAGGGGGGAGAGAGAGGCGGGAAAGAGAGACGGGAAAGAGAGAGAGAGAGAGAGAGAGAGAGAGAGAGAGAGAGAGACGGGAAGAACACAATACACTACTGCAAGAATAATCCGATAACATCCACAGCACGTAAACAGATAATAACCTACAACCGCCGAGAGAGAGAGAGAGAGAGAGAGAGAGAGAAGGAGAGAGAGCAGAGAGAGAGAGAAGCAGAGAGAGAGAGCGAGAGAGAGAGATGAGAGAGAGAGAGCGAGAGAGAGAGAGAGAGAGAGAGAGAGAGAGAGAGCGAGCGAGCGAGAGAGAGAGAAGAGAGAGAGAGAGAGACGGGAAGAATACAATAGTGACAATACACTACTGCAAGAATACATTAACACAGTGTAAACCGCAGACATATTACTGTCTCATCAATAACTGAACATATTACGGTTACCCTACGCCAATCACCTACCAATGTGACAGTATCGTGGTAGGGAAAGTGTATAGCTCAAAATACGTCACAAATTGACCACCATGTCCGCTAGCCTGTGAACAGACGTTGATATATTTTGCCTGGTCAATCATATAAATATATGTTGAACATTGAGACCAATAATTGGACCGTACTGAGTTTGCCAGAATTAAAAAATGAAAAATCGACAGACCTCAGGCTGCATGTCCGCCGCAGACGTCTATATTTAGATAGCCTACTCTGTATAGATACTCTAATTGTGGAAGTCGTAATAGTGCAGTGGATGCGCGTTCGTTTCAGGTGCGAAACGTCCGGAGTTCGAGCCCCGCTGGAGCCATTACGAGTGTGCCCTTAGGCAAGGCATTTAAATTCCACATTGCCTCTTCTATCTCCTCCATGGCGATGGATTCCATCAGGAATGAGGTCTCGAGAGTGATAAATATAAGTTGAAAGAACTTGTTTCGCAATCGAGCTAAAATAAATTTGTATAATACTCTAATTGTTAGTCTAATAGTACGTCTCGATATTATCCTTAAACTTGATATTACAAACACAAACTGAACAACTAAAAATATTCCAAAATGTTTAAAAGTATGTATTTATATAGTTGTTGTTTTTCATGTAAAACACACGTATCCGAAGTGTGCGTTTTCTATGTCCTCTAGCATATAATGCTTCGCCTATTTGATATTTAATGACCAACTAAATATTGTACATTATATAGTCTTTTTAAAAGATTGTGAGCGGCTCCTGTGATTTGGCCATAAGCAAGTACTGCACTAGTCATGAACTTCCACACGTGTATATATATATGCACGTGCAACTGCGTTCCATCTGAGGTTATATTCTTTTTTATACAAAAAAATGTAATGTAAATATTGGTAAGCAGTCTGTACTGCATGGCGTAATTATAATATAACAATTGTTGTTAAAATGCAAACTCCTGTGTTGATTCCATCCAACCTCCTAAACACGACTATGTATTTTGTGTGTTTTACGTTTATTTATCGTCGCTACTGGTTACCAATATGAACGACGCCTCCTGAAGTGAATCGTCAGTTTAGATTGTTGGAGGATAGTGCAATGATACAGACAGAGACCCATTCCAGAGTCTCCTCTGGTTCTTTTACGTGCACGGTGTACAGCACCGACACGAGACCTCGGTTTAAAGTCCCATCTGAAATACTTAATTTTATTATGTTCAGACGGGGGATCGAACCCTGGATTACCAGTCCAGCATGTTACCACTGGACTACAGATCCGTCTGTACTAAGTATGTATATGCCCCAATTTGCCATATATACGAACTAATTATGTATATGCCCTTAGGTTACTGGTAGGAGAAATCATAGTGAACTAATATCTACGCAACAGACAGCACAGCCGGGGTGATATGCCGGTTTAATCCTTTTATTCCCACTTGCTGTTGTCCAGTAGTACTCCTATTCCCACTTCATAGGTAAATGACCATTCCAAATTGTTGGCGAATGCACAAGTTCAAATTGAGTTTGTCCGCAACAAACGCGGTGGACAAAGTCTTGTTGTTGGTGGATACAGGTTCATGGTATGTATATATATATATAGTTGCTGTCTGTCTGCGTGTCTGTTCGTCCGTTTGATTGTATTTGATCTTAAACACTCTTAAACACACTGCAACACAACTCCTCTTATTCCCACACTCGTTTCAACGCGAACTGCGCCGCTTGAGAAATTTTCAAAACAAATTGAAAAATTCTCAGAAATCTCTTTTTGACGTACACGATAGTGGAAACACAATTTATTGATAATGTTATTCACTGTTAAAACTCTCCCGTCGAAGATTTTTTGTTGTTGCTGACAGAACCCGTGTCCTAGTATGGAAATGTGACCTGCTATGGCCAATGTCTGTGGCAATTGTTTGCAAAGTATACATGCACGCAGCTTAAAGTTGTGTTTTATTTGAAGAACAATATAAAGACTCGGGATAGGCGTTATATTTGGACAGATGTGTACAAACTTGTTTCAGATAGGGCCATTTTACTGATCGATGCGAAATCTGACATCCCACAGAGTAGAATCCCTGTACTTAAATATATATACTAGTACCCCCAAACGTGCCGAATCCCTGTGGGAACAATAGGACTACACCGATATGCCACATATAACTATTTACGTATATGCCCTTAGGTTACCCGTATGAGAGATCTTAATGTAATAATATATACGTAACATGTCACACAGCCCCGATCTCCTCACGGCGTGTACGTCGATCGGGGCACATCGCGCAGCAGCAGCAGCGTAGGATACTGGGATCTTCTGATTGTCGACCATGCAACAAGGGACACACGCTTCACCAGCGCTGCTTTACGGAGGTGGTAGAGGTACGAACAGACCCTGGAGCGACAGAGACGATGAGATGTCTAACTGCCAGATCCGTATATATGCTGCTGCGGGATGACCAACAGTGAGGAGGGTGGCCCTAAGAAGAGCCGTTCGGAAAGAAGAAACTATCAGGACTTGTCACCGTGAAGAGGAAGAACATGTGTTTTTCAGTTGTCAATTTTATTGCACCATCATCGAAAACTTCAAGACCATCATACTACAAGATATCAATGTACAACTCGACACTTCACGATTAAACGACGGTGCTAGGAATGTACGAATCTAATATTCGGAGAATGCTTGCCCACATGATTCGCAGGCGGCGAGGTTAAATACTAACTAACTAATTATGATAGTTGAAGTCTCTCCCTTCTCAATGGTCTGGTGTGATAGATTCCCTTAATCAGTTGTCTGGTGTGATAGATTCCCTTAATCAGTTGTCTGGTGTGATATATTCCCTTCATCAGTTATCTGGTGTGCTAGATTCCCTTCATCAGTTGTCTGGTGCTATATATTCCCTTCATCAGTCGTCTGGTGTGATAGATTCCCTTCATCAGATGTAGATTCCCTTCATCAGATGTCTGGTGTGATAGATTCCCTTCATCAGATGTCTGGTGCGATAGATTCCCTTCATCAGTTGTCTGGTGCGATCGATTCCCTTCATCAGTTGTCTGGTGCGATCGATTCCCGTCATCAGTTGTCTGGTGCGATAGATTCCCTTCATCAGATGTATGGTGTGATAGATTCCCTTCATCAGTTGTCTGGTACGATATATTCCCTTCATCAGTTGTCTGGTGTGATAGATTCCTTTCATCAGTTGTCTGGTGTAATAGATTCCCTTCATCAGTTGTCTGGTGTGATAGATTCCCTTCATCAGTTGTCTGGTGTGATATATTCCTTTCATCAGTTGTCTGGTGTGATAGATTCCCTTCATCAGTTGTCTGGTGCGATAGATTCCCTTCATCAGTTGTCTGGTGTGATAGATTCCTTTCATCAGTTGTCTGGTGTGATAGATTCCCTTCATCAGTTGTCTGGTGTGATCGATCCCCTTCATCAGTTGTCTGGTGCGATAGATTCCCTTCATCAGTTGTCTGGTGCGATAGATTTCCTTCATCAGTTGTCTGGTACGATATATTCCCTTCATCAGTTGTCTGGTGCGATATATTCCCTTCATCAGGTGTCTGGTGCGATATATTCCCTTCATCAGTTGTCTGGTGCGATATAGTCCCTTCATCAGTTGTCTGGTGCGATAGATTCCCTTCATCAGTTGTCTGGTGCGATAGATTACCTTCATCAGATGTCTGGTGCAATAGATTACCTTCATCAGATGTCTGGTGCGATAGATTCCCTTCATCAGTTGTCTGGTGCGATAGATTCCCTTCATCAGTTGTCTGGTGCGATAGATTCCCTTCATCAGATGTCTGGTGTGATAGATTCCCTTCATCAGTTACCTGGTGCGATATATTCCCTTCATCAGTTGTCTGGTGCGATATATTCCCTTCATCAGTTGTCTGGTACGATATATTCCCTTCATCAGTTGTCTGGTACGATATATTCCCTTCATCAGTTGTCTGGTGTGATCGGGCGACAGGTAAGGGCAGGTCAGGGCAGTGCAGGGTATGGCAGGACATGGAAGTGTTGGGCATGTCAGAACAGGGAATGGCAGGAAAGAGCAAGGCAATGTGTCTACAAACAGGGTAACATTTGGAAATGATGATAGCGTCGGTATACTAATATGAAACAACTATCAGACACACCAGTTTCTGCACAAACAAATATTTAGTGAGAAATACTAGAATGACGACTAGATCTCCATATCGATATAGGAGCAATGTACATGGGAATTAACAATGCTAGACATAGGAGCAATGTACATGGAATTACCAATGCTAGACATAGGAGCAATGTACATGGAATTACCAATGCTAGACATATGTACAATGTGCATGGGAATTAACCATGCTAGATATATGTACAATGTGCATGGGAATTAACCATGCTAGACATATGTACAATGTGCATGGGAATTAACCATGCTAGATATATGTACAATGTGCATGGGAATTAACCATGCTAGACATATGTACAATGTGCATGGGAATTAACCATGCTAGATGTATGTACAATGTACATGGGAATTAACCATGCTAGATGTATGTACAATGTGCATGGGAATTAACCATGCTAGATGTATGTACAATGTGCATGGGAATTAACCATGCTAGATGTATGTACAATGTGCATGGGAATTAACCATGCTAGACATAGGAACAATGTGCATGGGAATTAACCATGCTAGACATATGTACACTGTGCATGGGAATTAACCATGCTAGATGTATGTACAATGTGCATGGGAATTAACCATACTAGATGTATGTACAATGTGCATGGGAATTAACCATGCTAGATGTATGTACAATGTGCATGGGAATTAACCATGCTAGACATAGGAACAATGTGCATGGGAATTAACCATGCTAGACATATGTGCATGGAAATTAACCATGCTAGACATAGGAACAATGTGCATGGGAATTAACCATGCTAGACATAGGAGCAATGTGCATGGGAATTAACCATGCTAGACATAGGAGCAATGTGCATGGGAATTAACCATGCTAGACATATGTACAATGTGCATGGGAATTACCCATGCTAGATATATGAGCAATGTGCATGGGAATTAACCATGCTAGACATAGGAGCAATGTGCATGGGAATTAACCATGCTAGACATATGTACAATGTGCATGGGAATTAACCATGCTAGACATATGAGCAATGTGCATGGGAATTAACCATGCTAGATATATGAGCAATGTGGATGGGAATTAACCATGCTAGACATATGTACAATGTGCATGGGAATTAACCATGCTAGACATAGGAGCAATGTGCATGGGAATTAACCATGCTATACATAGGAGCAATGTGCATGGGAATTAACCATGCTAGACATGTGAGCAATGTGCATGGGAATTAACCATGCTAGACATAGGAGCAATGTACATGGGAATTAACCATGCTAGACATAGGAGCAATGTACATGGGAATTAACCATGCTAGACATATGCATAATGTGCATGGGAATTAACCATGCTAGACATAGGAGCAATGTACATGGGAATTAACCATGCTAGACATATGCATAATGTGCATGGGAATTAACCATGCTAGACATAGGAGCAATGTACATGGGAAGTAACCATGCTAGACATATGCATAATGTGCATGGGAATTAACCATGCTAGACATATGTACAATGTACATGGGAATTAACCATGCTAGACATATGTACAATGTGCATGGGAATTAAAGCTCTATTCCATTTGAAGAAAACAGATGCATTTTGGGACTTTTCACAGTTTGTTCAGAATGTATAATTGTTGATATGAGAGCAACTCGCATCTGTATTAATATAACTGGGTATGAATTCCAGGGGATAGGCACCCCAAACAACTCTTACAGCTGCTTCTCTTATACACATCATAAAAACTGAAGGACTTTGCTTTCAGTTTGGAAAAACACACATACATGCATATACATGTGTGCTCACGCTTCATTACAATGTAATTTATATTCACGTACAACTGTAAAGCTGTGGCTAACATGATATTTTGAAAGTGTGAAATGATTGATCAAATATACAAAGTGGATTTACTAGCTTACTTAACTAGAAGAAGAATTATTATAGAGGCATATATATATTTGTTTTTGATTTTTTTGATATTTTATTTCTGAATTCCAATAGGCTCAAAAGTCCATGAGGATATATACATGCATACTTTATGGCAAACAGTGATACTAGCATAAATTATATAAATACTTGTACAATGTACATAGATCTTGTACAATGTACATAGATATCAAACATAAAGAAATATATAGTTGTTCAAATTTGGAGAAGGTTATACGTATTCATGATCATATTTTACATGCATACATTTACAGTAATTACTCGTATTTAAATATTGCTATATTGCTATATTGTAGCATTTACTATAATATTATAATGTTCCAGGTTATTTATATTGCTTATCTGTTTATTCGCTATTTAAATGTTCTCTCTAACTAATACTAGACATTTTAAAATGAAACCAATATGACGTTGATCTTAAACGAAACGAAACAGAAAGACCAACAAATGGTTTCCTAATGTGTAATTCAATTTGTAAGTTAACCATTTAGCATACACATTCCGTAAAATGTAAGATTCGGATGGTGTGCTAACTATTTAACACGTTAAGTATTATAACATATATTTCTCATATATACTCACACGAAAAAGAAAGTGTGCACTTGGTTAGAGGTAAAATTTTATACTTATATGTAGAAGCAATAAATATGCAAATTTAGTATCGAAATGTGCAAAATGTATTGGATACACGATGTACTTTTAATTGAAATTTGATAATTATCAGAATACTGTTTTACGTGTGAAATAAGTATATAATTTTCCCTCTACCCAAGTGCACACTTTCTTTTTCGTGCGAGTATATATATACGCCATTGTTTTTATGAGGAAAACATTTCTGGAATGGTATTTAAACAGATATGGTATTTGAAGGGTTATTGGGCTGATGTTTTGGAATATGTTCAAGTTATAACACGATAACTAATACATTCATCTTGTTTATGAAATATTGTTGTGCTTGTTTACTAAATATAAGATGTTAATCAGGCGCGTAGCTAGGCCTAAATATGGATTACGCACCATCCGGGGGCATGCCCCACCCGGAGATTTTCCCCTCGCTATATGGCCTCGGGTGCCTTTTGCCTACTCTGAACAACAGCTACAATCAATATATCTGTTGGCATTTCGTGCATGTCTGCTTTCTTGTGAATGGTCAGTGTCCCCCCTCCCCCCTACGATCCAGTTTATATTACATTTTTCGCATTCATTTAATTTTCATTTTCAGGAACTGTCAAAATAAATCTTACGCACGTGCGTACATGCGTATGCCTAGCTACGCGCATGTTAATGCATTGGTAGTGCGACGGTGAATGAACTACAATAACATTTGAAAGACGACATAGCCAACACTGTGAAATGAAATAAACATAGGATTATCTTAAACTTTTCTTCTATTTCTAATATAACTGATACGTGATTTTCTAATATAACTGATACGTGATTTTCTAATATAACTGATACGTGATTTTCTAATATAACTGACACGTGATTTTCTAATATAACTGATACGTGATTTTCTAATATAACTGATACGTGATTTTCTAATATAACTGATACGCGATTTGCTAATATAACTGATACGTGATTTTTTGATATAACTGATACGCGATTTGCTAATATAACTGATACATGATTTTTTGATATAACTGATACGCGATTTGCTAATATTACTGATACGTGATTTGCTAATATTACTGATACGCGATTTGCTAATATAACTGATACGCGATTTGCTAATATAACTGATACGCGATTTGCTAATATTACTGATACGCGATTGGCTAATATAACTGATACGCGATTTGCTAATATAACTGATACGCGATTTGCTAATATAACTGATACGCGATTTGCTAATATTACTGATACGCGATTGGCTAATATAACTGATACGCGATTGGCTAATATAACTGATACGCGATTTGCTAATATTACTGATACGTGATTTGCTAATATTACTGATACGCGATTTGCTAATATTACTGATACGTGATTTGCTAATATAACTGATACGCGATTTGCTAATATTACTGATACGCGATTGGCTAATATAACTGATACGCGATTGGCTAATATAACTGATACGCGATTGGCTAATATAACTGATACGCGATTTGCTAATATTACTGATACGTGCTTGTTTACCTGTTTCATTATGCGATTTGGTGTTTTAATTTGTTGATGGCCTCATGGTAGATTGACTTAATTGTTCTGAGTTCTATATTATTATTATACATAAATGCAATGTACATGTATCTCACACTAGGACACTGTCTGTAAAGTAGACAAGGACGTGTGAAGAAGGAAGACCTATTGTTACACAGAGAGAACAAGCTTGCCTCTCAGCCCCATGTATTATAACATAAGCAAAGTTCAAGCACGACTGGAGTAGATGGCGCGGCCACTTGACTTACAACCAGTTACAGAAGTGTCAAAACTAATGATTGTAAACACCAGAATAATCAATTAAACGCTGAAACGCTCAATTTCTTTATGACAAGTCGTCTGTTGTAGTCGTCTGCTGTAGATTTAAGTTTTTTTTAAAAAGATGGACGGCTGCGCATTCTTGAAGTGGTGTCTAGTTTGTATTGCAGGGTTACATATATCTGTAAGTATATGATATTATTATGAGCTTAATTTTCATTTGCAAACTGTATTATGGTATGTATTATTTTGCAATAGTTGCCTAGAATTAACTATGTTTTAGTTATTTATTTCACAACGAGTGCGAACTTGTATTGGTTCGTCAGGTTTGATGGCGTGGACGAAAGCGTAACTATGGTTAATCCATCGGCCACGGATGCCCTTTTATTCGGAGTTGGACTTTGTCTGTATGCAAACCGATACAACGTATTGTTCTTAATGTGAACACTTGCTATACAACGAACCACGATAATAGATGAGTGGCATCTGTCTCAACCTAATTTCGCGTTTCATCGTGTTGTTTATACGTGTATGTCATTTGTGTAGTACCCTTTGGGGGAGAGGAGGGACGTTTACTAGCTTATGCAAATTCATTTAGCTCGATTGCGAAACAAGTTCCTACAACTAATATGAATCACTCTCGATACCTCATTCCTGATGGAATCCATCGCCACGAGGGATAGGGAAGAGGTAATGTGGAAATTAAATGCATTGCCTAAGGGCACACTCGTAACATCTACAGCTGGGCACGAACTCCTGGCCTTTCGCACCTGAAGCGAGCGCGCTACAACTGCGCAACCACGACTTCCACATAGCAGGTTACTAATGTTGTTAGAACTTATTTCCAACCCATTTTGCTTTGGGTTTTGCTTTGTCATGATTATGTATGTATGTAATGAAACTATAAAATAGCAATTAAAACAATAGTATGCTTACGCTCGAGTTCGAATGTATACAGAGCATAGGAATACGCCATAGGAACACGCCGAGCATAGGAATACGCCGAGCATAGGAACACGCCGAGCATAGGAACACGCCGAGCATAGGAATACGCCGAGCATAGGAACACGCCGAGCATAGGAATACGCCGAGCATAGGAACACGCCGAGCATAGGAATACGCCGAGCATAGGAATACGCCGAGCATAGAACCCCGAGCATAGGAACACGCCGAGCATAGGAATACGCCGAGCATAGGAACACGCCGAGCATAGGAATACGCCGAGCATAGGAACACGCCGAGCATAGGAACACGCCGAGCATAGGAATACGCCACGCCGAGCATAGGAACACGCCGAGCATAGGAATACGCCGAGCATAGGAATACGCCGAGCATAGGAATACGCCGAGCATAGGAATACGCCGAGCATAGGAATACGCCGAGCATAGGAATACGCCGAGCATAGGAATACGCCGAGCATAGGAATACGCCGAGCATAGGAATACGCCGAGCATAGGAATACGCCGAGCATAGGAATACGCCGAGCATAGGAATACGCCGAGCATAGGAATACGCCGAGCATAGGAATACGCCGAGCATAGGAATACGCCGAGCATAGGAATACGCCGAGCATAGGAATACGCCGAGCATAGGAATACGCCGAGCATAGGAACACGCCGAGCATAGGAATACGCCGATCATAGGAATACGCCGAGCATAGGAACACGCCGAGCATAGGAATACGCCGATCATAGGAATACGCCGAGCATAGGAATACGCCGAGCTGAACACGCGAGCATAGGAATACGCAGAGCATAGGAATACGCCGAGCATAGGAATACACCGAGCATAGGAACACGCTGAGCATAGGAATACGCAGAGCATAGGAATACGCCGAGCATAGGAATACACCGAGCATAGGAACACGCCGAGCATAGGAACACGCCGAGCATAGGAATACGCAGAGCATAGGAATACGCCGAGCATAGGAATACGCCGAGCATAGGAATACGCAGAGCATAGGAATACGCCGAGCATAGGTTCCACCACTCTAATATTAAACACTATTTCATTGCAGCCAATTCTGGGAGGGGGCAAAGTTGAGATTCGTTTTCTGACCTATGTGAATCCAGATGGCGAGGGCGCCAACGGGCACTGCTGTGATGGGCGATCTTTCTTCTGTTTCGGAGAATGCGACCATTTCTTTGTAGTTTGTTTGGATAATAGAAACGGGTGAGTATATATATATATATAGCGCAGCGGCGGCGGCGGCGGCGAGTCAATCGTGTCCATATCTTACTCGTACAGTTTGTTGTTTATTTTGTTTCGTGTGTTTTAACCTCAAAGACGACTCTCCAGCTATTATTGGTGGAAGAAGACCACGTATGTCCCCCCGAACAGTATTTCATGCACTGACGGTCACCCGGGTATAACCCCCGACCCTCCGCAAGCTAGCTGGACAGCTGCCTAACGTGAAATAATTCGACAACCTCGATGGGATTCGAACCTACAGTGGTGCGCGACTCGGTTATTTGTATTGCGCAAATGTTACTACGCTATTGTATATATGTTGAATGCTATTTATTTCAGACCTACAAGCACATCGATCTGTCCGTACGGACGCTTTCAAACTGGAGAAATTGAAAACGCAAATACAATTACCTTCGGTAGCAGCATAGGGGGTATAAGAAACCCAATGCTGTTTTATTTCAGGAAATGGCCTGTAAGTAATATATAAAATAGCACTTTTTAATATAATAATAATAATAAATAATAATAATAATAACAACAGTAAAGACTTTATTTTACGAGAGAAACTCATTTAACAAATCTAATTTAATCTACCATTAGGCCCTCAACATATATACAAATCAAATGCAATTAAAAGATAGGACTATAAGTGAATAACTGAAATTTTATAGTAATGTTAAAAGCTGACACATAGACACACCGTCTCCGTGGCCCAGTGGTTAAGGCGTCCGCCTACGGAGCGGGAGGTCGAAGGTTCGAATCTCGTCAAGGGTTCGTTCTGATATGGCCGGTTGGTGAGCCGCCAGCTTATGGTTAATGGTTACCGATTGCCTACCAGCCTGGCGCCTGGCATACAAGCATAGGATTCGGGAAGTACTGATATTCATAAAAAGAGGTGTCTCATAAGTCAGAAATGACTGGCCCTTTAAATAGGGGTGAAACAAACACTTTACTTTACTTTACTTTATAAAGATATGTAATATGTTATGGAATATGATGATATATGGAATTGTCTAGTAGAGAAACTATATATAATATGTTATAGAATATGTCTAGTAGAGAAACTATATATAATATGTTATGGAATATGATGATATATGGACTTGTCTAGTAGAGAAACTATATATAATATGTTATAGAATATAATGATATATGGACTTGTCTAGTAGAGAAACTATATATAATATGTTATAGAATATGATGATATATGGACTTGTCTAGTAGAGAAACTATATATAATATGTTATAGAATATGATGATATATGGACTTGTCTAGTAGAGAAACTATATATAATATGTTATAGAATATGATGATATATGGAATTGTCTAGTAGAGAAACTATATATAATATGTTATAGAATATGATGATATATGGACTTGTCTAGTAGAGAAACTATATATAATAATATAATATAATATGTTATATATGATGATATATGGAATATATTTAAAATAGTACTCCACAAAGTTATCCATAATGGGGCCGGGGAAAAAAGAGCACTCCACAAGGTTACCCATAATGAGGCCCAGGGGTGGAATAGCACTCCACAAGGTAACCCTTAATGGGGCCGGGGGTGAATAGCACTCCACAAGGTTACCCGGGGAAAACAGAGTACTCCACAAGGTTATCCTTAATGGGGCCCGGGTGAAAAAGAGCACTCCACAAGGTTACCCATAATGGGGCCCGGGAAAAAAAATTAGCACTCCACAAGGTTACCCTTAATGGGGCCCGGGTGAAAAAGAGCACTCCATAAGGATACCATTAATTGGGTCCGGAGAAAAATAGCACTCCTCAAGGTTACCCTTAATGGGATCAGGTGGAAAATAGCACTCTACAAGGATATCCTTAATGGGGCCCGTGGAAAAAATAGCACTCCTCAAGGTTACCCTTAATGGGGCCCGGGAAAATAGAGCATTCCACAAGGTTATCCTTAATGGGGCCCGGGGAAAATAACACTCTACAGGTTACCCTTAATGGGGCCCGGGTGAAATAGAGCACTCCACAAGGTTATCCTTAATGGGGCTCGGGGAACAAATAGCACTCCACAAGGTTACCCTTAATGGGGCCCGGGTGAAATAGAGCACTCCACAAGGTTATCCTTAATGGGGGCCGGGGAAAATAACACTCTACAGGTTACCCTTAATGGGGCCCGGTGAAATAGAGCACTCCACAAGGTTATCCTTAATGGGGCCCGGGGGAAATAACACTCTACAGGTTACCCTTAATGGGGCCCGGGTGAAATAGAGCACTCCACAAGGTTACCCTTAATGGGGCCCGGAGAAAAAATAGCACTCCTCAAGGTTACCCTTAATGGGGCCAGGGGGAAATAGCACTCTACAAGGATACCCTTAATGGGGCCCGGGTGAAATAGAGCACTCCACAAGGTTACCCTTAATGGGGCCCGGAGAGAAAAAATATCACTCCACAAGGATGCATATATACTACACGCCGTACAGTCAGACACATTGGTCGTTACAGGGTAGCATGAAGCTGAAAGTACGAATAGAAGACGAAGATGACAATAGTAACGACTTCGTGGACTTACTGCACACGTATCTAGTGAACAACCCGTCAGCATCCAGCGCCGTGGCGCGAAGTTACCGTGTGAATATCAACAAACGAACAAGGTAAAGTTATTACTAGTATCTAGTGAACACCCCGTCAGCATCCGGCGCCAAGTTACCGTGTGAATACCAACAAACGAACAAGGTAAAGTTAATTACTAGTATCTAGTGAACAACCCGTAAGCATCCGGCGCCGTGGCGCGAAGTTACCGTGTGAATATCAACAAACGAACAAGGTAAAGTTAATTACTAGTATCTAGTGAACAACCCGTCAGCACCCGGCGCCGTGGCGATAAGTTACCGTGTGAATATCAATAAACGAACAAGGTAAAGTTATTACTAGTATCTAGTGAACACCCCGTCAGCACCCGGCGCCATGGCGATAAGTTACCGTGTGAATATCAACAAACGAACAAGGTAAAGTTAATTACTAGTATGAAATTAAATCAGGAAATAGAAAGTGAACTCATCCATTCAGACAAGAATGAATCCAGTTTCAGGATATATGAGGTCCGACTCAGACGGGTCGGTAGTGCAGTGGTAAACGTTGTACTGCGAATCCAGGGACAACAGGGGTCGCAGGTTCGATCCTCCGCCTGACCCCAATAATATCATTCAGATGGGACTTTAAACCGAGGTCTCATTTACACAGTGCACGTAAACTAACCAGAGAAGACTCTGGAATGGTTCTCTGTTTGTATCATTGCACTATCCGCCAAATCTAGAGAACACCCACCAGTATCCAGCTCCGTGGCTATAAGTTATCTTATGAATAAGTTACCATGTGAACACCTTTGAACACAATTGTAAACACTGCAGTCATACCGCTACATTGCCTGACCAAATACGACAACAAATGTGTCGCATTCGACACTCGCCATTTTATATGTGTCACTAATTAATCCACAGGGATTCGGCACGTTTGGGGGTACTAGTATATATATTTAAGTACAAGGATTCTACTCTGTGGGATGTCAGATTTCGCATCGATCAGTAAAATGGCCCTATCTGAAACAATTGTGTACACATCTGTCCAAATATAACGCCTATCCCGAGTCTTTATATTGTTCTTCAAATAAAACACAACTTTAAGCTGCGTGCATGTATACTTTGCAAACAATTGCCACAGACATTGGCCATAGCAGGTCACATTTCCATACTAGGACACGGGTTCTGTCAGCAACAAAAAAAATCTTCGACGGGAGAGTTTTAACAGTGAATAACATTATCAATAAAATGTGTTTCCACTAATGTGTAGGTTTATTCGGCAAAAATGTACGTCAAAAAGAGATTTCGGAGAATTTTTCAATTTGTTTTGAACATTTCTCAAGCGGCGCAGTTCGCGTTGAAACGAGCGTTCTGATTGGATTATGATTATTCTTCATATAAAAAACAAACATCTTGTTACATTCTAATAATCCAATCAGAACGCTCGTTTCAACGCTCGTTTCAACGCGAATTGCGCCGCTTTAGAAATTTAAATATATATACTTGCCGAATCCCTGTGAATTAATCTGGTCCATGTCTGGTATTTCTAAGTTGCAACGATGGATATAGAGCCGTAAGCATCCCCTAACAACCCAGCAAATCCCTATTAAACAGGGGGTATCCCTCTATGTTCTATTCACTTATAAAATACTCTTTCACACACAAACGCAGTATCCAGCTATTTTCCACTCGAGTATTATGCCGAACTACTTGCCCAAAGCTATATCAATGGTATCTTGAACACCGGCGACCTATAGAATGGACACGTCCCGGACCGGAATAGATTTTGTAAATATCACAGATATGTATATGCCAGTCTTGTTACGTGATGAAATGTATTTACGGATCTGTATGTTCCGTCCATCTATTGGCGCTAAAAACCAAGGTATATTGTGATCCGATGTATTACGGACCTGTATAGCTCTCCTATACTTGAGGCTAATGAAGAATCTATTTATCAATATACAGATTGGCGCTAAAAACCAAGGTATATTGTGATCCGATGTATTACGGACCTGTATAACTCTCCTATACGTGAGGCTAATGAAGAATCTATTTATCAATATACAGATTGGCGCT
Organism: Archivesica marissinica; assembly: GCA_014843695.1. Lineage (NCBI taxonomy): Eukaryota > Metazoa > Mollusca > Bivalvia > Venerida > Vesicomyidae > Archivesica > Archivesica marissinica. The sequence goes on from CM026398.1 coordinate 13,597,539, forward strand.
AAAAACCAAGGTATATTGTGATCCGATGTATTACGGACCTGTATAACTCTCCTATACTGGAGACTAATAAAGAATCTATTTATCAATATACAGATTGGCGCTAAAAAACAAGGTATATTGTGATCCGATGTATTACGGACCTGTATAACTCTCCTATACTGGAGACTAATAAAGAATCTATTTATCAATATACAGATTGGCGCTAACCACCAAGGTATATTGTGATGCGATGTATTACGGACCTGTATGTTCGGTTTTTTGCCAACCTAGAAATGACTATAGAGGCCACTACTCATGCAATCAAAGAACAGGACAGAAGAGATGTATTGCAGGTACGTGTATGCGAACACAATGTCTTAAAGCGACACTACATTAGTGAAAATGCAAATTTCTACAGAATGTATTTTCCTATTATATGGTATAATCCCCCACCCCCAATATTTGCCTCAAATACTGAGTATTTCAACTAATAAGCAAACGTCGTAAATACATTCTATAGAAATTCACAGATGTAGTTCCGCTTTAAGGAACAACAGTAAAAACAAAGGAGTCCAACTAAATTGACGTATATACATTTCGGGATAACTCGGACTTTATCATCCACGGGATGTAATAGAAGATGAATCAGTAATGTCGCTCATTGAAATTAATATGTGCAAGGACAGACCCACACTAGTGAGTAAGTCACACTCGATGTTTAACTTGACATTACCAAAAACAAAACAAACACATATGTTTTATTTATTTATTTATATAGCTCATACTATTGGCCCAAATATTACAATGGTAGCTGACAAACTTGTACTACAACATTTAAGCTGACATTATAACAATCGAAGTCAGTAATGTACATGTATTATGCTGGTTTTCCACCCCCCCCCCCCTCACAAAGCAGAGAATGCCGGTGCTGCCAACCTGAGAGAAGAGAAAACATGATGCTAATAATAATAATAAAGACTTTATTTAACGTGATAATTCATTTGAACAATTGAGTAATCAACAACATTCGTTAATATATAATTATGCCATAGGTTGGAATGGACAATACTGCAAACGAAACATAGACGACTGTGTTGGCAATGCGTGTGAGAATGGTGCAACATGTATGGATGGATACAAGTCTTACACCTGTAACTGTGCTAGCGGATTTATAGGTAATACACTAACAGTATCTCACGTATAAATAATACCATTACATTGCAATTACAGCATCTGCTATGCTTAACATTTGATCGTCATCAACATCATTATTAACATTACCAGCATTAGCATAATCATTATCATCCTCCTAATCCTCATCATCGTCGTCGTCGTCATCATCGCCGTCGTCGTCATCATCGTCGTCGTCATCATCATCAGCATCGGCGTCAGCGTAGTCGTCGTCGTCGTCGTGCAGGGTGTTATGTGACGCACGTTTAATTTTGTAATGTCAGTTGGTTGTTGATATCCCCGTGAGACATCATCATCATCATCATCATCATCATCATCATCATCATCATCATCATCATCATCATCATCATCATCATCATCATCATCATCATCATCATCATCATCATCATCATCATCATCATCATCATCATCATCGCCAACACCATGATCATTGCCATTATCATCATCATCATTATCATCAATATCATCACCGCATTATCATGTGCGTGACCATGGTCGTCGTCATCATCACCAATAACAACAACACTAATACTAAGTTTAACACTGTAATATTTATAACCTTATAAACCTTATTAAAATAAAACTCTTAGATTAGCATTATAATTATTGACTGTGAAAATGTAAACAGTTGAAGAGTTCGAATTAGAATAATAGGCCTAACTATTCATTAAACAACAGTGTACAGGTACAGTTTATTGTCTGGTAATTCATTGCACGCATATCATTAGTTTAAACATAGTTTATTTCAAACAATGATATAACATATACAAATGTACAATTTACACAAATATTTACATACATGTATGAAAAAGGATTAGAACCAAAAACTATAGCTTATAGAGGTCTTCTCCTATTATTTTCCTTTAAAAAAACTTTGGAACTTTTAAAGCGGAACGTATGTAGGTATGTATGTTCCATTAATGTCAAACCCCTTGCGGGGACCTAGACATAGTTTCCTGGGCAGGCGTAGTCAACCAGTACTAAGCAATGTGTGTGAGGTACCTTGCTCACTGACACTACATACATGGCCTGACCGAGTATCGAACAATGGACCGTTCGATTCCAAATCCGACGCTCTACCACTGGACCACGGACGCCACACGTATGAGTGTAGATTAAACTGTCATTACGATTCTGCAGGTATTAGATGCGAGCAGGACATTAATGAATGTATGAATGACCCATGCAGCAACAGCGGAACATGTTTAAATTACGAAGGTGGCTTCAATTGCACGTGTCCCGTGCAATGGACGGGATCTGATTGCACACTAGCGGTTGATTTTTGCGAAGGTGATCCGTGCAATAATTCAAGCTGCATACCACTTGAAACAAGTTTCTCGTGCATTTGTAATCCTGGCTGGACAGGGAGATATTGCAATGAAAATATTGATGAATGCCAAGAAAACCCGTGTATTAACGCAGTCACGTGTGTAGATACACTTGGTAGTTATACATGTGAATGTATAGATGGATTTCAAGGTATGTAGATACTTTTAAAAAATTGTTCAGCTTAACGTTCCTCATTTCCATATGTATGTTCCATTAATGTCAAAGCCCTTGCGGGGACCTATACATGTTTTCCTGGGCAGGCTTAGCCGATCTAAGCAGTTAAGAGTACTAAGCAATATGTGAGGTACCTTGCTCAATGACACTACATACGTGGCCTGATCGAGTATTGAACCCGGGACCGTTCGATTCAAAATCCGACGATCTAGCACTGGACCACTTACACGCGTACACGCGTAACTAGTGTTGTTATTTGGCTTGCACATTTTAGTCGATTATTCAGGGAAAGGTTCTGAGTAACTAACGATCAATCGGGTAAGGAAACTGTTATTATACATGGCTGTCAATGCTAATTGTTTTCATTTTTAAAGCCATTATATCCACACCATATTACTCTATGATAGACCTACACTTGACTATACAACACCGTTGGGAAGAGTAGTTTTCCAATAAAGAAATCAAACAACTGACCACTGCTACATTGACATGTAAGTTTAAGATACCACCCACAGCATACTTGATTAGTTGGGAAGAGTAGTTTTCCAATAAAGAAATCAAACAACTGACCACTGCTACATTGACATGTAAGTTTAAGATACCACCCACAGCAAACTTGATTAGTTGGGAAGAGTAGTTTTCCAATAAAGAAATCAAACAACTGACCACTGCTACATTGACATGTAAGTTTAAGATACCACCCACAGCATACTTGATTAGTTGGGAAGAGTAGTTTTCCAATAAAGAAATCAAACAACTGACCACTGCTACATTGACATGTAAGTTTAAGATACCACCCACAGCAAACTTGATTAGTTGGGAAGAGTAGTTTTCCAATAAAGAAATCAAACAACTGACCACTGCTACATTGACATGTAAGTTTAAGATACCACCCACAGCATACTTGATTAGATTTCGGATTCCAGGAATCAACAAAATAAAACAATTACGTTTATAGGTGTTCGGATAAATTTGATGCGTGTGCTTATATTTTATTATTGCACTGCTGTTTTGATCACAGGGATTCGGCACGTTTGGGGGTACTAGTATATATATCACAGGGATTCGGCACGTTTGGGGGTACTCTAGTATATATATTTAAGTACTTAAATATATATACTAGTACCCCCAAACGTGCCGAATCCCTGTAGTTTTGATGTTTCACATACCTTCAGTGTTTGCAGGTAGATCTTGAGGTTTTAACTTTTTACCATCATTTAGAACGGTGCTGCCAGATAACTGACAATATGTTTTGGATTTCCCATGCACACGAATCATAACACTACTTGCCATCTTGAAGTATGAACCGAATGATCATAGTATGACGTACTTTGAATTGTAAAGCTTGTAAAGATGTCCAATCACAACGCAGTTTACAAAATAATACGATTCCTGGGTATTTGCATAATGCATAATAATGCATAATTCTTCGACGAATTAAAAAACCTTCGTCAATCTACGTCAACGATTAATTATGCCGGTGACCGACAAACTGATTTGTGATATTCTCACTGCTAGCAACTCTTAGTCATGCGTCATGAAATCGCGCGTCCTTTGATACTAAACATATCGTTTTCTGCGATATAACTAAAGCATTCGACCATGTCTGGCATCGAGGCATACTTGTTAAAGTTAGGTAATATAATATTAACTTCTCAAATTGTTAAATATTTATCTTATTCAGTTTTTGTATGTTACGAAACTTCGAATGTATTGAGTGTTCAGCAGGGAGCCGCTATTAGCTCTCAATTATTCCTTGTACATGTATATGTCAAGGACATAGTTGAATATTTTCTAAGTGTAACAATAATTTTCGCTGACGATAGCTCACTAGTCGCTTCTTCAAAAAGCATACATTACACATAGCCATCTTGAAATATAACCTAGCAAAACAAAGCTATTGTGAAACAATAGCTCGTTAAATTAATTGCCAATAAAACGGAAGTTATGCTTTGCCATCCATATAACCATGCATTTGGTCGACTCTGCTTTGTATTGCACTCGACATGCCCTACACAAACAGTATCTGCAGATCTAATATAATATCATAATAATTATTACAATATAAGAGACGCCTAAAGTTCTATGAGAGGACTGGAATTTATACTGAGAAAGACTTGCTCTTTACCAGATTTACACATGTGATAATTAGACACTATTGATAATTGTGTAGATCTATTGACAGTATTGAAGGTAAAGAGGTAAGGCAAGGGTGATGTCCTTCTTTGGTCATGTTAGTGTGTAACTATGTCGACGGTATCCATGGCTGTGTTTAACAAAGTTGGTGCGTGACCTTGTCAGTATGTAACCATGACGACATGTGTCTATGTCGGTGTATGCCTATGTCGGTACGTAACCGTGATAGTTTGTGTAACCATGTCGGTGAGTAACAATGTCAGCATGCGTAACCATGACAGTGTGCGTAACCATGACAGTGTGTGTAACCATGTCTGTGTGTACCCGTGTTGGCTGTAATCATGTCGTGCGTGACCATGTCGTGGGTAACAATGTCAGCATGCGTAACCATGACAGTGTGCGTAACCATGACAGTGTGTGTAACCATGTATGTGTGTACCCGTGTTGGCTGTAATCATGTCGTGCGTGACCATGTCGTGGGTAACAATGTCAGCGTGCGTAACCATGACAGTGTGCGTAACCATGACAGTGTGTGTAACCATGTCTGTGTGTACCCGTGTTGGCTGTAATCATGTCGTGCGTGACCATGTCGTGGGTAACAATGTTAGCGTGCGTAACCATGACAGTGTGTGTAACCATGTCTGTGTGTACCCGTGTTGGTGGTAATCATGTCGCGCGTGACCATGTCGTAGGTAACCATGTCAGCGTGCGTAACCATGACGTTGTTTGTCGATATCGGTGTGTAACCATGTCTAACGTTATACAGCGACCAGGATCGTTTCTATTCTAATGAAAACATGTTTAGCTGACGAAACTTCAGGGCTACAACTCTAGTTTTATTATTACAGGTTTACGTTGCGAGATAAATACAGATGAATGTATGGACCTTCCTTGTATGAACAATGGAACATGTTATGATCTCATCAATGACTTCATGTGCCAATGTACACGCGGATTTACCGATTCACTATGTGAAACAGATATTGACGAATGCATAAACTCATCTTGCTTACATGGATCCACGTGTCTAAATCACGCGGGTGGATTTAGCTGCGTGTGTTTCAATGGAACGACCGGTGAACTGTGCGAAATAAATGTGAATGAGTGTGATGATGCAGAGTGCGAAAATGGCGGAACGTGCGTTGACAAGATTGGTGAGTTTGAGTGTAACTGTGTAAATGGTTACTCCGGAATAACGTGTAGTGGTGACGTTAACGAATGTATACAGAATGACACGTGTTTAAACGATGGGGAATGCGTGAATACGCATGGAGCATTCCGTTGCATCTGCTTGCATGGCTTTAATGGGGACAGATGTGAACTTGACATAGACGAATGTGCCTCCAATCCTTGCACTAATAATGGCACATGCTTAGACATGATAGGCGGATTTAATTGTACGTGCACTGATGGTTTTATTGGAAACACGTGTCAAATTGAAGTCAATGAGTGCGAATCAAATCCATGCGGGAACAATGCCACGTGCCAAGATCTAATCGGTAAGTTCGAATGTGAATGTAGTGCTCAATGGACAGGTCCAGCATGCAGTATGGACGTAAATGAATGTATTCTTAACGTCTGTCACAACAATGCAACATGCATGAATCTGCATGGCTCATATAGGTGTGATTGTTTAGATAGATTTCAAGGACATGACTGTTTAGATGATGTTGATGAATGTGAAATGAACATTTGTGAAAATGGAGCAGATTGTGTAAACGCATACGGTACGTTTGAATGTGCATGTAAAATAGGATACGCGGGACTCACGTGCGCTGTTGAACTAAACGAATGTGAGAATACTCCTTGTAGAAATAACGGTACATGCTCGGATCTAATTGGAGGCTTTAGCTGCACGTGTAGCAAGGGGTTCAAGGGGTTAACATGCGAAATTGATATAAACGAATGTGAGCAAAATCCCTGTAGAATTAACACCACCATAGCATGTAAGGATCGTGTTGGTATATTCGAATGTGAATGCAAATCGGGATGGACCGGCGCTATATGCGATGAGGATGTGAATGAATGCAATATAGATATGTGCAAAAACGAAGCAACATGCGTAAACTCTTTAGGATCATTTAGCTGTGACTGTCCCGCCGGTTTTCGCGTAAATATCTGTATTGATGATGTAAATGAATGCGAATTTGAGATTTGTGGAATTAATGGACATTGCCAAAACACACACGGTTCCTTCGATTGCAAATGCCAAGAGGGTTTTATGGGACAAACTTGTGATGTTGATCTTGACGAATGCCTAGACAATCCGTGCAGAAACAGCGCAATATGCCGAAATACATTTGGTTCCTACCGATGTGAATGCGTCCAAGGCTGGCATGGTAAACTATGTGAAATCGATGCAGATGAATGCAGCGAGAATCCATGTAGCAACGGTGGAACGTGTAGCAATACGAATGGTTCGTTCACTTGCCAATGCATTGAAGGATTCACTGGTGCAAACTGTTCCAATAACCTCGATGAATGCCTTGACTCGCCATGTGGAGAGTTTGGAACATGTGTTGATACTGTTGGCTCATTTGTTTGTCAATGTGTGGACGGAATGGCAGGAATTCGTTGCAATGAAGATATTGATGAATGTTCTATAAATCCTTGTATGAACAAGGGAACCTGTCAGAACATGCATGGAAGCTTTTCCTGTCTCTGTGTAGACGGCTACATTGGGCATACATGCTCCATAGACAAAAACGAATGTGACTATATCGAATGCCAAAATAATGGTACATGCATAAATGAACATGGTTCTTTCCATTGTAAATGTCCAGACACGGTTTCAGGTACTTATTGTTCTGTTGATGTTGACGAGTGTAGTTCTTCACCGTGCCAGAATGATGGGAAATGCCTGAACATGTTTGGTTCTTTCGCGTGTGAATGTAGCAACGGTTTCAAAGGGGTCATTTGTGAAATTGATGTAAATGCATGTCGGAGTAGTCCGTGTGACAATGGTGGGGAATGTATCAATTCGAACAGTTCGTTTCTGTGTGTTTGTTCAGAACGCTATACCGGGCCAGTCTGTGGCGATACTTTGGATCATTGTTCTAATATTAGATGTGGTAACAGGGGCACGTGTATCGTTACAGACAACGTCGTTAGATGCGTCTGTCCAGACGGTATATCGGGCACACATTGTGAGATCACTCTCAACGATGGATATGATTCGACAGGTAGGTATCGATACGGCAGCATGCCTTGTGTCGTAGTTATTATCACTTCCCTAATATTTTTTATCCGTTAACGATAGAGGCAGTAACGAAATATACAATTTTTTTATACTTTATTTATTTTACGATTGCGAAGCAAGTTTTCACAACTTATATTAATCACTCTCGTTGGCTCGGATAAAAGCGTAAATGCGGTCATTCATGTGGGAGGAAACCGGAGTACCCGGAGAAAACCCACCTGTCGGATCTGGCGACCATCGTATATACAATTGGCAGTAATCTTGGGACAATTGGCAGTAATCTGGGAATTAGGGTTAGGGCTAAATTTGATCTTCAATTGAAGAGCATTCTATTGTTCAGCTTTAGTTTACTGCTACCTGTTTTGTGGGATTACTGCCTCTATCCCTAACCTTATCAACCTATACCGTAAACTACATAGACGATTACGAAACTCAACTCGGATTAATTTCGCCCATATTTCATTAAGTTCAACATTCACTGAACTACTTTAAAAACGCACCAATTTTGTCGGGAGTATATTTTTGGCGTAAGACCCGTTTTCAAAAATAGCATGTTCCTACCATTAATATGTGTTTTACGTTTACTTATCGTCGCTACCGGTTGCCCATATGAGCGACGCCTCCTGAAGAGATTAGTTATTTTAGATTTTGGAGGATAGTGCATGATACAGACAGAGACCCATTCCAGAATCTCCTCTGGTTCTTTTACGTGCACGGTGTAAAGCACCGACACGAGACCTCGGTTTAACGTCCCATCTGAAAGACTGTTAATTTTATTAGGGTCAGACGGGGGATCGAACCTGCGATCCCTGGATTACCAGTCCAGCGTGTTACCACTGCGTGTTACAATCCGTCTGTATTGCATATGTGCGAAAATCAACCCTATATATGTAGTGAGTCGTTCGGTGTACTCTCATGGGAAGGGCCAACTACAAAATTTTAATGTTCTTCAGAACTTTCTGCCCGACCTATTTACCTGGACTCTTATTACAATTGTAGTTTGATTTTTGTATACATGTATATACAGCAATATAATATGATTAAACATAATTTTGACTAATACTGTTTAACAGTACTGAATATACGTACATTGGTTTGGTTTAAGCCGATTTTATTTGTCTATATTATAAACATAGAAACGTTACCAATACGTACATACTCTTGATTAACTTCGACAAGCGCCATATCTGACGTCCAGTGGTAACACGCTGGACTGGTAATCCAGGGATCGCAGGTTCGATCCCCCATCTGAACCTAATAAAATTAACAGTCTTTCAGATGGGACTTTAAACCGAGGTCTCGTGTCGGTGCTGTACACCGTGCACGTAAAAGAACCAGAGACTCTGGAATGGGCTTCTGTCTGTATCATTGCACTATCCTCCAAAAATCTAAAATAACTAATCTTTTCAGGAGGCGTCGCTCATATGGGCAACCGGTAGCGACGATAAATAAACGTAAAACACACACACACAAGCGCCATAACTTGTAACTACACGTATTTTGTAAACGACTTTGATCAATTTTGACCCACATTAAGCAGTATACCGTACATAAATGATCATTCTTAATGGCAACAAGATAATGCTATTCAACGTTGAATATTATAACACTCAGGTATTCCACATGACGATGCCGACGTAGAAGTACAGAACATGGAAAGAAACGAAATCACCAGCGCCAATGATGAGCATAACTTGCATCAATTTCAAACACAGACAGATGATAAGGTAGAGTAACCGGTCTAATACTAAAGCAGACGTACATATATATGATACGTTGTCGTTGAAGTAACCAGTCCAATATTAATGCAGACTCACAGGTATGTGATCAGGTGAAGTAACCAGTCCAATATTAATGCAGAATCACAGGTATATGATCAGGTGAAGTAACCAGTCCAATATTAATGCAGAATCACAGGTATATGAGCAGGAGAAGTAACCAGTCCAATATTAATGCAGAATCACAGATATATGATCAGGTGCAGTAACCAGTCCAATATTAATGCAGAATCACAGATATATGATCAAGTGAAGTAACCAGTCCAATATTAATGCATATTCACAGATATATGATCAGGTGAAGTAACCAGTCCAATATTAATGCAGAATCACAGATACATGATCAGGAGAAGTAACCAGTCCAATATTAATGCAGAATCACAGGTATATGAGCAGATGAAGTAACCAGTCCAATATTAATGCAGAATCACAGATATATGATCAGGTGAAGTAACCAGTCCAATATTAATGCAGATTCACAGGTATATGAGCAGGTGAAGTAACCAGTCCAATATTAATGCAGAATCACAGATATGTGATCAGGTGAAGTAACCAGTCCAATATTAATGCAGACTCACAGATATGTGATCAGGTGAAGTAACCAGTCCAATATTAATGCAGAATCACAGATATGTGATCAGGTGAAGTAACCAGTCCAATATTAATGCAGAATCACAGGTATATGAGCAGGAGAAGTAACCAGTCCAATATTAATGCAGAATCACAGGTATATGAGCAGGTGAAGTAACCAGTCCAATATTAATGCAGAATCACAGATATGTGATCAGGTGAAGTAACCAGTCCAATATTAATGCAGAATCACAGGTATATGATCAGGTGAAGTAACCAGTCCAATATTAATGCAGAATCACAGGTATATGATCAGGTGAAGTAACCAGTCCAATATTAATGCAGAATCACAGATCTATGATCAGGTGAAGTAACCAGTCCAATATTAATGCAGAATCACAGGTATATGATCATGTGAAGTAACCAGTCCAATATTAATGCAGAATCACAGATCTATGATCAGGTGAAGTAACCAGTCCAATATTAATGCAGACTCACAGGTATGTGATCAGGTGAAGTAACCAGTCCAATATTAATGCAGAATCACAGGTATATGATCAGGTGAAGTAACCAGTCCAATATTAATGCAGAATCACAGATATGTGATCAGGTGAAGTAACCAGTCCAATATTGATGCAGAATCACAGGTATATGATCATGTGAAGTAACCAGTCCAATATTAATGCAGAATCACAGGTATATGATCATGTGAAGTAACCAGTCCAATATTAATGCAGAATCACAGATTTATGATCAGGTGAAGTAACCAGTCCAATATTAATGCAGACTCACAGATATATGAGCAGGTGAAGTAACCAGTCCAATATTAATGCAGAATCACAGATCTATGATCAGGTGAAGTAACCAGTCCAATATTAATGCAGACTCACAGATCTATAATCAGGTGAAGTAACCAGTCCAATATTAATGCAGAATCACAGGTATATGATCAGGTGAAGTAACCAGTCCAATATTAATGCAGAATCACAGGTATATGAGCAGGTGAAGTAACCAGTCCAATATTAATGCAGAATCACAGGTATATGATCAGGTGAAGTAACCAGTCCAATATTAATGCAGAATCACAGGTATATGATCAGGTGAAGTAACCAGTCCAATATTAATGCAGAATCACAGGTATATGATCAGGTGAAGTAACCAGTCCAATATTAATGCAGAATCACAGATATATGATCATGTCAAGTAACCAGTCCAATATTAATGCAGAATCACAGATTTATGATCAGGTGAAGTAACCAGTCCAATATTAATGCAGAATCACAGGTATATGATCAGGTCAAGTAACCAGTCCAATATTAATGCAGAATCACAGGTACATGATCAGGTCAAGTAACCAGTCCAATATTAATGCAGAATCACAGGTATATGATCAGGTCAAGTAACCAGTCCAATATTAATGCAGAATCACAGGTATATGAGCAGGTGAAGTAACCAGTCCAATATTAATGCAGAATCACAGGTATATGATCAGGTGAAGTAACCAGTCCAATATTAATGCAGAATCACAGGTATATGAGCAGGTGAAGTAACCAGTCCAATATTAATGCAGAATCACAGGTATATGAGCAGGTGAAGTAACCAGTCCAATATTAATGCAGAATCACAGGTATATGAGCAGGTGAAGTAACCAGTCCAACATTAATGCAGAATCACAGGTATATGATCAGGTGAAGTAACCAGTCCAATATTAATGCAGAATCACAGGTATATGATCAGGTGAAGTAACCAGTCCAATATTAATGCAGAATCACAGGTATATGATCAGGTGAAGTAACCAGTCCAATATTAATGCAGAATCACAGGTATATGAGCAGGTGAAGTAACCAGTCCAATATTAATGCAGAATCACAGGTATATGATCAGGTGAAGTAACCAGTCCAATATTAATGCAGAATCACAGGTATATGATCAGGTGAAGTAACCAGTCCAATATTAATGCAGAATCACAGGTATATGATCAGGTGAAGTAACCAGTCCAATATTAATGCAGAATCACAGATATATGATCAGGTGAAGTACCCAGTCCAATATTCATGTATTATTTTGCATTTAAATTTATTACTTTCGCCTGTATTATTTTGAATTCAGGATAATTGGGCTTCGACGAACTGGTTTGCGATATTTATTATTACTGCTGTGGTTGTGATATTATGCCTGATACCGGTTGCACTTTACGTCAGGAAAACAAGGTACATGTTACTATTAACACCACTTCAACTTTTATGCAGGCACACATTTTGTTTATACAAGTATTTGTAAAGAAGCTTCTACAATTTATCTTAATCGCTGTCTTCGCTGCCTTCTCACTAATGTGCGAGGAAACCGGAGTACCTCGAGAAAACCCATTTTTCAGATCAGTAGACCACCATACTATGTTAATACTTACAGGTGGGTTTTTCTCCGGGTACTCCGGTTTCCTCCCACACGAATAACCACAAATACGCTTTCATCCGCGCCAACGAGAGTGATTAATATAAGTTGTTAAAACTTGCTTCGCAATCGTTGTAAAATAAATAACGTTTAAAATAAATGTTAATACTTGTTTGTGTTTGGAGTTTAAGTTCGCAGCTCAGGTCATATGGCGACTATCCAGCAATTATTGGCGGAGGAAGATGCTAGTGCCCCTCCGAGCTGTACACTTGCAAAATGGTCTAGGGGTTAACCCCCAACATACACCATCCAGCACCTCATTGTGGTTCAAAATCCACACTGTCCCTTTTCTGCCCCACCTTGCCACTTTTCTGACTGACACTGCCCCTTTCCCCACTCTAGAATAAACCCTAAATACACACATGTATGCAATGCACAGTTCATCAATAACCAAATAAGGCATGTTTACATATTTATTTCCGGTAGGGCCTACATACATTGTAGAGTTAAGAGAGAGGACTCGCTAGATGTGGTGCAGTATTATCATGTTTACATATGTATTTCCGACACATTGTAGAGTTAAGAGAGAGGACGCGCTAGATGTAGTGCAGTATTATCATGTTTACATATTTATTTCCGGTACATTGTAGAGTTAACAGTGAGGACGTGCTAGATGTAGTGCGGTATTATCATGTTTACATATTTATATCCGGCACATTGTAGAGTTAACAGAGAGGACGCGCTAGATGTAGTGCAGTATTATCATGTTTACATATGTATTTCCGGCACATTGTAGAGTTAACAGAGAGGACGCGCTAGATGTAGTGCAGTATTATCATGTTTACATATTTATTTCCGGTACATTGTAGAGTTAACAGAGAGGACGCGCTAGATGTAGTGCAGTATTATCATGTTTACATATTATATCCGACACATTGTAGAGTTAACAGAGAGGACGCGCTAGATGTAGTGCAGTATTATCATGTTTACATATTTATTTCCGGCACATTGTAGAGTTAAAGAGAGGACGCGCTAGATGTAGTGCAGTATTATCATGTTTACATATTTATATCCGGCACATTGTAGAGTTAACAGAGAGGACGCGCTAGATGTAGTGCAGTATTATCATGTTTACATATTTATTTCCGGCACATTGTAGAGTTAACAGAGAGGACGCGCTAGATGTAGTGCAGTATTATCATGTTTACATATTTATTTCCGACACATTGTAGAGTTAACAGAGAGGACGCGCTAGATGTAGTGCAGTATTATCATGTTTACATATGTATATCCGACACATTGTAGAGTTAACAGAGAGGACGCGCTAGATGTAGTGCAGTATTATCATGTTTACATATTTATTTCCGGCACATTGTAGAGGTAAGAGAGAGGACGCGCTAGATGTAGTGCAGTATTATCATGTTTACATATGTATTTCCGACACATTGTAGAGTTAACAGAGAGGACGCGCTAGATGTAGTGCAGTATTATCATGTTTACATATGTATATCCGACACATTGTAGAGTTAACAGAGAGGACGCGCTAGATGTAGTGCAGTATTATCATGTTTACATATTTATTTCCGGTACATTGTAGAGTTAACAGAGAGGACGCGCTAGATGTAGTGCAGTATTATCATGTTTACATATTTATTTCCGACACATTGTAGAGTTAACAGAGAGGACGCGCTAGATGTAGTGCAGTATTATCATGTTTACATATTTATTTCCGGCACATTGTAGAGTTAACAGAGAGGACGCTAGATGTAGTGCAGTATTATCATGTTTACATATTTATTTCCGGCACATTGTAGAGTTAACAGAGAGGACGCGCTAGATGTAGTGCAGTATTATCATGTTTACATATTTATTTCCGGCACATTGTAGAGTTAAGAGAGAGGACGCGCTAGATGTAGTGCAGTATTATCATGTTTACATATTTATTTCCGGCACATTGTAGAGTTAACAGAGAGGACGCGCTAGATGTAGTGCAGTATTATCATGTTTACATATTTATTTCCGCACATTGTAGAGTTAAAGAGGACGCGCTAGATGTAGTGCAGTATTATCATGTTTACATATTTATTTCCGACACATTGTAGAGTTAAGAGAGAGGACGCGCTAGATGTAGTGCAGTATTATCATGTTTACATATGTATTTCCGACACATTGTAGAGTTAAGAGAGAGGACGCGCTAGATGTAGTGCAGTATTATCATGTTTACATATTTATTTCCGGCACATTGTAGAGTTAACAGAGAGGACGCGCTAGATGTAGTGCAGTATTATCATGTTTACATATTTATTTCCGGCACATTGTAGAGTTAACAGAGAGGACGCGCTAGATGTAGTGCAGTATTATCATGTTTACATATGTATTTCCGGCACATTGTAGAGTTAACAGAGAGGACCGCTAGAGTAGTCAGTATTATCATGTTACATATTATTCCGCACATTGTAGAGTACAGAGAGGACGCGCTAGATGTAGTGCAGTATTATCATGTTTACATATTTATTTCCGTACATTGTAGAGTTAACAGAGAGGACGCGCTAGATGTAGTGCAGTATTATCATGTTTACATATTTATATCCGACACATTGTAGAGTTAACAGAGAGGACGCGCTAGATGTAGTCAGATTACATGTTACAAATCCGACACATTGTAGAGAAAGAAGACGCGCTAAGTATGCAGTATTATCATGTTTACATATTTATTTCCGGCACATTGTAGAGTTAACAGAGAGGACGCGCTAGATGTAGTGCAGTATTATCATGTTTACATATTTATATCCGGCACATTGTAGAGTTAACAGAGAGGACGCGCTAGATGTAGTGCAGTATTATCATGTTTACATATTTATTTCCGGCACATTGTAGAGTTAAGAGAGAGGACGCGCTAGATGTAATGCAGTATTATCATGTTTACATATTTATTTCCGGCACATTGTAGAGTTAACAGAGAGGACGCGCTAGATGTAGTGCAGTATTATCATGTTTACATATGTATATCCGACACATTGTAGAGTTAACAGAGAGGACGCGCTAGATGTAGTGCAGTATTATCATGTTTACATATTTATTTCCGGCACATTGTAGAGTTAACAGAGAGGACGCGCTAGATGTAGTGCAGTATTATCATGTTTACATATTTATTTCCGGCACATTGTAGAGTTAAGAGAGAGGACGCGCTAGATGTAGTGCAGTATTATCATGTTTACATATGTATTTCCGACACATTGTAGAGTTAACAGAGAGGACGCGCTAGATGTAGTGCAGTATTATCATGTTTACATATTTATTTCCGACACATTGTAGAGTTAAGAGAGAGGACGCGCTAGATGTAGTGCAGTATTATCATGTTTACATATTTATTTCCGGCACATTGTAGAGTTAAGAGAGAGGACGCGCTAGATGTAGTGCAGTATTATCATGTTTACATATTTATTTCCGACACATTGTAGAGTTAACAGAGAGGACGCGCTAGATGTAGTGCAGTATTATCATGTTTACATATTTATTTCCGACACATTGTAGAGTTAACAGAGAGGACGCGCTAGATGTAGTGCAGTATTATCATGTTTACATATTTATTTCCGGTACATTGTAGAGTTAACAGAGAGGACGCGCTAGATGTAGTGCAGTATTATCATGTTTACATATTTATTTCCGGCACATTGTAGAGTTAACAGAGAGGACGCACTAGATGTAGTGCAGTATTATCATGTTTACATATTTATTTCCGGTACATTGTAGAGTTAACAGTGAGGATGCGCTAGATGTAGTGCAGTATTATCATGTTTACATATTTATATCCGACACATTGTAGAGGTAACAGAGAGGACGCGCTAGATGTAGTGCAGTATTATCATGTTTACATATTTATTTCCGGTACATTGTAGAGTTAACAGAGAGGACGCGCTAGATGTAGTGCAGTATTATCATGTTTACATATTTATTTCCGACACATTGTAGAGTTAACAGAGAGGACGCGCTAGATGTAGTGCAGTATTATCATGTTTACATATTTATTTCCGACACATTGTAGAGGTAAGAGAGAGGACGCGCTAGATGTAGTGCAGTATTATCATGTTTACATATTTATTTCCGGCACATTGTAGAGTTAAGAGAGAGGAAGCGCTAGATGTAGTGTAGTATTATCATGTTTACATATTTATTTCCGGCACATTGTAGAGTTAAGAGAGAGGACGCGCTAGATGTAGTGCAGTATTATCATGTTTACATATTTATTTCCGGCACATTGTAGAGTTAAGAGAGAGGACGCGCTAGATGTAGTGCAGTATTATCATGTTTACATATTTATTTCCGGCACATTGTAGAGTTAACAGAGAGGACGCACTAGATGTAGTGCAGTATTATCATGTTTACATATTTATTTCCGACACATTGTAGAGTTAACAGAGAGGACGCGCTAGATGTAGTGCGGTATTATCATGTTTAGATATTTATTTCCGACACATTGTAGAGGTAACAGAGAGGACGCGCTAGATGTAGTGCGGTATTATCATGTTTACATATGTATATCCGACACATTGTAGAGTTAAGAGAGAGGACGCGCTAGATGTAGTGCAGTATTATCATGTTTACATATTTATTTCCGGCACATTGTAGAGTTAACAGAGCGGACGCGCTAGATGTAGTGCAGTATTATCATGTTTACATATGTATATCCGACACATTGTAGAGTTAACAGAGAGGACGCGCTAGATGTAGTGCAGTATTATTATGTTTACATATTTATTTCCGACACATTGTAGAGTTAACAGAGAGGACACGCTAGATGTAGTGCGGTATTATCATGTTTACATATGTACTTCCGGCACATTGTAGAGTTAACAGAGAGGACGCGCTAGATGTAGTGCAGTATTATCATGTTTACATATTTATTTCTGGCACATTGTAGAGTTAACAGAGAGGACGCGCTAGATGTAGTGCAGTATTATCATGTTTACATATTTATTTCCGGCACATTGTAGAGTTAACAGAGAGGACGCGCTAGATGTAGTGCGGTATTATCATGTTTACATATTTATTTCCGGCACATTGTAGAGTTAAGAGAGAGGATGCGCTAGATGTAGTGCAGTATTATCATGTTTACATATTTATTTCCGGCACATTGTAGAGTTAAGAGAGAGGATGCGCTAGATGTAGTGCAGTATTATCATGTTTACATATTTATTTCCGGCACATTGTAGAGTTAAGAGAGAGGAGCGCTAGATGTAGTGCAGTATTATCATGTTTACATATTTATTTCCGACACATTGTAGAGTTAACAGAGAGGACGCGCTAGATGTAGTGCAGTATTATCATGTTTACATATTTATTTCCGGCACATTGTAGAGTTAACAGAGAGGACGCGCTAGATGTAGTGCAGTATTATCATGTTTACATATTTATTTCCGGCACATTGTAGAGTTAACAGAGAGGACGCGCTAGATGTAGTGCAGTATTATCATGTTTACATATTTATTTCCGGTACATTGTAGAGTTAACAGTGAGGACGCGCTAGATGTAGTGCAGTATTATCATGTTTACATATTTATATCCGACACATTGTAGAGGTAACAGAGAGGACGCGCTAGATGTAGTGCAGTATTATCATGTTTACATATTTATTTCCGGCACATTGTAGAGTTAACAGAGAGGACGCGCTAGATGTAGTGCAGTATTATCATGTTTACATATTTATTTCCGACACATTGTAGAGGTAACAGAGAGGACGCGCTAGATGTAGTGCAGTATTATCATGTTTACATATTTATTTCCGACACATTGTAGAGTTAACAGAGAGGACGCGCTAGATGTAGTGCAGTATTATCATGTTTACATATTTATTTCCGACACATTGTAGAGTAAGAGAGAGGACGCGCTAGATGTAGTGCAGTATTATCATGTTTACATATTTATTTCCGGCACATTGTAGAGTTAACGAGAGGACGCGCTAGATGTAGTGCAGTATTATCATGTTTACATATTTATTTCCGACACATTGTAGAGTTAACAGAGAGGACGCGCTAGATGTAGTGCAGTATTATCATGTTTACATATTTATTTCCGGCACATTGTAGAGTTAAGAGAGAGGACGCGCTAGATGTAGTGCAGTATTATCATGTTTACATATTTATTTCCGACACATTGTAGAGTTAACAGAGAGGACGCGCTAGATGTAGTGCAGTATTATCATGTTTACATATGTATATCCGACACATTGTAGAGTTAACAGAGAGGACGCGCTAGATGTAGTGCAGTATTATCATGTTTACATATTTATTTCCGACACATTGTAGAGTTAACAGAGAGGACGCGCTAGATGTAGTGCAGTATTATCATGTTTACATATTTATTTCCGACACATTGTAGAGTTAACAGAGAGGACGCGCTAGATGTAGTGCAGTATTATCATGTTTACATATTTATTTCCGACACATTGTAGAGTTAACAGAGAGGACGCGCTAGATGTAGTGCAGTATTATCATGTTTACATATTTATTTCCGGCACATTGTAGAGTTAACAGAGAGGACGCGCTAGATGTAGTGCAGTATTATCATGTTTACATATTTATTTCCGGCACATTGTAGAGTTAACAGAGAGGACGCGCTAGATGTAGTGCAGTATTATCATGTTTACATATTTATTTCCGGCACATTGTAGAGTTAAGAGAGAGGACGCTAGATGTAGTGCAGTATTATCATGTTTACATATTTATTTCCGGCACATTGTAGAGTTAACAGAGAGGACGCGCTAGATGTAGTGCAGTATTATCATGTTTACATATTTATTTCCGGCACATTGTAGAGTTAAGAGAGAGGACGCGCTAGATGTAGTGCAGTATTATCATGTTTACATATTTATTTCCGGCACATTGTAGAGTTAAGAGAGAGGATGCGCTAGATGTAGTGCAGTATTATCATGTTTACATATTTATTTCCGGCACATTGTAGAGTTAAGAGAGAGGACGCGCTAGATGTAGTGCAGTATTATCCAACAGCAGAAGATCGGTCAGTTCATGGATTTGACAATGTAGTATATGGTATAGAAACAGTTCCACTCTATGGTCAAGCTATAGAGTGTCAACTCCGCCAACCAAATGCTGAGTACCAGCCCCAGCATCCATACGCTGAGTACCAGCTCCAACAACCAAATACTGAGTACCAGCCCCAGCATCCATACGACGAGTACCAGCTCCAACAACCACAATATGAGCACCAGCCCCAACAACCAAATGCGAAGTATGAACCACAACCACATGCTGAATACCAGCCCACACAACCATCTGAACAGGAGGAACCAACTGAGCACACAAATCAAGAACACACTTGATCATCATAATAGTTATAATTACCCTATCCGACTGTAGTGTGCGGAGTTCATACAAGAGGAAACGTGTTGTGTTAATGATCCTGTTGTAGAGTGTCGGATTTGGAATCGACGGGACCCGGGTCGGATACCCAGTTTGTATGTAGTGTCATTTAGCAAGGCAACATCCATTGCTTAACCGACTAGGTCGGCATAGTAAACATTTGCCAACAGAAACAATGACAATGTACATGCCAGCGTTGCAGCTCTGTCCGTAACCTATTCAACACCAAATAACTGACATGGACTGGTACATGATATTCTTAGACAAATAAATTAATAAGAAAATTATAGTTGGACCAGTTCATTTATCGAAATGGGTAGTTTCATCTAAAATAGTAATATTACTGGCAAAAAGTGCAGATCCTGATGAGACGGCTCGTCACGAGCCGGCTCATCTGGATCTACACTTTTTGTAATCCTATTTAGATGTCTGTGGTGTTGAAAAGGGAAGAAAGAAAAAGAAGAAAATATTGAGTTATATTAATCAATGTTAGTGTTTTATAGTATCAACTAATCACAGTAAATATGATTTGTTGTACAGGGTTTTATAGTATCAACTAATCACAGTAAATATGATTTGTTGTACAGGGTTTTATAGTATCAACCAATCACAGTAAATACGATTTGTTGTACAGGGTTTTATAGTATCAACTAATCACAGTAAATATGATTTGTTGTACGAGGTTTTATAGTATCAACCAATCAATGTATGGGGTTGATTAGGACGAACATGTAGCATGAGAATGGTGTGATTAGGACGAACATGTAGCATGAGAATGGTGTGATTAGGACGAACATGTAGCATGAGAATGGTGTGATTAGGACGAACATGTAGCATGAGAATGGTGTGATTAGGACGAACATGTAGCATGAGAATGGTGTGATTAGGACGAACATGTAGCATGAGAATGGTGTGATTAGGACGAACATGTAGCATGAGAATGGTGTGATTAGGACGAACATGTAGCATGAGAATGGTGAAACACTATGTTGATGATCAGGGATATTATTTATAAAGTATTTCTAATAGGTCACATGGTTGTGTTTATTTTCCTTGTCAGCCTCTTATCTCATTACTTTCATAGCAGTTTTTAGACTTAGGTCAAGATCAGCAATTTTCGCACAGCTTTTAACATACATTGTAATATATATATTGTCATTTATGTAAACATTTTAATATAACAAGATTTTATACATGTCATCTTATAAACTGAAACCATTATTATTATTTGTTATATATTGTTGATGTCGGTCAAAACTATGCATAGTTTATGTTAATTGTATGTACCATGCCGACAGTAAATAAAATTTGATTTAAATTTGAATTTGATTTGAAATATCTGCAGACAAACATGCTGAGATGTAATCATAATTGAGGAACAGCCGAGTTTGTCAAGTGCTCAGCATTTCGCAAGCAATAAAACAACGTGGAGTTGTCTTCTGAACTGTACAAAGAAAAACGAATAACATGCTACCACTGCAATAACAATAACATATGACTGAACAAGTGATAATAACACTACATGTAGTTGATTGTCACCCACAGTGAATTCAGTTTATTTCCAGATACAAATATAATACCTAGAAACATATATGCTATAACAACAAAGTCATGGTGGCACAAACTCACTCACCCGAAAAGTCATCCAAATGTCACAACAAATATTGTGGGTCAAATCTGACAACAGCTCAAGAAGAGAAGTCATCCAAATATCACAACAAACATTGTGGGTCAAATCTGACAACAGCTCAAGAAAAGAAGTCATCCAAATATCACAACAAACATTGTGGGTCAAATCTGACAACAGCTCAAGAAGAGAGGTCATCCAAATATCACAACTAGGGTTCTTTTATGAAAATAAAGGAATTAATTCCTACAAAAGCGATTTTTGGTATATGCAATATATAGGGTGTCTTAACTAACATAGTAAAAGTCCACCACAGTCTTCTGATGCTAAATGCCTTTTTGGGGGGTAAAACTTTGAAAATATAAACAAAACTGCGAATTTCTGCAATCCGCCTATAACTCCATCTTTATTTGTCTTAGGAAGTTAAAATTGGCCATGGAAGTATAAATATAAATTGCGCAGATTAAAGCCATTACCGTTTTTAAAAACAATCCAATATGGTGGCAAAAATACAAAATGGCTGCCGAAAATTCGTTTTTCAAGATATATCAATATTTTTACATATACAAAGTAATGGTGTCCTACATAAACGATTGTATGGTGTATTTATTGTATAGAATGTGAAATACAACATGTGAAAAGGTCATGAGAGTCCATTGCTGCTGGTCAATTTAGAATATCCAATATGGCATCAAAACACAGAACTATGCAAATTAGCATCAATGAATATTACACGTATACATTATTGTAATAATCTGGATTTGACAATGTGGTCGCAGAAAACAAACATAGGAAATGTTAAAACTGGTACTGGTTCTCAATTAGTGTACTATCAAATTCACATTCCAAGATGATTACAAATCTATTTTATGTGCAGACATTTATGCACAATGTAAACTGCTAGTAGTCAGGTTCAAAGTCTGGATGTACTGAATTTTCACAACTAAATCCTTTGCAGGAACTACATTCAAGGCCAACTTTTTTGCAGCTGCATGCCTTTGTTTTACAGCCTCTAGAACAAGTACAACGCACAACCTTCAATATATGTACTGGAGCTGGACCTTTCCTAGTTGTCACAGGGAATAGCCTGTCTCCAATTAGTTCCCAGCCCCAGTCCGTTGGATTCAGTGCATCATCACATTTCCAGTCCTGTACTTGCAGGTAAACTCGCAAGCTGTGGAATTCTGCAGCATCAGAGGTTGGGGGAGTTGTTTCGGATCAACAAACATGGTACTTTTGGCTACCTTTTCGACAAACTTGCTCAACAAACTTGTCCAATGTTTTCCACGACTACCTTTGTATAGATACACGAGAGCTTGTTCCCCACTGCTGACAATATTCTCTTTTGTCACCTCTGTTGGTGGTGTATGAAACACTGATGCAACATGATGGAATACTACACTCTTTTCAAATGCTTTCAGAGCAGTCCCTTTTCCTAAGCCATACACTTTTGACGTCGTATAGCACCCCAACACAGCATGTAAGAACAATATGTTCCTACAAACATCGTCGCCAAGGTACGCTTGTAGTTTGTGTATATCCCAACATATACTACGGTTGAATTTGGGCCTAGGCTGTAGATATACAGGGTGCGAGTCATGTGATGTGTGATAACACAATAACACCAATAGGTCAGTGTCATCTCCGACCAATATGGTTGGTTTTGACTATGAACGGCGTACAGCTGTTAATACGATGAGTAAATCGGCATCGGCAACGGCGTGTGATGTTTCTATGCCCTCACTGTTCTTTTTCCCTGACAACATGTTTATGAAGAGCTGTTTGTTTGTTGGGTTAGCTAGAAATGTTTTCTTTTTCCCTCTAAATGTGCTGGATTGGGTAAATATTACTTCTGTACCAACCATTCCTGCAGTTCTACGACCACGAGTGCTGTCTTTAGTAGTTGGCCCATTGTCATAACCATCAAAGGCAACAATGCAAACTGGACGTATGTAGAACAAATGTCATCAAATATCTGACCACTTTCCCAAGGAATCCACTGCAGCAACATAACACCATCAACAACATGATAACTATCACCAGGATCATGTGTTCTCGGACTAGGATTGTCGGCTGACTTCATAGCATTCGCTAATACAGGTTTGTCTGCTACTCTCATTTGTCTGGATGATTCAAATAATGCCGGTGGGTGTGTGCATAACTCATATGTATGTGGAAGATCGGGTTCATTAGTCATTCTGTTAGCCGCACTAACTAATCTCTGGAACAACAACTGAGGGTCAATTTTGAACGCAGATTTATCATTCATAGGCACGACTGCATCTTTCCTCTTGAACGAGAACTCGTTTACTTTTTGGCCAGCCATCTTTGTCACAATATTCTCTCCAATCTGCTTTGCCTGATCAGCAGTACTGTCATACGACACTACCCCACTTGTTATGCTTTTGAGATCATATTCGGTTTTGAATGGGTTTCGTTCAAGTAGATACTCAGTTACCACTTGCATGTCTTTTTTATATCGCTTTCGCACTGATAAGTATGTATCTTTGTGTTGTTCACTTGAGGTATATATCGCACCAGAGAAGGTTTGCATTGCTTAATTAATAGACGATGTTGCAGGTCGAGAGAGTACCCACACGGCTCTTTGTATCTCAGTCATTCCTCTACCTCGAGTCAGTCCCCCTGCACTCTTCAAACTCCGCATAAGCACCTGCTCAATCACTAGATCTGTCGACAATCCAGCCCAATACCTATCACTCCGTCTAACAACATGAAACCCTTTCATGAAATATTCATAGAGCTTTGGGTATGTTTTCTGCAAGGCATTCATTTTCACTAGATACAAATAGGCTGATTTGGCATATAAGTTATGCCCAGATGCTGTGAAATATAGTAACATGGCCCTTAATGTCTTCATGTGTAACTGCCAGTTTCCTGTTCGCTCTGCTTTTATGAATTCTCTCAGTAATTCCACCATTTCAATATATTGCAACCACAATCGTGCTGTTCTACTGTTGCTGACAATATGCATCCATTCTGCTTTGAATTTTTGTGACTATTTCATCTTTACATGCCTGTTCAATGCCTATTTCTCCTGTCAATACATTGTCAAACAATTCCAGAGCAGATTCTAAATCAGCGTCAATCTCATGTGAAATCCCATCCATTGTTGATTCTCTATCAGTTTTCGAAACTGTATCATTCCTCATCTCATCAGAGATATTCTTACTTTTCCCATGTGTTGAGGTACTATCATTGTGAGTCTGTGGAATACTATCCTCATGTTCTACAGATTGCAAACTGCTCTGTGCGACATTCTCAATGTCCTCAAGATAAATTCCTTCTGCTTCGTGTTCCTGGCCATCAGTTTCATCCAGATCTCTACCAATCAGGTCGAGATTAAACACTTCACATACTATAAGTGACTGGAGGGCCATGTAAACCAGTCCATGACCTCTTAAGGCTCTAGCTACAGCTTTTCCGGTAAGCATATGACTCACTGCCTTTTCCGCATACACTGTTGTGATTACTTCCTGGAGACCCGAGTCGTTCATTATGTGTCCAAGGAAGCTTACCAAGTTTACAAGTTAATATGATAGTTCCATCCTAAATAAATCAGTGTGTCTGTTCTGAAATGTGTTGCTCTGTATACCCGAGAGTAATATGTTTGGCGCTCTTTTGAATTCTTCTATCTGCTTCTCTGCATTAATTGTTGATATAAACATGTGGTGTCATGAATATTTACAATAAACATTAACATTAAGCTAACTAATGAAAACTGTGTTCATGTAAACGCATCGGTAAAGCTTGAAAAGACATTTTTGGCGGCCATTTTGGATTTTGCAGCCATATTGGATTTTTTTCCGAAACGATAATGTCTCTAGTATTTGCGCTATATTCATTTATACATTCCTGGCAATTTTCAACTTCTTCAGACAAATATGGATGAAGTTATGGGCGGATTCCAGAAATTCACCATTTCGTCTACATTTTCAACTTTTTACCCCCAAAAAGGGCATTTAACATCGGAAGACTGTGGTGGACTTTTACTATCTTAGGTAAAACACCCTATATATTGCATATACCAAAAATCGCCTTTGTAGGAATTAATTCCTTTATTTGACATTTTTCTTTTAAAAGAACCCTACTAAAACATTGTGGGTCAAATCTGACAACAGCTCAAGAAGAGAAGTCATCCAAATGTCACAACAAATACTGTGGGTCAAATACTGTGGGTCAAATCTGACAACAGCTCAAGAGGAGAAGTCAAAGATTAGTTTTTCAATGGAAGATCCCAGGTGCCTCTCCGAGCAGTATTTAATGCATAGGCTGGCTCAAGCACCCGGGTAGAACCACTGACCTTGGATAGCTTCCTCACTTGACGTTGTACGTAAAAACCAGTTCATTATTAAACAGATCCGACAATAGACAATAAGAATCTGATAATCGGTAATAGAAACATACATGTATCATATAACAAAGGTTTTAAGTATCACAAACTATATTGCACAACAAATGAGGGATGTGAGTGGGAATAAAATACATACATTATACAGCCTAGGTTCAGGGGTGTGTGAGTGGGAATAAAATACATTATACAGCCTAGGTTCAGGGGTGTGTGAGTGGGAATAAAATACATTATACAGCCTAGGTTCAGGGGTGTGTGAGTGGGAATAAAATACATTATACAGCCTAGGTTCAGGGGTGTGTGAGTGGGAATAAAACATTATACAGCCTAGGTTCAGGGGTGTGTGAGTGGGAATAAAATACATTATACAGCCTAGGTTCAGGGGTGTGTGAGTGGGAATAAAATACATTATACAGCCTAGGTTCAGGGGTGTGTGAGTGGGAATAAAATACATTATACAGCCTAGGTTCAGGGGTGTGTGAGTGGGAATAAAATACATTATACAGCCTAGGTTCAGGGGTGTGTGAGTGGGAATATAATACATTATACAGCCTAGGTTCAGGGGTGTGTGAGTGGGAATAAAATACATTATACAGCCTAGGTTCAGGAGGATGTGAGTGGGAATAAAATACATTATACAGCCTAGGTTCAGGAGGATGTGAGTGGGAATAAAATACATTACACAGCCTAGGTTCAGGGGGATGTGAGTGGGAATAAAATACATTATACAGCCTAGGTTCAGGGGTATGTGAGTGGGAATAAAATACATTATACAGCCTAGGTTCAGGGGTATGTGAGTGGGAATAAAATACATTATACAGCCTAGGTTCAGGAGTGTGTGAGTGGGAATAAAATACATTATACAGCCTAGGTTCAGGGGTATGTGAGTGGGAATAAAATACATTATACAGCCTAGGTTCAGGGGGATGTGAGTGGGAATAAAATGCATTATACAGCCTAGGTTCAGGGGGATGTGAGTGGGAATAAAATACATACATTACACAGTCTAGGTTCAGGGGTGTGTGAGTGGGAATAAAATACATTATACAGTCTAGGTTCAGGGGGATGTGAGTAGGAATAAAATACATTATACAGCCTAGGTTCAGGGGTATGTGAGTGGGAATAAAATACATTACACAGCCTAGGTTCAGGGGTGTGTGAGTGGGAATAAAATACATTACACAGCCTAGGTTCAGGGGGATGTGAGTGGGAATAAAATACATTATACAGCCTAGGTTCAGGGGTGTGAGTGGGAATAAAATACATTATACAGCCTAGGTTCAGGGGTTGTGAGTGGGAATAAAATACATTATACAGCCTAGGTTCAGGGTGTGTGAGTGGGAATAAAATACATTATACAGCCTAGGTTCAGGGGTGTGAGTGGGAATAAAATACATTATACAGCCTAGGTTCAGGGGATGTGAGTGGGAATAAAATACATTATACAGCCTAGGTTCAGGAGGATGTGAGTGGGAATAAAATACATTACACAGCCTAGGTTCAGGGGGATGTGAGTGGGAATAAAATACATTATACAGCCTAGGTTCAGGGGTATGTGAGTGGGAATAAAATACATTATACAGCCTAGGTTCAGGGGTATGTGAGTGGGAATAAAATACATTATACAGCCTAGGTTCAGGAGTGTGTGAGTGGGAATAAAATACATTATACAGCCTAGGTTCAGGGGATGTGAGTGGGAATAAAATACATTACACAGTCTGGGTTCAGGGGGATATGAGTGGGAATACATACATTACACAGCCTAGGTTCAGGGGGATGTGAGTGGGAATACATACATTACACAGCCTAGGTTCAGGGGGATGTGAGTGGGAATACATACATTACACAGACTAGATTCAGGGGGATGTGAGTGGGAATACATACATTACACAGACTAGATTCAGGGGGATGTGAGTGGGAATACATACATTACACAGCCTAGGTTCAGGGGGGGGTGAGTGGGAATACATACATTACACAGACTAGATTCAGGGGGATGCGAGTGGGAATAAAATACATACATTACATTCACTAAGCGACCAATCAGGCAAACAGCTTGTTGAAATGTTCATGATGATAGTAACAATTAACATATTAGATATGCGGTTAATAAATGGAAGCGTATATATTGAACAATAGCACCGCAATCATGTACCAATGCTCGACTGACAAGTGTGTGAACACCGTTTTAATCTGTTCGGATATGAAGAAGTCATGACTGTAGAGTTAGATTTAATGGTGCTATACAACTATCATAGATTATCATTCCTTCAATTCGCGTAATTTGAACAAGCTCTTTTGTTCAGACTCAAAAGCATTACAAAAAAAAGATAAATGACAAAAATGAATTTAAGCATCCCAAAAAGCTAAATGACAAAGACGAATTTAAGAATTCCATAAAAGCTATATGACAAAGATGAATTTAAGAATTCCATAAAAGCTATATGACAAAGTTGAATTTAAGAATTCCATAAAAGCTATATGACAAAGTTGAATTTAAGAATTCCATACTAGCTAAATGACAAAAAACGAATTTAAGAATTCCATAAAAGCTATATGACAAAGTTGAATTTAAGAATTCCATACTAGCTAAATGACAAAGACGAATTTAAGAATTCCATAAAAGCTATATGACAAAGATGCTAATGAACTATTCGCAAAGTGTCTGTGTATGAAACCACGAGAGATGGATATACATGTATAAACACAAAGATAACTAGTAAGCCGATGTACACAAATTCTGCGCATAAAGGCTCACACAGTATTGATTCTCCACAAGTGGAAGCTACGTTAAATAAACAAACATTTTGCGAGCCTGATGAGCTCGATGTACCGATATTTTACTGTAAGTATTAAGTAAATGTTTATAATAGTAACAGGTGTTATATGTTTGTATGTTCGGGTTTTACACATTCATCAGCACCATTTTGGGCTATATAGCCGGTGGGCAGTTTACCCAACAACACCTTTCCTGGGCAGGCTCCAGCGGTTAACCAGTACTAAGTGCCCCAACCTCCGCAAGAAACTGCCAACTTTTTCATATAAATGAGACATGGCCTGAGGGCCTCGAACCAGTGACCATCAGTGATGATTTAATCGATTAAATTATGTTCTTTCCTCAAACACACATCTATTAAATAAATGTTCTTTCCTCAAACACACATCTATTAAATTATGTTCTTTCCTCAAACACACATCTATTAAATTATGTTCTTTCCTCAAACACACATCTATTAAATTATGTTCTTTCCTCAAACACACATCTATTAAATAAATGTTCTTTCCTCAAACACGCATCTATTAAATGTTGTCCTTGTCTATTACATGACGACCGTTGCTCAATCGAACTCTTTCAATGACACAAAGTCTTTCATCAGACGAGGCAACTTTAGATCGTTTAGCTTTTGTTGTGGAGAGGTTTGAATCTGGTGTCTGATTCGTACACGGCACAATTGTTGCAATGTGGGCGGGGTTTGGGACATTATAACTAGCATATCACAGAAATCCTTGTGTCTCAACAACTCTTTAGGAATGTCACCAGTTTTCTGTAAAGAGAAGCAAGTTTTATTAAAATCTGGTATCTTCTTCTTCTGATATAGTACTGACACCAATCTGGTGTATACTCATACTGACACCAATCTGGTGTATACTCATACTGGCAGGCCAATCTGGTGTATACTCATACTGACACCAATCTGGTGTATACTCATACTGGCAGGCCAATCTGGTGTATACTCATACTGACACCAATCTGGTGTATACTCATACTGGCAGGCCAATCTGGTGTATACTCATACTGATGTGCCAATCTGGTGTATACTCATACTGACACCAATCTGGTGTATACTCATACTGGCAGGCCAATCTGGTGTATACTCATACTGATGTGCCAATCTGGTGTATACTCATACTGGCACCAATCTGGTGTATACTCATACTGGCATCAATCTGGTGTATACTCATACTGGCATCAATCTGGTGTATACTCATACTGGCATCAATCTGGTGTATATTCATACTGGCATGCCAATCTGGTGTTTACTCATACTGGCATCATTCTGGTGTATACTCATACTGGCATCATTCTGGTGTATACTCATACTGGCATCAATCTGGTGTATACTCATACTGGCATCAATCTGGTGTATACTCATACTGGCATCATTCTGGTGTATACTCATACTGGCGGGCCATTCTGGTGTATACTCATACTGGCGGGCCATTCTGGTGTATACTCATACTGGCGGGCCAATCTGGTGTATATTCATACTGGCGGGCCAATCTGATGTATACTCATAATGGCGGGCCATTCTGGTGTATACTCATACTGATGTGCCAATCTGGTGTATACTCATACTGGCGGGCCATCCTGGTGTATACTCATACTGGCGTGCCAATCTGGTGTATACTCATACTGGCGGGCCAATCTGATGTATACTCATAATGGCGGGCCATTCTGGTGTATACTCATACTGGCGGGCCAATCTGGTGTATACTCATACTGGCGGGCCATTCTGGTGTATACTCATACTAGTGGGCCAATCTGGTGTATACTCATACTGATGTGCCAATCTGGTGTATACTCATACTGGCGGGCCATCCTGGTGTATACTCATACTGGCATGCCAATCTGGTGTATACTCATACTGGCGGGCCATTCTGGTGTATACTCATACTGGCGGGCCATTCTGGTGTATACTCATACTGGCGGGCCAATCTGGTGTATACTCATACTGGCGGGCCATTCTGGTGTATACTCATACTAGTGGGCCAATCTGGTGTATACTCATACTAGTGGGCCAATCTGGTGTATACTCATACTGGCGGGCCAATCTGGTGTATACTCATACTGACGGGCCATTCTGGTGTATACTCATACTAGTGGGCCAATCTGGTGTATACTCATACTGGCGGGCCAATCTGGTGTATACTCATACTGACGGGCCAATCTGGTGTATACTCATACTGGCGGGCCAATCTGGTGTATACTCATACTAGTGGGCCAATCTGGTGTATACTCATACTGGTGTGCCAATCACAGAAAGTGGCTGCTTAGCTCAGGTGGCTGCTTAATAGAGGTCAAATGTATAACAAAGTAACATATTGGGAATCTGGAAATTGGCTGATCAATGCAGGTTGGCTGCTTAATGGAGGTTACCACTAACACAGAGTTGACTGTACACTGTGAAAAGTATTACGGTCTATCAGGCCTCTCCAGCTATTATTGGTGGCGGAAGACTGCGAATGCCCCGAGCTGTATTTCAGGCACGGGCGGGTACACAGGTATAACCACCGACCTTCTGCAAGCCAGCTGGATATACTCCCTCACTTGATAGAATTTAGCATCTCCAATGGGATTCAAACCTATAGTGGCGCGGGGCAAGTGCAACCTGAGCTGCACCA
Source organism: Archivesica marissinica (assembly GCA_014843695.1). NCBI lineage: Eukaryota > Metazoa > Mollusca > Bivalvia > Venerida > Vesicomyidae > Archivesica > Archivesica marissinica. The sequence continues at coordinate 13,629,064 of CM026398.1, forward strand.
GTACTCCCTATTTTGAGCCCATGGGAATTGTTTCACATAGAATACAGAGATGACACTTGAGGGGGGGGGACAAACTTCTCCCTTATATACATTGCTCCATAGATTATATAGAGCACACTTCAAGCTGCTGCATATAGAGAATGTGTAGTAGAATACAGAGATGACACTTGAGGGGGTGAACAAACTTCTCCCTTATATACATTGCTCCATAGATTATATAGAGCACACTTCAAGCTGCTGCATATAGAGAATGTGTAGTAGAATACAGAGATGACACTTGAGGGGGTGAACAAACTTCTCCCTTATATACATTGCTCCATAGATTATATAGAGCACACTTCAAGCTGCTGCATATAGAGAATGTGTAGTAGAATACAGAGATGACACTTGAGGGGGTGAACAAACTTCTCCCTTATATACATTGCTCCATAGATTATATAGAGCACACTTCAAGCTGCTGCATATAGAGAATGTGTAGTAGAATACAGAGATGACACTTGAGGGGGTGAACAAACTTCTCCCTTATATACATTGCTCCATAGATTATATAGAGCACACTTCAAGCTGCTGCATATAGAGAATGTGTAGTAGAATACAGAGATGACACTTGAGGGGGTGAACAAACTTCTCCCTTATATACATTGCTCTATATAGAATATACAGAACACACTTCAATATAACAACTTCAAGCTTCTGCATAGTTTATACAAATTTATTTTAGCTCGATTGCGAAACAAGTTCTTTCAACTTATATTAATCACTCTCGAGACTTCATTCCTGATGGAATCCATCACCATGCCTAAGGGCACAATTGTAATGGCTCCAGTGGGACTAAAACTCAGGATCTTTCGCACCTGAAGCGAACGCGCATCCACGACTTCCATAATAGCTTCTGCATATAGAGAATGTGTAGTCGTCTAAGTCGTGAGTCAATAGAAGAGCTAAGATATGACATACCAGATTCTTAAACGATAGTTCAGCGCCTGCTGCTACCAGATAACGAATGACATCAATCTGTCCGCAAGAAGCCGCCAGGAACATTGGTGTAACACCCCAGTTGTCTGGCACATTTACATCAGCTCCATTCTAAGAAATAAATTACACAAAAAAGTGACCCTGTGGCATTTCTCTCTAAATAAATGTGGTTTTATTTGTTTTACAATTTTCATACAAAATCTTGTTTAGCAAGTTATGTCGGCAATTGTAAAGCACTCCTTCTATTCAAATGTTGTATTTAATGGTCATATTGTGAATTTTGACATTCCTCGTCACACCTTGACATTCCTCGCCACACCTTGATATCACTCGCCTTGACATCCCTCGCCACATCTTGACATTCCTTGCAACACCTTGGTATTCCTCGCAACACCTTGACATTCCTCGCCACACCTTGATATTCCTCGCAACACCTTGACATTCCTCGCCACACCTTGACATTCCTCGCCACACCTTGACATTCCTCGCCACACATTGACATCAATCGCCTTGACATCCCTCGCCACACCTTGATATTCCTCGCAACACCTTGACATTCCTCGCAACACCTTGACATTCCTTGCAACGCCTTGGTATTCCTCGCAACACCTTGACATTCCTCGCCACACCTTGACATTCCTCGCCACACCTTGATGTTCCTCGCCACACCTTGACATTCCTCGCCACACCTCGACATTCCTCATCATACCTTGACATCCCTCGCCACACCTTGACATCCCTCACCTTGACATTCCTCGTCACACCTTGACATCCCTTGTCACACCTTTACATTCCTCACCACACCTTGATATTCCTCGTCACACCTTGATATCCCTCACCACACCTTGACATCCCTCGTCACACCATGACATTCCTCACCACACCTTGATATCCCTCACCACACCTTGATATCCCTCACCACACCTTGACATCCCTCGTCACACCATGACATTCCTCACCACACCTTGATATCCCTCACCACACCTTGATATCCCTCGTCACACCTTGATATCCCTCACCACACTTTGACATTCCTCACCACACCTTGACATTCCTCGTTGTTTCTTACCTTGATTAAAATTAAGGCACAGTCAGGATAGAGACTAACAACAGAATGTAATGGTGTTCCCCCATGCCGACATTTTGTATTTACCGAGGCACCAAACCGTATCAGCTCTTCCATACACACTTTGTGACCTTTATAGGCTGCCCAGTACAGTGGCGTTTTACCGTAGTAATCCTTTCTATCAATGGTCACCGTTCCTGTAAGCAAAGCAACAAACAATAATTGTAACATATAAACAGGGATAATTTTAGAGGGCGATGTGGGCGAAATTGTCGCCCTAGGGACCCTGACTTCGCCCTCTGGGTGCCACACTTCTCCCTCCAAAAAAAAAAAAATGTTGGCTAGTAAGATATACACTGGCCCATCATAAAGCATTCCTTCTATTCAAATGTTGTATTTAATGGTTGTACTGTGCATTTTAACCCTATTTTGCAGAAGTATATTAAAGAACACCATTTAAGGAAGCGATCACGTGCTTTCTCACTTCTCCCAAAAATTCTGACCTAGAATGAACCCTGCATATATGTAAATGAAGAAAGGTACCAGTTTTATGGATAATTTCATGGATTCGTCTAATGTTGCCGTGACTAGCTGCATAGTGAAGATCGGTCCAGTTATGGTTGTAGCTGGGTGGCGGGACCTTATAACAGTACAAATAGCTGGCGGGCTTATCCTCTGTGGGCAGCACGCTGGAGCCATTGTATTCACACCACATCAAGCTGCTAGCCTTCACACCCATTATATTCTCTCATGATGATCATGTGCAATGGTAGATAACTCTGAAAATAAATCCAACAGCTTGCCTTTTCACAAAATGTAAAGAGTGTTGGAACCTATGCTCGGCGTAAATCCTACATATCATGGCCTCTAACAAAAAGTGTAATGCATTTGTCGTATATTATTATTTTCTTAAGTTGTGAATACAACTTTCAAAAAATTGTTGTTGAAAATTTTAGCTTCATTACGTGACCATGCGCCTCAATATAGCTATCGCAATGGCACCTGTTTCCATGGGGAACTAGATACTTTAGGGCACCTATGCACGGCGTACATGAAATTATTTTTTTATGCACGGGTAAATCAGGGTTCCCTTTGTCTGAATGTTTGTCTGCGCCACTTCTGTCGCCAATTGAAAAATACTGGAGCCAACTAAGAGCCATATAGTTCACAAATAAATATATGAAGCCATATATTTGACAAAACATGTGCCCAAAAAAAATATTACCGCCAGTATTTGTTATTTGTCGCCCGACAATGGGAACCCTGGTAAATGTTGAATATATTATTTTGACTAAGCAACATCAATAAATAACAATATTACAACTCATAAGAAACTTTTTTTCTGGTTATTTGTACATTTTTTTCCCAATCCGGATAGCCACCTGAAATGCCCATGAACCACATTATTTCAGTGGAAAAAGAATTCCCAACAAGTTGTCTGTTTATATTCGGCTACTGAACCAGTCAGGTGACAGTTGCATTAGGCTACCGGTACGCACAACGGAATGCTATTGAATATTGCTTCACCCCCGTCAGCAAAAATAGGTTAAAACTATTTAAATACGGATGTAAATGGAAAAAATACGCCGAGCATAGGAATACGCCGAGCATCAGGCTCAGCATAGGTTTCACCACTCTAACTAAAACGCATGCAATGGTTCAGAGGCGCTCATATATAGTTTCAGTTTACATGTATGATAGGTAATATAATGGACATGTACTATTTATCAAATTCCTGTATAAACTTGAACTGGTTCATACACACACATGGTCTACACTCAACACAATTCCTAACCAGTCACATGATGTTTGACACCCATTCACCTGTTCACATGCATAGCTCAGGTATCTGTCATGGAATATTACTGTCAGTTTACAGTAGTTTTAACAAATACGATTAAGTTATGAACATGTGCATCTAAAACAGATTGCAAATAAAGCTAACATTGTCATAGCCTACCAAAAAAAATAACAAAATTTCATTCATGTCAGGATTATATTGACCGGAAATTAAATATTTACTTACGCACCGCCGGAAGTTGACAAATACAGCGGCAGATTAAAATTTCTAAATTTGTAAATATTGCCTCTTACCCTTTCGCCGGCATGTTTGAAATACCAGATGATGACGATACCATTTGGAATGTATGTGCACTCGTTTATGTTACTATAATGCTAAACATTTGCAGCATGGTTTTAGAGTATTGACAATAGGTTATCCCTTATGTATAAAATTCATAATGATCTTGTTCAAGTTGTTGCTATTCCCATTGAAAATTACCTAGTTCCTCTCTCCCGTCCTACTCGCCATTGCCATTCCTTAAGCTATAGGTTAATTACAGCAACTACAGACTACTACAAGTTTTCCTTCTTTCCAAGAACAATCTATCATTGGAACCACCTCCCTCCTGACATTGTCCATCTCCCTACCATAGAGCAATTCAATACGGGTCCCTAGAAATACCGAATGACTCCTAAACACCGAAAAATACCGAAAGACACCGAAAACCAGTATATAACAGCAATATAAGTAAGAAGTAACGTGTTCTATCTATTTATTAAGCATATTGACTTAATATCTGCCCTTTATAATGATTTCGGCGATTTCATGTTCATTTGCCGTATTGAACATGCCAGTCCCTAGTTGTTCTGCGTAGCTGCTTTTAAACTTTTACCACAACTTATTTTCATACCTTCTTAAATTATACTTTTAACTACTCATACTTTTAACTTCTTTGCGGTTTTTGACACGCAACATGTCTACGTCCCCGCGAGGGGTTTGACATTAACAGATTAACGGAAGATAGATATCCTGTGTTACTGGTTTCCGATGATGTAGTACATAACAGACTCCTATAGGTTTAGAATTGTCATACACTGCAAACAATTTCATTTTGTCTATATACTGTATCTAAAACACTAACATTTAGTTTAACTTAGACAAACACACGGGGCATAAGAAGTCGTCATCCCTCCTAATTACTCTGACTGAGTGCAGAACCGTAAATGGACCCATCCATCGAACACATCACACGGTGCCCAACAAAGAATAACTAGGTTTACACAACCATGTATATCAGTTGGAGAACCTCTGTGACAACACATGGACCTGAAGGCGAAAAACGGTGAAAATCGATATTATTCATAAGGACCCCTTGTGTGTAATAACGGACGAATCTCATAAACACGGAGCAGTGAGACTATAATTACATTTTTATTCGTAAATATATTGGCGTGGCAGACGATGAATATGTCATTTTGGAGAAAATATTGCTAATTTCTTTAAAAAATGGTATTTATATGGCGACATAAAACGGATATAGTGAAATTACTGTAGGTTTAAAGTATTCACCACTAATTTACCTGTCTGATCTCTATGATCGGTTAGAAATAGATTGGAAGTACACAAGGTATGTTTATTTATAATTCCGGTAACTGGAGCGTGTAATATTGCGTGGTCTCTCGCGACTTGCTATTCCCACAGTTAGGCGAAAACCTGTTCTGGGCGAAAATTCTTCACGCCGGCATATATAGATAGAGAAAAACGGTCATGCGTGACCCAAATAGTAATGCTAGTCAATGAGTTCCAGTCAAAACGTACCCAAGTCAAAATGTACCCAAAAAAGTCAACCGTACCCTCAGTCTTCGAATTTAACCGCTGGTGCGAGGCCAGTAAAATTTCTGGCGGTCCAGTAGAATTCAGAAGCTGGCAGGCCCGCCGGGCCAATAGAAATTTCCAGCAGGAATAAAAATATTTGAGATCCAAAGTTGTCTTGTTTATTAATTTCCATCTACAAGCATCGTAAAACAAGTCTACAGTTGGGTCCTCAATCGTCGTTGACACATGTGGTATGCGCATGGTGTCAATAGATGGCGCAATGGTCATTATGGTGGAATTTTGGATAATGGGGTGTATTTTTTGTTACGACTCACCGTTCTCAGCGTGTAATTTTCTTCATGTCGCTATACCAGTCCAGGTACGGCAGGTCGCCGCCAAAGAAGTTCGTCCCTGTTCATTTGTTCATAATTTAGTTCGTACCCTGGGTATTTCGTCCTTATTCCCGTTCGTCTAAGATCGTTTCACCCCGATCTAGTAACAATTGCATATCGGGGCGAAACGACCCGGGCCAAAAGGGTAACTGGGTCGAAACGACCCGACATCGAATAAACCAGCTGATCCCTAGCTAGCTGATGTCATTGAACCCCCTGAAGGAATTACTGTCAATTCGTACCTGGACGTTTCGTACCCAGTTAGGAATGTTTCATACCCAATGCCTTAGACGATTCGCATCCAGTGTGGACATTTCGTATCCATTGTCTGAGACGATTCGTACCCAAGTCTGGACAGTTTGTACCCTGTGATTAAGGTTACGGCTAGAGATGTTTCATAATCAAGTCCGATTAGCGCAGTTGTTAGCGCTCTCGCTTCTCACCATGTAACCCGGGTTAGATCCTCGGACTGGGAAGTATGTGAGATGGTACTGTTTGTCGCCAGATCGGACAGGTGGGTTTTTGGTCCCACACGAATGACCACATTTACTCTTTCATCTGTGCCAACAAGAGTTGTTAAAGCCTATTTCGCAATCATTGTAAAATAAATAAAGTTTAAAGTCTGAACAGTTAGTACACTAGAATTAAATGTTTTGTACCATATTCGATATTTGTCTAGTAAGAAATGTCGATCGGATGTGGTAAATTTGCCAGATGCAGTGTTCCTGCTGTTGGTCGCCAATTGCGACAAAACATGACAAATACCTGTGCTAAATTTTGAGAATTGACGAAAATATTTGGCGCAACTTTTTTTTTTTTTGGCACAACATGTTTTGTCAAATACATGGCTTCAAATAGTTGTCTATGAACTATATCGCTCCATGTTTTTCAAATTGGCGACAGAACTGGCGCAGACAAAAAAAATCAGACGGAGATTGTTGCCCCATCGGTCGTGTTGATATATCGATGATTATTACTTTGCATTTATATAATAAAGTATATTGCATAATGTTGACTTCTTTTTTATGTTGCGTTTATGATTTTTTGGTAGCTTGTACTATTAGTCCGATTTTTCAGATAAAGGAACGTAATAAAATGCTGTAAGCATGGCAACCTATAGTTTTCATTTTATTTTCTGATGTTATATATATTATATAACAAAAATTGAACAATTCTACTCTTCTAGCGCTAGAATTGTCGTTAAGCATGAAAACGATAATACGTTACATGTTGACAACGTCCTTTACACCGTTGTGGTTAAAACTAAAATGTTAGCGAATTAAATGCCATTAAAGATTTTGGTAGATTATAACTTTGCACCTATTTTATAAAGCATACTACCGGTATATAATGTTGCAGGGTTCATTCTAGGTCAGAATTTTTGGGAGAAGTGAGAAAGCGCTTGATCGCTTCCTTAAATGGTGTTCTTTAATATACTTCTGCAAAATAGAGTTAAAATACACAGTATGAACTTTAAATACAACATTTGAATAGAAGGAGTGCTTTATAATGGGCTAGTGTATCTTACTAGACACAATTTTGTTTGAAAATCGTAATTTTTTTAAACCAAAAAATAAATTTAAAAAAAAATTCTTTTAGGGAGAAGTGGGGTCCCCAGAGGGCGAAGTCAGGGTCCCTAGGGCGACAATTTCGCCCACATCGCCCTCTAGAATGATCCTTGATGTTGACAAAGCCTTGTGGTTGTTTCTATGTTGCTTTTATAATTGTTTTGGTATACAGTGAAAACTGTGTTAGTGGTTACCTCTATTAAGCAGCCAACCTGTATTAAGTAGCCAGTTTTCAGATTCCCAATATGTAGTTTTATTATACATTTGACCTCTATTAAGCAGCCACCTGTGCTAAGCAGTCACTTTCTGTGATTCCCTTGGCTGGCTGCTTAAGACAGGTTTGACTATTGTGCGTTTCTCCATTTATTTTCTGATAAAGTTAGATAATTAACTGTGATGTTGTATAACAGTAAGATCATGGAAACCGATTTACCCAAATCCATCCACATCTACATAAATCTGTCTAACTATACAAACATGTAACTGTATATAATCGTTTAGTGTTTAAAGCGACATTACATCGCAAAAAGCCAAAAAAATGCATTTGTATACATACTATGCTACTACAAATTCTTCTGAATACATTCGAACACTAACATTGAATCGATAAACAGTGTTTTTGTGGTCTTGTGAAAGTAGGATTTCATATAACTGTCACCCCATGCTCCTGAATTGACATTTGTTTGTTATTGGAGTCAATATGTAGCACGTGATACTGTCGTCTAGAGATAATTTAACTAAGATTAATCTACAATTAAATATGCAAAGGCACACATGTGAGATATAACAGTAAATCTGTACCATTTTTTCACATGGATGTCGACACTATTTACATTGTTTTGTTATGTCAATCGTTCTGTGAGAAATACCCAAAACTTCCAGAAACAGAACGTGATATTATCTATATATTCTTGTAGGATGTACCATTGGATGGGGACTTTCTGCCAACGTCTAGCGTTAGTACAGATACAGAGAATAGAGCCAAGTTGAGAGTACCGGATACAGCATGCATTGGAAAACCTGTTAAACGTTTGTGTAAGTTTAGTTCAATAGGGTCCGCCTCCGTGGTCGAGTGGTTACGGTCGCTGACTTGTATACCACTGTAACCTATCATCACTGATGGTCACGGGTTCGAGCCCCGCTCAGGCCGTGTCTCATTTATATGAAAAAGTTGGCAGTTTCTTACGGAGGTTGGTGCACCCAAGTACTGGTTAACCGATGGAGCCTGCCCAGGAAAGGTGTTATGTAAACTCCCGCCGGCGATATAGCCCAAAATGGTGCTGATACAGGCGTAAAACCCGAAATATAACATGTAACATTAGTTCAATAGGCAATTTTACACTAAATCTACACAACCTCATTAAATTTGTGCATGCTTTGAAGAAGAAGAAGAGTCATCTTCACATCGTCACAATTGCGACAATAAACAAATACTGGTCCTAAATTTGGTGAATTGATGAAAATATTTGGCGCAACTTTTTAAAAAAAAAATGTTTTTTGCACAGCATGTTTTGTCAAATACACGGGGCTTCAAATATTTATCTGTGAACAACAATAGGGCTCCAGTTTTTTTCCAATTGATAACAGAAGTGGCACAGACAAAAATTTAGACAGAAGGATCCCTGATAATAAGAGAATATTTGTTTGTTTCAGTGTATGATCAAATTATATTTCTCCGAATGAACATTGAAAATGAAAGCATTATTATCACGAGTGATGCTAGCCACGAGTGATAGTAACAGCTTTCTATGTTCAATCATGAGTGAAATATTGTTTAATCATTCACTTTTTATTTTAGGCTGAAAAGTGTTTTTATGATATAGAAAACGTTGCAGCTGTGTGCTATATGGTGCTAGAAACATTGATAGAAAATGGCGCAGCTGTGTGCTAAATGGTGCTAGAAACATTGATAGAAAATGGTGCAGCTGTGTGCTAAATGGTGCTAGAAACATTGATAGAAAATGGTGCAGCTGTGTGCTAAATGGTGCTAAAAACATTGATAGAAAACAGTGCAGCTGTGTGCTAGAAACATTGATAGAAAACAGTGCAGCTGTGTGCTAAATGGTGCTAGAAACATTGATAGAAAACGGTGCAGCTGTGTGCTAAATGGTGCTGAAAAACATAAATGACATCATAAATGATGTCACTGACAGCTTGAGTCTGAAAAACTATTGCGTTGACAACATTAACACATACAGCTACTTGGTACATGTACCACACATGCAAAGTAGTGAGAAATAAAATGTGTTATTCCACTGCTTTCAACCAGTGAAATTATTCAATAACACATTTTTCAAAATGTATTTCACTGATAAAATTTCTAAATATTTCTGATTTATATTATTGCATTACAAAACATAAAATAAATTAATCAAACAATTGATGACCATACAATGTATGTACAGTCAAACCTGTGTTAGTGGTCACCTCTATTAAGCAGCCAACCTACGATTGTGCCCTTTAAGGCCTTAGGCAAGGCATTTAAATTCCATGTTGCCTCTTCTCTCTCCCTCGTGGCGATGGATTCCATCAGGAATGAGGTCTCGAGAGTGATTAATATAAGTTGTAAGAACTTGTTTTGCAATCGAGTTAAAATAAATGTGTATAAACTAAGCAGCCACTTTCTGTGATTTCCTTTGCTGGTTGCATAAGACAGGTTTCACTGTACATGTATAAAGGGTCCACCTCCGTGGTCGAGTGGTTACGGTCGCCGACTTGTATACCACTGTAACCTATCATCACTGATGGTCACGGGTTCGAGCCCCGCTCAGGCCATGTCTCATTTATATGAAAAAGTTGGCGGTTTCTTACGGAGGTTGGTGCACCCAAGTACTGGTTAACCGCTGGAACCTGCCCAGGAAAGGTGTTGTTAAGTAAACTGCCCGTCGGCGATATAGCCCGAAATGGTGCTGATGCAGGCGTAAAACCCGAAATATAACATAACGTGTATAAAGGATAGGTCATTTCTTGTATCAAAGTTTTCATTCTTTGTTTACAGGCACAGTTTTCAACAGGGATGGATCAATGCAGCCTGAAGCTGAAAATAAGTATGTGCCTCAGCTTAGAAGTGTCTGTTTTACGAATAACACAGAATCCGCGGCTAGATATTCAGCTACAAACACCAATACCGTCAGACCTTCCACATCGTTCACCAGCTCGACGAGAGACGCACCCTTGGTCACCATCTCAAAGGCTGCTACAGAAAAAGGAGATACTGATGGTGGATACGGGGAAGTCCCATTTCATATGCCATTTTCTACAAGCTCTGTACCGAGTACAGTGTCCAAGTCAGTGCTAAGTTATGATTCAGGACTGAGATCTCCGGAAACAAGCAGTGTAAGTTCGAGAGACATGGGTTCAAGACCTAATGATTCCAGAATCTTTGGTTCTACTTCAAGAAACAGCTGTGTGGATGCAATAGTTTCAGATGCTATTACAAGAAACAGCTGTGTGGATGCAAGAGTTTCAGATGCTATTACAAGAAACAGCTGTGTGGATGGAAGAATGTCAGATGCTATTACAAGAAACAGCTGTGTGGATGCAAGAGTTTCAGATGCTATTACAAGAAACAGCTGTGTGGATGTAAGAATGTCAGATGCTATTACAAGAAACAGCTGTGTGGATGCAAGAGTTTCAGATGCTATTACAAGAAACAGCTGTGTGGATGGAAGAATGTCAGATGCTATTTCAAGAAACACATGTTTTGATTCTGACAGATGCAAACCCAACAGTGGAAGAACAAACACATGTCCAGCAACAGACATTTCTGAAACTAGTGTAATAAACAGTAATTCAGATTCTATAGACTGTAGAGCGGGTACCAGTAATATGTGTTTGAATGGACGAAATAGTGGCAGGAGATTAGGTGGAAATGAGGCTGGAGAAAGAATCAGGTCACGGTTAGATGGAAGTGAGGCTGGAGAAAGAATCAGGTCACAGTTAGATGGAAGTGAGGCTGGAGAAGGAATCAGGTCACGGTTAGATGGAAGTGAGGCTGGAGAAGGAATCAGGTCAAGGTTAGATGGAAATGAGGCTGGAGAAGGAATCAGGTCAAGGGTAGATGGAAATGAGGCTGTAGATCATGTGACACCAAAGAGAAGGAGAAAATTTCCTGGCCCTGCTGGAATTCTGCCATTACTGGTATGGTCATATATTACTACTAATTCCTAGGGATGTCACTAATTCATTGTCAGACCAAATATTCAACATGTAGATAGTTTTCAATCATGCATTTACTGATATAGTTAATATTTGCATTATTATAAAATAACACCAGTTCAAATGTGTCTTAAGAATCTGTTGTAATATATTGAAACAATATGTTCACCTCTTCATATTTTCTTTATTTTAGAATTTTGAGCATTTTTGATGAAATTTTACTTGTAATTTATATATCGGCCTCAAAAATGTTATCCCACAGATATGTGGGACAGACATTTATAGGAAGTTCATTTTTGCACACATGTACATGTATGTATACATGTATACATGTACAGTAGAAGGCATATTATGAACGTACGTGTACAATGTACATCGTGCACTTTGTATGGCAAAAATAACGTTCCACCTCCTTGTATCTGAGAAGTTGCGAGTTCGAGTCCCACCAGATCTGCAGTGGCGATGCTCTTAGGCAGGATACCTACACATAAATCTGAATTGTCTCTTCTCTCTCCCTCATGGTAATGGATTCCATCAGGAATGAGATCTCGAGAGCGATTATTCAAACTAATGTTATAAAAGTTTGTTTCGTAATCAAACTAAAATTTATCAAATTATAAATTTGTATAATAACAAAAATAGTTTATGCTGTTTGCAGGGTCCTGGAAGGAACTTGTACATGCTGTCACCAGAAACCCTACATGCTACAACACCGGCTACCAACAAATCCCCCCAGGTACAATGTAAATAATGCTAGAGTTTTTAATGCTACAACACCAGCTACTAACAAATCCCCCCCAGGTACAATGTAAATAATGCTAGAGTGTTTAATGCTACAACACCGGCTACCAACAAATCCCCCCAGGTACAGTGTAAATAATGCTATAGAGTGTTTAATGCTACAACACCAGCTACCAACAAATCCCCCCAGGTACAATGTAAATAATGCTAGTTTTTAATGACAAACAAATCTATCACGATTTCTTCCAAACATGTGAAGAATTCATCATTGTGAGCAATCATTTAGGGTGTTCAGTTCAGTCTTTACCGTAGTTTCTGTGTTATATATAAATATCATGATGGTACAACATGTACGGAAAGGTATAAGATACGATTGAAGCTTTCTCAAAGTTAGGATCTTTCTGGAGTCCACCTCCGTGGTCGAGTGGTTACGGTCGCTGACTTGTATACCACTGTAATCTATCATCACTGATGGTCACGGGTTCGAGCCCAGCTCAGGCCGTGTCTCATTTATATGAAAAAGTTGGCAGTTTCTTACGGAGGTTGGTGTACCCAAGTACTGGTTAACCGCTGGAGCCTGCCCAGGAAAGGTGTTGTTAAGTAAACTGCCTGTCGGCGATATAGCCCGAAATGGTGCTGATGCAGGCGTAAAACCCGAAATATAACAAGGATCTTTCTGGTCTGGTAGCCATGCATGTACATGTTGCACTAAAAATACACTTCATATCAAAATTTCAAAACTCGTTTCATAAAATATGGTATGAAATCACCACTCATATAAGATCCTAAATTTCTTCATTACAAAAATTGTACTTTACATGTAACCAAACAAACATCCTGACTTACTCTAATGTTTTCCCTTATCCTTATGCTGCCGGGGCTAATTTTCTTAACAAGAAACTATTGTTTGGATATGTTTGAAATGCAACTACCTGGTCGTGACTGCCTGGTCGTGACTACCTGGTTGTGACTGCCTGGTCGTGGCTACCTGGTCGTGACTGCCTGGTCGTGACTGCCTGTACGTGACTACCTGGTCGTGACTGCCTGGTCGTGACTGCCTGGTTGTGACTGCCTGGTCGTTACTGCCTGGTCGTTACTGTCTGGTAGTGACTGCCTGGTCGTGACTGCCTGGTAGTGATTGCCTGGTCGTTACTGCCTGGTCGTTACTGCCTGGTTACTCATGTCTTGTATACTACATGTACTTGTCATTATCATCATAATATGGAATCCAGCCATCCTTGCCCATCAGCAATTCTTACTTGCCGGAGATGGAGCGGATTTGTTAACCTCTGGAAATTGTTTATAAATTGTCTTTCTTTACAGAATGAAAGTGTGATAATCTGTTCGCAGTCGGCGGACGATGTATTTCATGATTCCCCGTGGCAGGCCCTCGTCTCCGACATGGGAGAAGATAGTCAGAAATTACTCAAGAAGTTCTCCATCTCATCAACACTCCTTCAGGTTTGTTATCTGTAACTTAATGTTCGTTATCTATAACTTACGGTTCGTTATCTGTAACTTAAGGTTTGTTATCTATAACTTAATGTTTGTTATCTATAACTTAAGGTTCGTTATCTATAATTTAAGGTTTGTTATCTACAACTTAATGTTCGTTATCTATACCTTACGGTTCGTTATCTGTAACTTAAGGTTTGTTATCTATAACTTAAGGTTATCTATAACCTCAGGTTTGTTATCTGTAACTTAAGGTTATCTATAACTTAAGGTTATCTATAACCTCAGGTTTGTTATCTGTAACTTAAGGTTCGTTATCTGTAACCTAAGGTTATCTATAACCTCAGGTTCGTTATCTGTAACCTAAGGTTATCTATAACCTCAGGTTCGTTATCTGTAACCTAAGGTTATCTATAACCTCAGGTTCGTTATCCCAACTTGAAATTCCATTAATAGCCATGCTGCTAGATGGTCTTTGCATAATTTTGAGTCGAGGTTAACATTAATTTAGAAGATTGCTTAAGCAATTAAGAGGAACATAGTCCGACAGTTATGCAATTATAGGACAAACTGTCAAAGAATAACGCCAAACCTGTGTTAAGCAGCCAGCCAAGGGAATCACAGAAATTAGCTGTTTATATATATAATAAAGCAACAATTGGGAACCTGGAAACTGGTTGCTTAATACAGATTGGCTGTTTAATAGAGGTGACCACTAACACAGGTTTGACTGTATTTATATATATAGGAATGGATTAGTGCAGGAACAACTATATTTACTTGCTCAGATGCATTTGTGCGTTGGCGAGTATATAAAAGGATTGGATTGGGACAAATATTGCAAATAACCGAATTATGCATTTAAAGCGACATTATATCGTAAAAAGTCCAAAATATGCTTTATTACTTATAAACAGAAGTGTTACTATAAATTTGTCCGTATTATTGGATCACTAATTTTCTATACATAAACAGTGCGTGTGTGGCATACAAACTCTCAAACGTGAAAGTAGGAGTTCTTATAACAGTAAATTACTCTTCTGAATTGACGTTTGTTTACTATTAGCCAATATAGTCTCAGGGATCATTCTAGAAATTGTCGCTCTAGGGACCCTGACTTCGCCCTAAAAAAAACCCCAAAAAAACCCCACTTCTCTCTTAAAAAAAGATTTGGTTTTTACGATTTTTCAAACAAAATTTTGTCTAGTAAGATACACTGGCCCATTATAAAGCACTCCTTCTATTCAAATGTTGTATTTAATGGTCATACTGTGCATTTTAACCCTATTTTGCAGAAGTATATTAAAGAACAGCATTTAAGGAAGCGATCACGCGCTTTCTCACTTCTCCCAAAAATTCTGACCTAGAATGAACCCTGAGTCTATACAAAGCGCGTGCTACTGTCGAATACAGATATTTGAAATCGTATTATTCTAAAAATAAATATGGACAGTTACAAAGGGTTAGATATATAACGATAAATCGTGTTATTCAGGATACATACGCATGGATGTTGACCATATTTACATTAGTTTGTTATGTTAACAAACGTCGTATACGTTTGCTTATTAGTTGAAATACTGAACTGGCAAATATTTGGAAAACAATCATACTATATAATAGGAAAATACATCATGTAGATATTTGCCTTTTCATCGATGTAGTGTCGCTTTAAGAGATATGCAAGTGGAATGTACCGTATCTCATATTTAGGCTGGGAAGAAGCAGTTGAAGCAAGGGAAAGCTGCATTGATATTTGGTATGATAGATAACATAGGATGTCATGGATCAGAAGCCAGTGTTACAATCAGGGATAAGTCGGGTAATTTGTACACATTTATATTAGCTTGATTGCGAAACAAGTTCTTACAACATTATTTGTTGTTTTTTTTTATGTTTATTTATCATCGCTACCGGTTGCCCATATGAGCGATGGTCAATTTACTTAACAACACCTATCCTGGGCAGACTCCAGTGGTTAAGCAGTACTTGGTGCACCAACCTCTGTAAGAAACTGCCACCTGTTTCATATAAAGAGATGAGGTCTGAGCGGGGCTCGAACCCAGTGATGATTGTTTACAGTGGTATACAAATCAGCGCCCTTAACAACGATGGAGACTGACCAACATTAGATACCTCATTCATGATGAAATCCACCTCCATGAGGGAGAGAGATGAGGCATTAAATACCTCATTCATGATGAAATCCACCTCCATGAGGGAGAGAGACAAGGCATTAGATACCTCATTCATGATGAAATCCACCTCCATGAGGGAGAGAGACGAGGCATTTAAGTGTCATGCGTGGTTCTGGTGGGTTTTGAACTCACAGTCTCTCGGTTTCGAGGCTGACACCTTATTCATTACACCATGTAGGCTCCACAACGTCGGGGATATGCAAGTGCCAGAGTCTCATCCAAAGTTCGTCCAAAATTGGTGCAGAGTGGAAGGGGGGGTCAATTTTAGGTTGTAAAAAATTAAGTAAAGTGTTTATTATAGTGTCACCCCAATTGAAAGGGCCAGCCATTTCTGACTTATGAACATCAGTACTTCCCGATTCCTATCCGTGTATGCCAGGCTGGTAGGCAATTGGTAACCACTAATTAACTAGCTGGCAGCTCACCAACCGGTCATATCAGAATGAACCCCCGAAGAGGTTCGAACTTTCGACCTCCCACTCCGTAGGCCAAGGAGGAGACGGTTGTATTGGTTATTTTCTATCAAGGTGATGACAATGTGAATCTCACAATAATGATCAAATGCTTTGCTATTCTGGAACATTCATAGGGCCATGAACGGTCGATTCTGGAACATTCACTTGTCATAGGGCCATGAACGGTCGATTCTGGAACATTCACTTGTCATAGGGCCTTGAACGGTCGATTCTGGAACATTCACTTGTCATAGGGCCATCAACGGCCGGGTGGATTCTTGTCAGATTGTCCGGCAGGTGGTCTTTGTTTGCAGATGTTCTTTGTTCACTTGTGGTCTTTTCAGATATATGAGAAGAGCTGATTGTGTGATCCGAGTATGGTTCCCTGCTCCACGCATGCTTTATCTTCTGTATATTATTTATCTCAGGTAGAATGCAGGGCACAATCCATCGTGAATTGTTGAAATATCACGAGTCGGAATTACAGATCGGAACTGTCCTTGTGCTCAAACAGGTAATTACAGGTCGGAACTGTCCTTGTGTCCAAACAGGTAATTACAGATCGGAACTGTCCTTGTGCTCAAACAGGTAATTACAGATCGGAACTGTCCTTGTGCTCAAACAGGTAATTACAGATCGGAACTGTCCTTGTGCTCAAACAGGTAATTACAGATCGGAACTGTCCTTGTGCTCAAACAGGTAATTACAGATCGGAACTGTCCTTGTGCTCAAACAGGTAATTACAGATCGGAACTGTCCTTGTGCTCAAACAGGTAATTACAGATCGGAACTGTCCTTGTGCTCAAACAGGTAATTACAGATCGGAACTGTCCTTGTGCTCAAACAGGTAATTACAGATCGGAACTGTCCTTGTGCTCAAACAGGTAATTACAGATCAGAACTGTCCTTGTGTCCAAACAGGTAATTACAGGTCGGAACTGTCCTTGTGCTCAAACAGGTAATTACAGGTCAGAACTGTCCTTGTGTCCAAACAGGTAATTACAGGTCGGAACTTCCTTGTGCTCAAACAGGTAATTACAGATCAGAACTGTCCTTGTGCTCAATGGCAGTACCTATTAGTGAAATGGGAGGACGAGTACTAAGTTATATAGGTATGCCGGCTCGAAGACACTCGCCTGTTGGGGCATATATGTATAAAAAAGACCCGCAGTCGCTTTAGAAAAAATCCAAACGTAGTAATACTGCTTTACTTGTTCATTTTGTGAAACATAAACAAACAAATATCTGTATTAGAATGAGATTCCCCATAACGTACATTTATTAAATATTTAAGATCAAAGATTGCCGATTTCCCAGGCAAATTTTTAAAATAAAACCTTTTTAAAATAACAATCCCATTTGCTTGACTCTGTACAGTCATTAGCTCATGTGCCATTTGAATTTGTTGTTAATACAATTATGTAAGATATATATATGTATCTTACAACTAATGAAACAAGCTGTTCATAGGCATGTGTAAAAGCGTTTTGTGCTCGCTTCTCACCAATGAAACCCGAGTTCGATCCTCGGACCAGGAAGTATGTGAGATGGTATGGTGGTCGCCAGATCGGACAGGTGGGTTTTCTCCGGGTACTCCGGTTTCCTCCCACACGAATGACCACATTTACACTTTCATCCGCGCCAACGAGAGTGATTAATATAAGTTGTTAAAACTTGCTTCGCAATCGTTGTAAAATAAATAAAGTTTAAAAGCGTTTGTTGTCTTTCGTGTAAGAGAAAACCGAAATGAGACACTGTCTGTCCAATCTGGCGATCACCCTATCCCAATTTATATAAAATTGTCCAGGCCAGGGATCAAACCCAGATTGAATTGGTGGGTGTGCTAACCACTGTGCTAATCCGATTTGTTGTTGCTAGGCGACAGTACCATGCCAGTTTGAGGGTGAATCCTGACTGCTGCAGATTATATGGACTTGCTAATCCGATGTGTTGTTGCTAGGCAACAGTACCCTGACAATTTAGGTGTGAATCCTGACTGCTGCAGATTATATGGACTTGCTAATCCGATGTGTTGTTGCTAGGCAACAGTACCCTGACAATTTAGGTGTGAATCCTGACTGCTGCAGATTATATGGACTTGCTAATCCGATGTGTTGTTGCTAGGCAACAGTACCCTGACAATTTAGGTGTGAATCCTGACTGCTGCAGATTATATGGACTTGCTAATCCGATGTGTTGTTGCTAGGCAACAGTACCCTGACAATTTAGGTGTGAATCCTGACTGCTGCAGATTATATGGACTTGCTAATCCGATGTGTTGTTGCTAGGCAACAGTACCCTGACTGTTTGGGTGTGAATCCTGGGTGCTGCAGATTATATGGACTTGCTAATCTGATGTGTTGTTGCTAGGCAACAGTACCCCAACAATTTAGGTGTGAATCCTGACTGCTGCAGATTATATGGACTTGCTAATCCGATGTGTTGTTGCTAGGCAACAGTACCCTGACAATTTAGGTGTGAATCCTGACTGCTGCAGATTATATGGACTTGCTAATCCGATGTGTTGTTGCTAGGTGACAGTACCCTGACTGTTTGGGTGTGAATCCTGGGTGCTGCAGATTATATGGACTTGCTAATCCGATGTGTTGTTGCTAGGCAACAGTACCCTGACTGTTTGGGTGTGAATCCTGGGTGCTGCAGATTATATGGACTTGCTAATCTGATGTGTTGTTGCTAGGCAACAGTACCCCAACAGTTTGGGTGTGAATCCTGGGTGCTGCAGATTGTATGGACTTGCTAATCCAATGTGTTGTTGCTAGGCAACAGTACCCTGACAATTTTGGTGTAAATCCTGACTGCTGCAGATTATATGGACTTGCTAATCCGATTTGTTGTTGCTAGGCAACAGTACCCTGACTGTTTGGGTGTGAATCCTGGGTGCTGCAGATTATATGGACTTGCTAATCCGATTTGTTGTTGCTAGGCAACAGTACCCTGACAATTTGGGTGTGAATCCTGACTGCTGCAGATTATATGGACTTGCTAATCCGATGTGTTGTTGCTAGGCAATAGTACCCTGACAATTTAGGTGTGAATCCTGACTGCTGCAGATTATATGGACTTGCTAATCCGATGTGTTGTTGCTAGGCAACAGTACCCTGACTGTTTGGGTGTGAATCCTGGGTGCTGCAGATTATATGGACTGCTACCCAAACAACATAAATTCTATATTACTGCAGACCATGCAAAATAAACGATTAGTACAAGATTATGTTACAGTTCTCGACTTCACACGTGTATCTGCGATCATTAATCGACATTGTACACAAGCGTTTCTAAACTATTTGCTTGGCTGTGTTTGAAATCCAAGGGCATACTAGTTACATCAACGCCATTAATATGGGTCTCATATGCAGGGATCAGTTTAGAGGGCGATGTGGGTGAAATTGTCGCCCTAGGGACCCTGACATCGCCCTCTGGGGTCCCAACTTCTCCCTAAAAACAATATTGTTTGGTTTTTACGATTTTCAAAGAAAATTTTGTCTAGTAAGATACACTGGCCCATTATAAAGCACTCCTTCTATTCAAATGTTGTATTTAATGGTTGTACTGTGCATTTTAACCCTATTTTGCAGAAGTATATTAAAGAACACCATTTAAGGAAGCAATCACGCGCTTTCTCACTTCTCCCAAAAATTCTGACATAGAATGAACCCTGCATATGTAGAATGGTTTACAGAGTGCATCGACTGGTGACCATTGATCTAGGTTTTCCTGTATTCTATTTTTATCAGGTTAGCATCATTAGCCTGTCAAACAGAAACCATTATCTGAACATCACGCCAAACAATGTAGTGGCATTATACAGCGCTGGACAGAACTCTCTCAGGTCCCAGAAGTTCCATGGAAGTCAAGACTCGTTGAGGTCCGTACTGTCTGCTTTGGAGAAGAAAACTGGCACTGACAGATGCATGAACAGCAGATTGACGTTGACTCCATCCAGCAGTACTGGTAAATGATCAATAATTACCTTTAAGTTAAGAATATGTGGTTGAATGCTGGTTTTCATACCCCTCCCCGACATGCTCTACCCGCTCAGGGTTCCCTCTGTCTGAAGTTTTGTCTGCGCCAGATTGAAACATTTTGTGCAAAAAGAAAAAAATGTTGCAACAAATATTTTCGCAAATTCAGAAATTTAAGCACCAGTATTATTTTTTTGGTGCCATTATTATTATTATTATATACCAAACTTATATAGCGCTCTTTTCATTTAAAAATAAAACGTTCAAAAGCGCTTTACAGCCTAAAATATCACAAATATTGATAAAAACTTCCACATACAATGAGATAAAACAAGACAAAATTAGCAAACACATTTACAATACAAAATATGCTATAAAATATTAGGATCTAAAATTATAACAATTAAAATATAGGTAATAATTAAATAAAATGTGTTCATTTGCAAGACAGTCTTAATCCTGATTGAGCACAGACATAGTTCGATATTTATGTTCCATATGAACATTTAAAAAGGTGTGTCTTCAAAGCCTTTTGCTGACCATTGCCATTGGTGACCGACAGCGCTCACCGGCGTCTTGTATTAAGTAATTATTGCGCACAACACTGCATTATTCTCGGACGTGTTCATGTGTGTTGTTATGCATTACAGGTAGTTCTCGTCAGTCTCTCGATGGCTCTGGAACTAACACTCCTGAGTTGTTTGGAGGGTCATCCAGTACACCACTACCCAATCAACGACTGTTCAGCCCTTCGGCACAAAGCAGCACTCCACCACCAGGGCTCAGGACTCCAATAATGGCTGGTGTCAGAGATGTGTCTGTGGTTAATGGGCCAAACAGTTTGAGTTATAGAAAGGCTACTGTTACTCCAATCTTGAGAAACGCTTGTTCCAGGCCCGGAATGAACACACTGAGTGAGAATTCTGCATCGGAACACTCAAAACCACCACCACACAACACACAACACATCAGAAACACGGTTTCCCAGCCCGGAATGAACACACCATCACTGAGTTCGAATTCTACATCGGAACACATCAGAAACACGGTTTCCCGGCCCGGAATGAACACACCATCACCGAGTTCGAATTCTACATTGGAACACATCAGAAACACGGTTTCCCGGCCTGGAATGAACACACCATCACCGAGTGAGAGTTCTACATCGGAGCCCGTTATGTCAGACATAAGACACATCAGTACTCCAAATACAAACTTTAAGATTATCCCTGTTCAGAATAACCTGAATTCTTCAAGGTTTAATCTTAATGTTGGCGGCCACATAAACCAATCAGAAACTGCTTGTACTGCAACCACTTCTTCATCTAGTCTTCTTAAGTATTTACCGTCCACTCCAAACCTACAGCGTAATGGCAACACCATGGAAGATGAGAGAAATACACCAAGCGGAAAATCCAAATGGAAGTTTAGATCACCTCCAAGTAGAAATGGAGGCCTAGCAACCTCACCTGACTTGAGTGCAGCTTCTGGAAATTGTGTAAGGAATCAGATTGGAAATACAAGCGGATGCAGAGTCGGTGCTTTTGGAGATATGGGTACATGTAGCGGGAAGTCTGCAGTTGGACACGGTACATTAGAGTATGTGAGTGGGAATAAATATACGCTCTCGTCATGTAGGGATGCTGTAGGTGATTCAGGAAATAGTGAACATGCCAGTAGGTCATGCCAGCTGAGGATGCAAACTTCTGATAATAGAACTGGAAGCAGTTGTGTATACAAGTCGGTAACCAGGGAAACAAACTCTGACATGTCTATCAAAACATCAAGAAGTGTTGGAGGAGGCGGGACAGTCTACGGGACGGAGAAGCAGACAGATGCCGGACAGGATGGTGAGGATAACCTCTGGGAAGATGGTATGCTTTATCTTTATGATTTGTATACCCGTATGTTCATTAATCCACTTTCATTCATACCCTCATATCAAGTTATATCATTGGAAATCGTGATGTTTTTACTATATATGACCATTACGTTACTGTAGTTAATCATAACTCAACGAAAATGTTTGTGGAGATTGTTTCGTGTAATCGGCATCTATAAGACCGGAAATGTATGTTTAATACTGCCCTATGTGGAAGCTGTAATTCAGAATATCGGGGTGAAAAAGTATTTCTGCACAGAAGTCAGATATAATGTACTGCACGTAATTCTATGAAAACAAGAGAGTACTCGGTACAGTGCAAACACTTGCCACACTGTCACCCGTCACACCGTCACATGCCATTCCCCACACTGTCACCCATCACACTGTCACCCGCCACACTGTCATCCACCACACTGTCACCCGCCCGCCACACTCACCCATCACACTGTCACCTGCCATTCATCACCTGTCACCCGTCACCCGCCCGCCACCTGCCATTCGCCACACTGTCACCCGTCACACTGTCACCTGCCATTCGCCACACTGTCATTTTCCACACTGTCATCCGCCATTCTGTCATCCGCTACACTGTCACCCTGTCAATCGCCACACGGTCACCCGCCACACTGTCACCCGCACTACAATGTCACCCGGCACACTGTCACCTGCCACACTCATCTGCCACACTGTCCCCCGGCACACTGTCATCGCCACACTCACCCGCCACACTGTTCCCTCCACACTGTCACTCGGTACACTGTCATCTGCCACACTGTCCCCCGGCACACTGTCATCCACCAAACTGTCATCGCCACACTCACCCGCCACACTCACTCGCCACACTGTCATCTGCCACACTGTCCCCCGGCACACTGTCATCCACCAAACTGTCATCGCCACACTCACCCGCCACACTGTTCCCTCCACACTGTCACTCGGTACACTGTCATCTGCCACACTGTCCCCCGGCACACTGTCATCCACCAAACTGTCATCGCCACACTGTTCCCTCCACACTGTCACTCGGTACACTATCATCTGCCACACTGTCCCCCGGCACACTGTCATCCGCCAAACTGTCACCCTCCATACTCTCAACCGGATCCGCATAAAAATTAATGGATATAGGACCATCGGACATTCCCAAAAATAATTCATGAACATCCATCCGTAAGTGTTTGTGTAATCCTGCTAACAGACAGACATAGGTGAAAGCATAAGCACCTAGCGGAGGTAACTAGAGAATGGCACATAGAGAGATGCAAACCCTCTGAACGCCATGACCACAGGCTTGGACTAGTTTCTCCCATTATCTACTCATTTCCTCCTAGACCAACCCTCTACATGTATAGATCTAGAGACCAACCCTCTACATGTATAAATCTATAGTTTTATCAAACTTTATCCACTACTTTATGAGGTATTCTGCTAACACGCACACAGACACACGCACCCAGACACACACACACACACACATACAGTTAGACAGACACACAGACAGACACATGCAGACACGCACACAGACAGACATGCACACAGACAGACACGCATATAGACAGACACACACACAGACATACACATAGACAGACACGCAGACACACACACAGCCAAGATAAATATCCAGGATTCCCACCCCCTGTAAAATTTGATTGTTTCACAATTGCGAACATGTCCAAAAATAGACTTTGAAACACCTAAACGTAAAACTTTCAAAAATAGCTTGAATATCTGTGGGAATTATATAACTAATTATTAATAGTTCCCTTCTTGCACATTCCCAAGTACCATTACATGTATAAATGGGGTACATGTACCAGTATATGTCACATCTTGCATATTTATAGTGTGTTTGTTTTTATTGATCTCTGTTACAGATCTCAGTGATGATCTTTTATCTCAGCTGTCGGAGGACATGGCATAAACACATGGTATAAGCATGGAATGGAAGGAAGAAATGACAGCATAGGCAAATTGATGACGGGAAGCTATCAATTCTTGGATTTGATGATGGGAAGCTATCAATTCTTGGATTTGATGACTGGAAGCTATCAATTCTTGGATTTGATGACGGGAGGCTATCAATTCTTGGATTTGATGATGGGAAGCTATCAATTCTTGGATTTGATGATGGGAAGCTATCAATTCTTGGATTTGATGATGGGAAGCTATCAATTCTTGGATTTGATGATGGGAAGCTATCAATTCTTGGATTTGATGATGGGAAGCTATCATTCTTGGATTTGATGATGGGAAGCTATCAGTTCTTGGATTTGATGATGGGAAGCTATCAGTTCTTGGATTTGATGATGGGAAGCTATCAATTCTTGGATTTGATGACGGGAAGCTATCAATTCTTGGATTTGATGATGGGAAGCTATCAATTCTTGGATTTGTTGACGGGAAGCTATCAATTCTTGGATTTGTTGACGGGAAGCTATCAATTCTTGGATTTGATGATGGGAAGCTATCAATTCTTGGATTTGATGATGGGAAGCTATCAGTTCTTGGATTTGATGATGGGAAGCTATCAGTTCTTGGATTTGATGATGGGAAGCTATCAGTTCTTGGATTTGATGATGGGAAGCTATCAATTCTTGGATTTGATGATGGGAAGCTATCAATTCTTGGATTTGATGATGGGAAGCTATCAATTCTTGGATTTGATGATGGGAAGCTATCAATTCTTGGATTTGATGACGGGATGCTATCAATTCTTTATATAATGATTGCATTAACTTGTTACTCCATATAAACACCATACAATATCTATGTCGCTTTACCATTATCTATTCCCGTAGATATTGATTATTGAGAATGTAGCAGTAGGTGTTTTCTAGAACGCACCATTTTAGCCCCGCTCTTTTGCCCTCTTGCCATTTAAAAAAATTAAACGGCTTTTATATAAGCCTCAACAGGTGCCTTTCAAGGGGGAGAGGACCTATGTAACTTAGTAGAGTTACCCTAGTGAATGAGTTACCCTAGTGAATGAGTTACCATAGAGTTACCCTAGTGAATGAGTTACCATAGTGAATGAGTTACCCTAGTGAATGAGTTACCCTAGTGAATGAGTTACCCTAATGAATGAGTTACCCTAGTGAATGAGTTACCATAGTGAATGAGTTACCCTAGTGAATGAGTTACCATAGTGAACAAGTTACCATAGTGAATGAGTTACCATAGTGAATGAGTTACCATAGTGAATGAGTTACCCTAGTGAACGAGCTACCCTAGTGAACGAGTTACCATAGTGAATGAGTTACCATAGTGAATGAGTTACCCTATTGAACGAGTTACCATAGTGAACGAGTTACCATAGTGAACGAGTTACCATAGTGAATGAGTTACCCTATTGAATGTGTTACCCTAGTGAACGAGTTATCCCAGTGTGAATGAGTTATCCCAGTGTGAATGAGTTACCATAGTGAATGAGTTATCCAAGTGTGAATGAGTTACCATAGTGAATTGAGTTATCCAAGTGTGAATGAGTTACCATAGTGAACGAGTTATCCAAGTGTGAATGAGTTACCATAGTGAATTGAGTTACCCTAGTGAACGAGTTACCATAGTGAACGAGTTACCATAGTGAACGAGTTACAATAGTGAACAAGTTACCATAGTGAATGAGTTACCATAGTGAACTAGTTATCCCAGTGTGAATGAGTTACCATAGTGCATAGAGTTACCCTAGAGTTACCATAGTGAATGATGGCCACTATCTGAAATAGCACAAATTCTTAACAAAACTTCTCACAAACTGCCTGCTGGATTTTGACACCCCATAATAAAAAATGGGGGTGGCGAACATGGCCATGTCGTATATGAAATCGAGGGTATCAACTAGGCAATCACTGTAATGCAAATCCATCTAAATCGAATGATTACGTCGACCAAGATGGCCGTCATAAGGTCAACTTTTAATATAAAGAGATTTCAAACGTCCTCACACAAACTGATCAGCCTTGGCTGAAGCCTTTCCAAAGTTGTTATAATAAAGTTCACCTGAAATCCAAGATGGCCGTCATAAGGTCAACTTTATATTAATAAAGAGATTTCAAACTTCCTCTCACAAACTGATCAAAGTTCTTCTAAAATCCAAAATGGCCTACTTTATTGCTATCCCAGGAAACAGAATAAACAACACAAGAATATTGGAGTTATTTCCTCTTATTTTTCATTTCCCAACAATTGTTTAGCACAATTTTAGTCGCGGACATGTTGAATACATTCAAATAGCACTATTAACAATATATTTACTGTCACGCATTGACTTTATATTCACTTAATGTATACAAATAATGTACAGTATATTCCTGGCCATAAGTCAAACTTCTCTCCACCAGAAAAACGTTTTTTTTTTATGTGTTGGAACTTTATGTCTGTTTTATTTCTTTTAATATAACAATTAATATAGATAATTATTTATATTATAAACCTTAGAAAAAGCCGATAAACAAACACATATATTATTGATATGCATTTTTTCTGATTTGTAATGGAATACACTCAACCATATATCTAAAAGCCCAGTTTCATTAAAAAAAAACATTGTGGTAACAAATGTCATAAGCCCACAATGTACCTCGACTTATGGAAGGATCCAGTCCACAATGTACCCTCGACTTATGGAAGGATCCAGCCCACAATGTACCCTCGACTTATGGAAGGATCCAGTTTAAAATCAGCATTTTCAAGCCAAAGTTTTACTATCGACTTACGGCCGAGATCGACTTACGGCCTGGAATATACGGTAACCTAAATCCAGTTAAAAAAGAATAAATCAACCTAGCGGCATATTCCTGTTAAAAAGTGTCCTGTTTGTTATGCCTGCAGTTATATAAAAAAAACGAGCGAAAAGTAATTTACACACATTTATGTTGTGTCGTTATGATTATGGAGAAACAGAGCTACAAAGTTAAATAGTCAAATTAAGATTATATATTTTTCAGTCAAATTAAGATTATATATTTTTCAGTCAAATTAAGATTATATATTTTTCAGTCAAATTAAGATTATATATATTTCAGTCAAGTTAAGATTATATTTTTCAGTCAAATTAACCCATTCAACACCAAGTAACTCACATGGACTGGTCCATGATATTCATAAACCAATAAATGAATCAGAAAATCACATTTGGACAAGTTCATTTATCAAAATGGGTAATTATGTCTAAAAATAGTCATCACTGGCAAAAAGTGCAGATCCTGATGAGACGGCTCGTTATGAGCCGGCTCATCTGGATCTACACTTTTTGTAAGCCTATTTAGAGGTCTGTGGTGTTGAAAGGGTTAAGATTATATATTTTTCAGTCAAATTAAGATTATATATTTTTCAGTCAAATTAAGATTATATATTTTTCAGTCAAATTAAGATTATATATTTTTCAGTCAAATTAAGATTATATATTTTTCAGTCAAGTTAAGATTATATTTTTCAGTCAAATTAACCCATTCAACACCAAGTAACTCACATGGACTGGTCCATGATATTCATAAACCAATAAATGAATCAGAAAATCACATTTGGACAAGTTCATTTATCAAAATGGGTAATTATGTCTAAAAATAGTCATATCACTGGCAAAAAGTGCAGATCCTGATGAGACGGCTCGTTATGAGCCGGCTCATCTGGATCTACACTTTTTGTAAGCCTATTTAGAGGTCTGTGGTGTTGAAAGGGTTAAGATTATATATTTTTCAGTCAAATTAAGATTATATATTTTTCAGTCAAATTAAGATTATATATTTTTCAGTCAAATTAAGATTATATATATTTCAGTCAAGTTAAGATTATATTTTTCAGTCAAATTAACCCATTCAACACCAAGTAACTCACATGGACTGGTCCATGATATTCATAAACCAATAAATGAATCAGAAAATCACATTTGGACAAGTTCATTTATCAAAATGGGTAATTATGTCTAAAAATAGTCAAATCACTGGCAAAAAGTGCAGATCCTGATGAGACGGCTCGTTATGAGCCGGCTCATCTGGATCTACACTTTTTGTAAGCCTATTTAGAGGTCTGTGGTGTTGAAAGGGTTAAGATTATATATTTTTCAGTCAAATTAAGATTATATATTTTTCAGTCAAATTAAGATTATATATTTTTCAGTCAAATTAAGATTATATATATTTCAGTCAAGTTAAGATTATATTTTTCAGTCAAATTAACCCATTCAACACCAAGTAACTCACATGGACTGGTCCATGATATTCATAAACCAATAAATGAATCAGAAAATCACATTTGGACAAGTTCATTTATCAAAATGGGTAATTATGTCTAAAAATAGTCATATCACTGGCAAAAAGTGCAGATCCTGATGAGACGGCTCGTTACGAGCCGGCTCATCTGGATCTACACTTTTTGTAAGCCTATTTAGAGGTCTGTGGTGTTGAAAGGGTCAAGATAATATATTTTTCAGTCAAATTAAGATTATATATTTTTCAGTCAAATTAAGATTATATATTTTTCAGTCAAATTAAGATTATATATTTTTCAGTCAAATTAAGATTATACATAAGTTTTTCAACATAGTGAAATTAAGATTATATATTTTTCAACAATGTTCAAGAATATTAAAATGGTTTGTTAGATTTCTGTACTGAAACCCTTGTGTACAGATAAATTTGTTTTATTTCATCAACAGGAATATGACGTTAAAGATTTAGGTGACCAGCTCATGGTTCCCGCTGTCGGTCGTCAATGGCGACAAAAATCAAACACTTGTGCTAAATTATGTGAATTGCCGAAAATATTTGGCGTTAACCTTTTTTGTCAAAATACATGTCTTTCAATATTTATCTGTGAACATGTATTGAAAAACTACAACATTGAGATCAAACTCTCAGTTCTAGACTTGTGATCATGCTTGCTAAGAAAAGTTCAGAGAAAGTTTGTTACATAATTTGCACACAAAATGAACTTCTACATTTAATCTTTATCCAATCCTAGAGTTTTCCACTTCTAGTGTGAAAGGACCGGAGTTTGCGCCCAGCTGTAGCTGTTAGGCAAGGCACTTAACCCTTTCCCTCATAGAAGCACCTCTTTACACCATTACCAATACGACATACATCGATAATGTAGTAGCCAAACCAATGTTCATAATTAAGCCTAGTAATATCTATGGAGGTGGGATAGATATGACGACTACTTATCCACTGCATGATAGCTAAATGGCTGTCGTTTGTATGAAGATATAATAGTATATTAACCTAAATCTCTATGTAGTCCCAGTAATATCTATGGAGGTGGGATAGATATGACGACTACTTATCCACTGCATGATAGCTAAATTGCTGTCGTTTGTAGGAAGATATAATAGTATATTAACCTAAATCTCTATGGAGGTGGGATAGATATGACGACTACTTATCCACTGCATGATAGCTAAATGGCTGTCGTTTGTAAGGAGATATAATAGTATATTAACCTAAATCTCTATGTAGTCCCAGTAATATCTATGGAGGTGGGATAGATATGGCGACTACTTATCCACTGCATGATAGCTAAATGGCTGTCGTTTGTATGGAGATATAATAGTATATTAACCTAAATCTCTATGTAGTCCCAGTAGTATCTATGGAGGTGGGATAGATATGACGACTACTTATTCACTGCATGATAGCTAAATGGCTGTCGTTTGTATGGAGATATAATAGTATATTAACCTAAATCTCTATGAAGAAAAGGGTTAAATTCCACATTGCTTATTCTCTTTCTAATGTGGGGATGGATTCCATCAGGAATGAGGTCTCGAGAGCAATTAATCTAAGATGATGATCAAGCTTATTTACCCTCGCCGCCGGTGAACCATGTGGGTGAGCGGTTTATCTAATGCTGGCCTCCACACATTTAAACATGCCAAGTGTAGTTTGCACACTGATGTAAACTATTAACCTGCGATACATTCCTCAAATAAAGGCAAACAATGATACATTCTATGCTGTACTTGTCAATGGGAAGGAACTCTTTTCACAGACGGATATGTAGTCCAGTGGTTAACACGCTGGACTGGTAATCCAGGGATCGTAGGTTCGATCCCCCGTCTGACGCTAAGAAAATTAACAGTCTTTCAGATGGGACGCTAAACCGAGGTCTTGTGTCGGTGCTTTACACCACTGCACGTAAAAGAACCAGAGTAGACTCTGGAATGGGTCTCTCTCTGTATCATTGCACTATCCTCCAAAAATCTAAAATGACTAATCTCTTCAGGAGGCATCGCTCATATGGGCAACAGGTAGCGACGATAAATAAACGTACAACACAGGAACTCTTTGAATTATTGCGTGTGTATGACATGGCTTACGTTCTTACAACATCAGTTTAATCATTCGAAAGACCTCATTCCTGATGGAATCCATCGCCATGAGGAAGGGAGAAGGTATTGTGGATTTTAAGCGCCTTGCCTAAGGACCAAATTGTAACGGATACAGCTCTGTGAAAACTCCGGGCATTTCACACCTGAAGCGAACATGCTACCACTGCGCTATCACACCTTCCACAACGATTATCCTGATACACACATTGTAATATATGTCAGGATTGGCACTACCATTTTCAACACCATAGGAGATCCTTAACACGAAGAGAGCGACAGTTCATCCTTAACCCTTTACTCCACATAGACGCCATACGACACATTATCTCTCCCCGCATATAGCTGCCGTTCGGTATTCCCATAGATTGTGATTATTTGGTATGTAGTAGAACAGTGCACCTATTGCTTATCACTTGCATGTATGAGCAGTATGGAGAGCACTCGAGTAATTGACCTCTTCTATTGTGGAGTAAAGGGTTAAATTATAAGTGCATAGGAATATACAGGAAATACAGCACATATTTACACGTCGAAACCTTCATTAACTGTACAGCGGATAATTCATTCATTCTTTGTGTTTGGCACATCTTTCAAACATAAGAACACATATTTTAAAGTTACAACATGTACATGAAACAAATATTTGTAATATTATACATAGGCTATAAGATTTAAACTAGGCTGTGAGAAGATAATTCATTATATCCGACCAGAGGTTATTTATTCGTAATCCTATATGTTATATTTTACGTTAGGTTTTACGCCTGCATCAGCACCATTTTGGGCTATATCGCCGGCGGGCAGTTTACCTAACAACACCTTTCCTGGGCAGGCTCCAGCGGTTAACCAGTACTTTGGTGCACCAACCTCCGTAAGAAACTGCCAACTTTTTCATATAAATGAGACACGGCCTGAGCGGGGCTCAAACCCGTGACCATCAGTGATGATAGGTTACAGTGATATACAAGTCAGCGACCTTAACCACTCGACCACGGAGGCAGACTATTCGTAATCCTACAAACAATTCTTCTGCAATGGCCATTTGGTCATGCTAGGTTTGGACTGGCCTCAATGTATCTCTGTGGGTCTAAGCATGCCTTGGTGGGTGTCTCTGTGGGTCTAAGCATGCCTTGGTGGGTGTCTCTGTGGGTCTAAGCATGCCTTGGTGGGCCTCAATGTGTCTCTAAG
Source organism: Archivesica marissinica (assembly GCA_014843695.1). NCBI lineage: Eukaryota > Metazoa > Mollusca > Bivalvia > Venerida > Vesicomyidae > Archivesica > Archivesica marissinica. The sequence continues at coordinate 13,661,052 of CM026398.1, forward strand.
CATGCCTTGGTGGGTGTCTCTGTGGGTCTAAGCATGCCTTGGTGGGCCTCAATGTGTCTCTAAGCATGCCTTGGTGGGTGTCTCTGTGGGTCTAAGCATGCCTTGGTGGGCCTCAATGTGTCTCTAAGCATGCCTTGGTGGGTGTCTCTGTGGGTCTAAGCATGCCTTGGTGGGCCTCAATGTGTCTCTAAGCATGCCTTGGTGGGTGTCTCTGTGGGTCTAAGCATGCCTTGGTGGGCCTCAATGTGTCTCTAAGCATGCCTTGGTGGGTGTCTCTGTGGGTCTAAGCATGCCTTGGTGGGCCTCAATGTGTCTCTAAGCATGCCTTGGTGGGTGTCTCTGTGGGTCTAAGCATGCCTTGGTGGCTCTGTGGGTCTAAGCATGCCTTGGTGGGCCTCATTGTGGGTCTAAGCATGCCTTGGTGGGTGTCTCTGTGGGCCTAAGCATGCCTTGGTGGGCCTCATTGTGGGTCTAAGCATGCCTTGGTGGGTGTCTCTGTGGGCCTAAGCATGCCTTGGTGGGCCTCATTATACTTCTGGGCCTAAGCATGCCTTGGTGGGCCTCAATATACCTCTATGGGCCTAAGCATGCCTTGGTAGGCCTCAATATACTTCTGGGCCTAAGCATGCCTTGGTTATGTTATGTTATGATTTGGGTTTTACGCCTGCATCAGCACCATTTTTGGGCTATATCGCCGGCGGGCAGTTTACCTAACAACACCTTTCCTGGGCAGGCTCCAGCGGCTAACCAGTACTTGGGTACACCAACAAGCATGCCTTGGTGGGCCTCAGTATACCTCTATGGGCCTAAGCATGCCTTGGTGGGCCTCAGTATACCTCTATGGGCCTAAGCATGCCTTGGTGGGCCTCAATATACCTCTATGGGCATAAGCATGCCTTGGTGGGCCTCAGTATACCTCTATGGGCCTAAGCATGCCTTGGTGGGCCTCAGTATACCTCTATGGGCCTAAGCATGCCTTGGTGGGCCTCAATATACCTCTATGGGCATAAGCATGCCTTGGTGGGCCTCAGTATACCTCTATGGGCCTAAGCATGCCTTGGTGGGCCTCAGTATACCTCTATGGGCCTAAGCATGCCTTGGTGGGCCTCAATATACTTCTGGGCCTAAGCATGCCTTGGTGTGTGCCAATGAAGCAACAGGACTTGAAAACTAAACTTTCCTAAGTCGGCTATGTCGCATGGATTGAAGAGCTTCGCATGTTTTAACCAGTTTAATAATCCCCTATCATTTTTGCTTTGGTTTCAAAATGGGGACAAATAAACATCCTCTGGGTTTACATAATGAATACTATCATTTATTACAACAACCATTCTAATATATCAACAAGGAGAGAACAGTCTGGTGTTCTATATACCAGTAGACCAGCCCAGTACTCTATATACCGTTAGATCAATTCTTGATACCCCTAAATAAAAAAGTTCAAACTGGGTTCTATATTTTTCAACATGACCTGTTTCATAATTTAACTTGTAAGTCATAAAAAGCAATTTTAACTCTTCATGTGTGGGTGTGAGATTTGGGGATAGGAGTATAAAGAATTGGCCTAGCACTAACACAAATAAACTTAATAATACTGGTGTTATATTATCATCTATGCTAGACGATGATTCTTCAAACATCACACACTTGTTTAACCCATTCAACACCAAGTAACTCACATGGACTGGTCCATGATATTCATAAACCAATAAATGAATCAGAAAATCACATTTGGACAAGTTCATTTATCAAAATGGGTAATTATGTCTAAAAATAGTCATCACTGGCAAAAAGTGCAGATCCTGATGAGACGGCTCGTCACGAGCCGGCTCATCTGGATCTACACTTTTTGTAAGCCTATTTAGAGGTCTGTGGTGTTGAAAGGGTTAATGTCGACTTAGACAACATACATGTACCGGTATATTAATATTAAAGCTATTTTTCGTAACAATAAAGATCTATTACCGTAAAACTTGCATATAACGAACCTGTGATCAGAAAAACACTTCATTTTCCTACAAAATGTTGATGTGTTTGTTTTTAGGGTTTACTGTTGCACAAACAGCTGAGGTTATATGGCGACTCCAGCTGTTATTGGTGGAGGAAGACCCGGGTGCCTCTCCGAGCAGTATTGCAGGCTTCCAGGTAGAACCACTGGCCTTCCACAAGCTAGCTGGATAGCTTCCTCACATTAAAGAATTTGACACTCCCAATGGGATTCGAACATAGATCGATGAGGGCCAAGTGATTTGAAGTTAAAGACCTAAACCACTCGGCCACGGGTGCCGCTACGATATATAGACCGTATCATCTGGGTGATGAATGCTCAATTTCCTGTAACTAATGTTCCTTATATATGTGTTCTTATATGCTGGTTCTACAGTAATATCTACATGGGACACAAGCAGATTGGCAGTTTCAATTAGAGCTGCATTTACAAAATGGAATTCTTCAGAAAAACTGGTATATTAACTAAAAAAAGCTTTCAGATTTAAATAAAAAAACAAAGTTTGGAATTCAAAATGAAGTAATTTCTATAAAACCCTGATACAGAGTATTTTTACCCAGCATTCGCATTTCTCCCACCCATAAATTCTGACCTATGAGCCCTGTAAATACATGTAAATGTTCAGTAAAACGGCGGACAATTCCGTATTTTTATTGCTCAAAATGTCGGTGCATATATAATTTCTTAAGTATTTTCCAAATGTTTCATTATTTCAAAAATTCACTTAAAATAATTACGTTATTTGTGGTTCGTCCGTCTGCCTTGAAATATAAGATGCTGAATTTATTGTGTTTTCATAAATTGGTAAAGTTGATTGGAAATCATTCAGCTCGACTCATTTATAGTCTACAGTCCAATGGAAATACTTTATATACATACTACTGTAAAACACTATTTTTTCGCGAGCAAAAAGTTTCCGCGAAGTCGTGATTCCCGTGAATAATAACGTAGAGCTACAATTTGTATCCGAAAATATTTAAATTTATCAAAATTTTGAAAGTCAATACTTTTTTAAAAATTTAAACTATTGTGAAACAAGTTTTAACAACTTATATTAATCATTTTCGTTGGCGCGGATGAAAGCGTAAATGTGGTAATTTGTGCGGGAGGTAACCGGAGTACCCGGAGAAAACCCACCTGTCCGATCTGGTGACCACCGTATCATCTCATGTACTTGAATACAGTTAGCGAGAGTGTACTACTATAATGATCACTGAGTACTGCGAGGATTAAACGAGATAACTGATCGATCTAAAGCAAACGTCAGGGATCATTCTAGAGGGCGAAAGTGTCGCCCTAGGGACCGGGTCAACTGTTATTGCTTTGCTTCATGTGCGGCAAGGGGTAACAAGTTCCATTGGATGACAGTTCTTGGATAAAAAGAGAATTTGTATGAATCTTTGTTGACAGGGATGTGTTTATAACAATATGGGTTTGTGTGTCTGGTTATGTTGTCTACGGGTATCAAAAGATTTATGGAAATGTTTACAGCTACTATTTGGTGTATTATTTTATAATAAAATACATGTTTTCTCGGTGGGGTGGGGCGACAGCTCCACCGCGCCCTCTTGCGGCTAAAAATCCACGCTGCCCTTTTTCTGGCCCACCCTGCCCCTTTTCTGACCCACCCTGCCCTTTTTACCACTCTAGAATAAACCCTAGGACCCTGACTGCCCTCTGGGTGTGTGTTTTACATTTATTTATCGTCGCTACCGGTTGCCCATATGAGCATGAAGAGATTAGTCATTTTAGATTTTGGAGGATAGTGCAATGATACAGACAGAGACCCATTCCAGGGTCTCCTCTGGTTCTTTTACATGCACAGTGTAAAGCACCAACACGAGACCTCGGTTTAACGTCCCATCTGAAAAGACTGTTAATTTTATTAGGGTCAGACGTGGGATCGAACCTGCGATCCCTGGATTACCAGTCCAGCGTGTTACCACTGGACTACAGATCCGTCAGGGGGCCCCACTTCTCCCCTTAAAAAAAATATTTTTTGGTTTTTACGATTTTCAAACAAAATTTTGTCTAGTAAGATACACTGGCCCATTACAAAACACTCTTTCTATTCAAATGTATTTAATTGTTGTACTGTGCATTTTAACCCTATTTTGCAGAAGTATATTAAAGAACACCATTTAAGGAAGCGATCACGCGCTTTCTCACTTCTCCTATAAATTCTGACCTAGAATGAACCCTGAAACTTACTTCCAGATTTTATATTTCGCGATGCATCATGGATGTGCAAATTCAACACACATAAAATTTAAAATGTTCAAAATCGCGAAAATGAAGTGTTCACGAAATAATGGTGTTTTACAATATACCAGACGTAACATTTACATGTAGGTATGTGCTGATCAATTCTGACCAGACATATATCCTGATCAGGCTATTCATATAAATCATAAAATGACAGAAGTGTACACTGTAACTTAACAACAAAACTAAAATACGAAACACAAATCTGAAAACAACACAAAAGTTACTGTGAATCATACAACCAGGTAAAGATATACACCCACCCTGGTAGACCTGAAACACCCACCCTGGTAGAACTGAAACATCCAACCTGGTAGACCTGAAACACCCACCCTGGTAGATCTGAAACATCCACTCTCAAAAACACCCACCCTGGTAGACCTGTAACACCCACCCTGGTAGACCTGAAACACCCACCCTGGTAGAACTGAAACATCCACCCTGGTAGACCTGAAACACCCACCCTGGTAGATCTGAAACATCCACTCTCAAAAACACAAACACCCACCCTGGTAGACCTGAAACATCCACCTGGTAGAACTGAAACACCCACCCTGGTAGATCTGAAACATCCACTCTCAAAAACACAAACATCCACCCTGGTAGAACTGAAACATCCACCCTGGTAGACCTGAAACATCCACCCTGGTAGAACTGAAACACCCACCCTGGTAGATCTGAAACATCCACCCTGGTAGACCTGAAACATCCACCCTGGTAGAACTGAAACACCCACCCTGGTAGATCTGAAACATCCACCCTGGTAGAACTGAAACATCCACCCTGGTAGAACTAAAACACCCACCCTGGTAGATCTGAAACACCCACCCTGGTAGATCTGAAACATCCACCCTGGTAGAACTGAAACATCCACCCTGGTAGAACTGAAACACCCACCCTGGTAGAACTGAAACATCCACCCTGTTAGAACTGAAACACCCACCCTGGTAGATCTGAAACATCCACCCTGGTAGAACTGAAACACCCACCCTGGTAGAACTGAAACATCCACCCTGATAGACCCGAAATATATATCTGCATCAGGGGCTTACAAGAGATAATTTAATACAGTGAGATTCCTAAATTTCCCCATAACACATTTGTTTCATTGCAGTATAATACAAAAGTTAAATGATTATGTCCAATGAATTGTGAGCAATTTCACATGTAATTTCTTTACCCCACCCACTAGCAGTTTACATGATATGACCATTAATGTCTGTACAGTACCAGAAAGTAAATATATATATACCGGGCTTAAAACATCAACACTTCACTGATTAGTTAGTACCTTTCAAGCAATAAACAGATTCCCATAGGTAGTCAGTCACTGGTTCATGTAAATCTTCTATTACACTAATTATGCACCAATATTTGCGAGAATTTCTTCACACGATTTTCAGAACCTGCTGGATCCGAGTGCTCACCTTGCACCTTGTTGCTAGGTTGTACCATGTTGCTACATTGCACCTTGTTGCTAGGTTGTACCTTGTTGCTACATTGCACCTTGTTGCTAGGTTGCACCTTGTTGCTACATTGTACCTTGTTGCTAGGTTGCACCTTGTGGCTACATTGTACCTTGTTGCTAGGTTGCACCTTGTTGCTATATTGCACCTTGTTACTAGGTTGCATCTTGTTGCTAGGTTGTACCTTGTTGCTATATTGCACCTTGTTGCTAGGTTGCACCTTGTTGCTAGGTTGTACCTTGTTGCTAGGTTGTACCTTGTTGCTATATTGCACCTTGTTGCTAGGTTGCAACAATGATAACATTCACACATTATTTTGCAAACACTGAATGATTTAAATCTTGATCTACCAGGGTAGAATATACTCGCACAAAACAATACTGCGTAGCGATCTACCAGGGTGGAATATACTCGCACAAAACAATACTGCGTAGCAATCTACCAGGGTGGAATATACTCGCACAAAACAATACTGCGTAGCGATCTACCAGGGTGGAATATACTCGCACAAAACATCACTGCGTAGCAATCTACCAGGGTGGAATATACTCGCACAAAACAATACTGCGTAGCGATCTACCAGGGTGGAATATACTCGCACAAAACAATACTGCGTAGCAATCTACCAGGGTGGAATATACTCGCACAAAACAATACTGCGTAGCGATCTACCAGGGTGGAATATACCCACACAAAACATCACTGCATAGCGATCTACCAGGGTGGAATATACTCGCACAAAACATATCACTGCATAGCGATCTACCATGGTGGATCGTGTAGCGATCTACCAGAGTGGAATACCCATACAAAAATCACTGCGTAGCTTTCATAGATCTGTCACCGAATAAAACGTTGCATTCTATTTATCACATAATATAATGTCTAGTCAATACAAAAATATTCGTCAACGCCTTTGAATATTGGTAGCCACATTCGAATAATCGTGTTACAAGTGGCTTACATAATTACAATTGATTGTTGTTTGAATACAGTTTATTCATCATCTCAACATTACCCGGAACGTAGTTATATCTAGGTTAGTGAAAATTATAGGGGATTCTATGTTCAGCCTCCGTGCTTCTTTTGCGTACACAATGTATAGTACAGTACATGGGACCTTGGTTTAAAGTCTCGCCCGAAAGACTTTGTATGTCTAATTGAGAATCAACTGTGCCGACGGCTGGAAACAATACCGGAGCCTTTAAAGCGACATAACATCGCAAAATGCAAATAAAATGCATTTTTTCACGTATAAATGCATTGCTGCTACATATTCTTCTGAATACATTCGAACACTAACATTGAATCAATAAACATGTTTTGTGGTCTACAAACTTTCAAAAATGAAAATAGGATTTCATATAGCGATCATCCACGCTCCTGAAATGACGTTTGTTTGTCATTGGAGTCAACACTAAACGCGCGATACTTTCGTTTTAATTTAACTAATAAATATGCATAGGCACAAATGTGAGATATAACGGTAAATTTGTACGATAAATCGTGTTATTCAGGATACACGCATTGTACGGTGCTTGTTTATTTGTTGAAATACTCAGTTTTTGAGGCAAATATTGGAGAAAAAATTTATACCATATAATAGGAAATGACATACTGCAGATTTTACGTTTTCACCGATGTAGTGTCGCTTTAAATACATTAATCCAGCAAATAGCAATTTATTTAGGCAGATCTGAAAATCCAAACTTCAGCGTAGAATATTATCTAACCAATTGCAGAATCACAATATAACAATAAGAGGCTCCTGGCCAGTTACAACAATTTTGTAAATATTTACGTGGCGACACCCTATACAGTTGTAAATATTTACGTGTATATTACGTGGTGACACCCGATACAGTTGTAAATATTTACGTGTATATTACGTGGCGACACCCTATACAGCTGTAAATATTTACGTGTATATTACGTGGTGACACCCTATACAGCTGTAAATATTGACATCTATATTATGTGGGGACACCCTATACAGCTGTAAATATTGACATCTATATTATGTGGGGACACCCTATACAGCTGTAATTATTACGTGGTGACACACTATACAACTGTAATATTTACTGTATATTAATGGGACACCCAACACAAAAACATATTACGTGGTGACACCCTATACAGCTGTAAATATTTACATGTATATTACGTGGTGACACCCTATACAGCTGTAAATATTTACAATATTACGTGGTGACACCCTATACAGCTGTAAATATTTACATGTATATTACGTGGTGACACCCTATACAGCTGTAAATATTTACATGTATATTACGTGGTGACACCCTATACAGCTGTAAATATTTACATGTATATTACGTGGTGACACCCTATACAGCTGTAAATATTTACATGTATATTACGTGGTGACACCCTATACAGCTGTAAATATTTACATGTATATTACGTGGTGACACCCTATACAGCTGTAAATATTTACATGTATATTACGTGGTGACACCCTATACAGCTGTAAATATTTACATGTATATTACGTGGTGACACCCTATACAGCTGTAAATATTTACATGTATATTATATGGTGACACCCTATACAGCTGTAAATATTTACGTGTATATTACGTGGTGACACCCTATACAGCTGTAAATATTTACGTGTATATTACGTGGTGACACCCTATACAGCTGTAAATATTTACATGTGTACAGGTGACAAGAGAACATGCGGAACAAAGTGAGTTTAAACTCGTCATCGACTATGCATCTGAATAAATACACGTATGCCGACGCATCATGCCCTGCACTTTTCATGTGGTGGGTCGAAATCATGTATATCTTGGGTAGTTACAACATTTAATATCACAAGTGGAAATTTCAAGATCTTTTGTAGCCCTCGAATGCCTGGTGCGTCTGAAAGGCTGGAAGAATAAAACAATAATTAGAGACATCGGTCAGTTACTGCCCCTGAATACTCCCTAAAAGTAGATAGGTCCTATTAAGTGTTTTCCTCTGTTTTTATCGTTGTTTCCTTTGCACAATATGCTAGCAATTTTATTCTACTATCGCTTCATATAATTATTAAATTACTATATCTCAACAGATCTCATACAGTATACACACTTATTTGTAAAATAATGATATCACATAATGAACACATTTTTTATAAAATCACAATTATCATACCGCAACATCTGGTTAGGGCACAACAGTAAAAACAAAGGATTCTAACAAAAAGGACCTATTCACATTTTGGAATAAATCAGACTTTATCTGCCAAGGGAGGTAATAGAAAATTACAGATGTCTCTCATTAAACTACATGTACTATAACTCTAAATCACAAGTATTAACCCTTTCAACACCACAGACCTCTATTTATAGACTTACAAAAAGTGTAGATCCAGATGAGCCGGCTCGTGACGAGGCGTCTCATCAGGATCTGCACTTTTTGCAAGTAGTATTACTAATTTTAGACAAAATTACCCATCTTGATAAATGAACTGGTCCGAATGTAATTTTCTTATTCATTTATTGGTCTAAGAATATCATGGACCAGTCCATGTCAGTTACTTGGTGTTGAAAGAGTTAACAGCCACATACAGCATTCCCAATGTCACAAAATTGTTCAAAAATTAACCTCTTTTGAGCAGCCACCTTGACTAAACAGTCATTTTTCATCACTCCTTTGGATGGCTGCTTAAGACAGGTTTGAATGTACAGTCAAACCTGTGTTAGTGGTCACCTCCATTAAGCAGCCAACCTGTATTAAGCAGCCTGTTTCCAGATTCCCAATCAGTTGTTATATTATATATTTGACCTCTATTAAGCAGCCACCTGTGCTAAGCAGCCACTTTCTCTGACTCCCTTGGCTGGCTGCTTAAGACAGGTTCGAATGTATCTCCATACACACAGTTTGCCTATCATTATCAATGGCTATTGATTAGATATGAAGTTTAGCCTATTTTTTGGCCATTATTTGCCTACAACAATATTGTTTACCACCCAGGTTGACACGCTGTGTTTTCCAGTCTGATGTTACGTTTGCTGGTTTGATACGGTCACGAGCCTGTATCAAACCAGATAAAACCGTATCATAACTAGTTCTTGAGAAAATAACAAATGCGCACTCGGTGCTAGTTTGTTTACTTCCTGTAGTGTATCCGTGTATCTACTTCGGTAATTCCGTAATTTATTCCTGATAAATGGATAACGGGGAGCATTATTTTGATTATTAAAATGTTCAAATTCATATCAAAGTAATAAAGACGTTATTACGTGGCTAGTTTCATATCAGCCTCGGTATCGACTCAAGGTAACTTGATATCAGCCTAGGTATCGACTCAAGGTAACTTGATATCAGCCTAGGTATCGACCCAAGGTAACTTGATATATCAGCATAACTTGATATCAGCCTAGGGACAAACACAAATTTTTAAAATCAATTTGTTCTGACTAATTGATGACCATATATCGAAATAACTCAAAGGGTGTAACAAAAGCATAGACTTCCACAGCTCTGTCTGTAAAATGAACATGTTAATAGCAATTCAGCAAATCAACTTTATTGTTGTGCATCAGTGCTTAATTAATTTGATTGGTCTTTACTTCTGAGTGGTTTCCACTTTCTCAACCCCGTCCTATACGTGGGTCTATGCAAAATACCACTGATTCAAGACTAAAGTTGGCCAGATCGTCTTATAGGCGAGATTGTCTTATAGGCGAGATCGTCTTATAGGCGAGATTGTCTTATAGGCGAGATAGTCTTATAGGCGAGATAGTATTATAGGTGAGATCGTCTTATTGGCAAGATCGTATAGGCAAGATGGTCTTATAGGCAAGATCGTCTTATAGTCGAGATCGTCTTATAGGCAAGATTGTCTTATAGGCAAGATCATCTTATAGGCAAGATTGTCTTATAGGCGAGATCATCTTATAGAAAAGATTGTCTTATAGGCGAGATGGTCTTATAGGCAAGATGGTCTTATAGTTATTCTGAGTTGTATTACGAATGTTTCTGTTTGGCAGATTAGTATTGTGTGCATGTTTCCATGGTATTGGTATCGATGTCAAAGGCGAATCTCTATGGGAAAGGGCTAAGACAATAATGGTTTTGAGATATTTATGGTTGGCATGGTTACAAGCTTCAGTCCAGACTGGATACAACACATATACAGCTTAGATATTGATCGTAGTAAAGACTTAGTCACTATTGGGTGATTAGCGTGCATAAACGGCCCTTCTAGCACAGTTGATAAGAGCGTTCACCCTGTAAGCGAAAGAGCACTGGGTTCAAGCCGGGGTTGGCTGCACGGTCTTTCTCACCCTGTGACATTGAAGGTGCTCGCAAGCAGATAGCGACTAAACTTAGTTTGCAGTTCAAGTTCGAAAGTCCTACGTCATGTGTCGACCTACCTTTATAAAATGAGGCTGTAAAAGTGACTTTTGGTACCAGTTCTTTAATTTTTTCCAATATCTTTGATTCTTCGGCTAGATCTGATCGTGTGTTCCATATAGTTACAATGTCATCCCTCTCACGTATGCTAACACTAATGCCGCTTATCTCATCGTCTGGTATGTAAATACGTACAAAATAACATCCTCTTACGTATGCCAACACTAAATATATTACATATATGCTCAAGACATTAATAACCTGATAACCTTGACAATTAACCCATTCAACACCAAGTAACTGACATGGACTGGTGCATGATATGCTTAGACCAATAAATGAATAAGAAAATTACATTTGGACCAGTTCAGTTATCAAAAATGGGTAATTTTGTCTAAAAATAGTAATATTACTGGCAAAAAGTGCAGATCCTGATGAGATGTCGCGTCATGAGCCGGCTCATCTGGATCTACACTTTTTGTAAGCTTATTTAGAGGTCTATGGTGTTGAAAGGATTAAGCAGCAATTTCTCGAACTTTTGACTGAATAATGGCAACATAGAAAATACGAAATACGGTCAACACAATCCTTTGTCACTGTCTGTGATACCGTACTTACTTGCCTATAAGACGGCGGGATTTAAATCACCAAATTATGGCCTCAAAGTGGCGTCCTGTCTTATAAGCGATTGATAAATTTGTTTAAAAATCAGGTTCGATCAGGTTTGACCCTAATAAAATTAACAGTCTTTCAGATGGGACGTTAAACAGAGGTCTCGTGTCGGTGCTTTACACCGTGCACGTAAAAGAACCAGAGGAGATTCTGGAATGGGTCTTTGTCTGTATCATTGCACTATCCTCCAAAAATCTAAAATGACTAATCTCTTCAGGAGGCGTCACTCATATGGGCAGCCGGTAGCGACGATAAATAAATGTAAAACACAAAATTTTAAAATCAGTTTGTACTGACTAATTGATGAACGTATATCGAAATAACTCAAAGGGTGTAACAAAAGCATAGATTTAGCAGCTCTGTCTGTAAACTGAACATGTTAATAGCAATTCAGCATATCAACTTTATTGTTGTGCATCAGTGCTTAATTAATTTGATTGGTCTTTACTTGAGTGGTTTCCATTTTCTCAACCCCGTCCTATACGTGGGTCTATGCAAAATAGGCGAGATTGTCTTATAGGTCTGTCTTATAGGTGAGATCTTCTTATAGGCGAGATTGTCTTATAGTCTAGATTGTCTTATAGGCGAGATTGTCTTATAGGTGAGATCGTCTTATAGTCGAGATCGTCTTATAGGTGAGATCTTCTTATAGGTGAGATCTTCTTATAGTCGAGATCGTCTTATAGGTGAGATCTTCTTATAGTCTAGATTGTCTTATAGGCGAGATTGTCTTATAGGTGAGATCGTCTTATAGTCGAGATCGTCTTATAGGTGAGATCTTCTTATAGGTGAGATCTTCTTATAGGCGAGATTGTCTTATAGGTGAGATCGTCTTATAGGTGAGATCGTCTTATAGGCGAGATTGTCTTATAGGTGAGATCGTCTTATAGGCGAGATCTTCTTATAGGCGAGATTGTCTTATAGTCGAGATCGTCTTATAGGCGAGATTGTCTTATAGGCGAGATCTTCTTATAGTCGACATCGTCTTATAGGTGAGATCATCTTATAGTCGAGGTCTTCTTATAGTCGAGATTGTCTTATAGTCGAGATCGTCTTATAGTCGAGATCGTCTTATAGGCGAGATCGTCTTATAGTCGAGATCTTCTTATAGTCGAGATCTTCTTATAGTCGAGATCTTCTTATAGTCGAGATCGTCTTATAGGTGAGATCAACTTATAGTCGAGATCGTCTTATAGTAGAGATCTTCTTATAGTCGAGATCGTCTTATAGGTGAGATCGTCTTATAGGCGAGATCTTCTTATAGGCGAGATTGTCTTATAGTCGAGATCTTCTTTATAGGCGAGATTGTCTTATAGTCGAGATCGTCTTATAGTCGAGATAATCTTATAGGCGAGATCGTCTTATAGTCGAGATAATCTTATAGGTGATACCGTCTTATAGTCGAGATCGTCTTATAGTCGAGATAATCTTATAGGCGAGATCGTCTTATAGTCGAGATAATCTTATAGGTGATACCGTCTTATAGTCGAGACCGTCTTATAGTCGAGATCGTCTTATAGGCGAGATCGTCTTATAGGCGAGTATGTACGGTAGCCACAGAAAGAAGGGGATACCAGAATTGCATTGGAAAACTATATACTTTGTGTACATTTGTCTTTGTTTGAATTAAAATAATCTACATTTAGTTGAAATATGAATGAAAACTATCCATACCACCAATAAGGAAATCTGTCAAATGTTCTCCTATTGCCGCCAGCAGCAATTCCTTCCAAACTTGAGGCTGCAATATATCAAACAACATTACCTCTACCAGTATGTAACTTGAACAATACAATGTACAATACAGCCCCGCTGGAGCCGTTACCATTGTGCTCTTAGGCAAGGCATTTAAATTCCACATGCCTCTTCTCTCCCTCGTGGCGATGGATTCCATCAGGAATGAGGTCTCGGGAGTGATTAATATAAGTTGTAAGAACTTGTTTCGCAATTGAGCTCAAATAAATTTGTACAAATTGCACAAATAGCTACAATACAAAGGTACATCGGAGGAATACGAAACTCAAGCAGTGACAATAAGCTAACATTTTCTTTCACTGAGAAAACACGCTCACTTTTCACCAATGCAACCCGGGTTCGATCCTCGGTCCGGGAAGTATGTGAGATGGTATGGTGGTTGCCAGATCGGACAGGTGGGTTTTCTCCTGGTACTTGGGTTTCCTCCCACAGGAATGACCACATTTGCGCTTTCATCCGCGCCAACGAGAGTGATTAATATAAGTTGTTAGAACTTTGCAATCGTTTTAATCATTTATTGGGGAAAGCATAAAAGAAATGTATTAGTTAGATCATTTAGGTAGAAACAGAAGTATATACATGTATATATAATAACCCACCGTATCCCATTTATGACATTTCATCTTCCAGTTACCACCGTTACAGTTCTCCTTGTCTTCCCTGTAATATCAAATATAATGCTTCATAATGTATGTCATATCTACTGTACCGTTCTCCTTGTCTTCCCCTGTAATATCAAATATAATGCTTCATAATGTATGTCATATCTACTGTACCGTTCTCCTTGTCTTCCCCTGTAATATCAAATATAATGTATGTCATATCTACTGTACCGTTCTCCTTGCCTTCCCTGTAATATCAAATATAATGTATGTCATATCTACTGTACCGTTCTCCTTGCCTTCACTGTAATATCAAATATAATGTATGTCATATCTACTGTACCGTTCTCCTTGTCTTCCCCTGTAATATCAAATATAATGTATGTCATATCTACTGTACCGTTCTCCTTGTCTTCCCCTGTAATATCAAATATAATGTATGTCATATCTACTGTACCGTTCTCCTTGTCCTCCCTGTAATATCAAATATCATGCTTCATAATGTATGTCATATCTACTGTACAGTTCTCCTTGTCTTCCCCTGTAATATCAAATATAATGTATGTCATATCTACTGTACCGTTCTCCTTGTCTTCCCCTGTAATATCAAATATAATGTATGTCATATCTACTGTACCGTTCTCCTTGTCCTCCCTGTAATATCAAATATCATGCTTCATAATGTATGTCATATCTACTGTACCGAACTACCGATATATCGAATGTATCTGTATGTCACATCGAATGTATCTGTATGTCACATCGAATGTACCTGTATGTCGCATCGAATGTACCTGTATGTCACATCAAATGTATCTGTATGTCACATCGAATGTATCTGTATGTCACATCAAATGTACCTGTATGTCACATCAAATGTATGTGTCACATCGAATGTACCTGTATGTCACATCGAATGTATCTGTATGTCACATCGAATGTACCTGTATGTCACATCGAATGTACCTGTATGTCACATCGAATGTACCTGTATGTCACATCGAATGTACCTGTATGTCACATCGAATGTACCTGTATGTCACATCGAATGTACCTGTATGTCACATCAAATGTACCTGTATGTCACATCGAATGTATCTGTATGTCACATCAAATGTACCTGTATGTCACATCGAATGTATCTGTATGTCACATCGAATGTACCTGTATGTCACATCGAATGTATCTGTATGTCACATCGAATGTATCTGTATGTCACATCGAATGTATCTGTATGTCACATCGAATGTACCTGTATGTCACATCGAATGTACCTGTATGTCACATCGAATGTATCTGTATGTCACATCGAATGTATCTGTATGTCACATCAAATGTACCTGTATGTCACATCGAATGTATCTGTATGTCACATCGAATGTATGTGTCACATCGAATGTATCTGTATGTCACATCGAATGTATCTGTATGTCACATCGAATGTATCTGTAATCGAATGTATCTGTATGTCACATCAAATGTATCTGTATGTCACATCAAATGTATCTGTATGTCACATCCAATGTATGTGTCGCATCGAATGTATGTGTCACATCGAATGTATCTGTATGTCACATCGAATGTATCTGTATGTAACATCGAATGTATGTGTCACATCGAATGTATCTGTATGTCACATCGAATGTATGTGTCACATCGAATGTATCTGTATGTCACATCGAATGTATCTGTATGTAACATCGAATGTACCTGTATGTCACATCGAATGTATCTGTATGTCACATCGAATGTATCTGTATGTCACATCCAATGTATCTGTATGTCACATCAAATGTACCTGTATGTCACATCAAATGTATGTGTCACATCAAATGTATCTGTATGTCTGTATGTCACATCGAATGTATCTGTATGTCACATCAAATGTATCTGTATGTCACTTCAAATGTAACTGTATGTCACATCGAATGTATCTGTATGTCACATCGAATGTATCTGTATGTCACATCGAATGTATCTGTATGTCACATCGAATGTAACTGTATGTCACATCAAATGTACCTGTATGTCACTTCAAATGTAACTGTATGTCACATCGAATGTATCTGTATGTCACATCGAATGTATCTGTATGTCACATCCAATGTACCTGTATGTCACATCAAATGTACCTGTAATCGAATGTACCTGTATGTCACATCGAATGTATCTGTATGTCACATCGAATGTATCTGTATGTCACATCGAATGTACCTGTATGTCACATCAAATGTACCTGTATGTCACATCGAATGTACCTGTATGTCGCATCAAATGTATCTGTATGTCACATCGAATGTACCTGTATGTCACATCGAATGTATCTGTATGTCACATCGAATGTACCTGTATGTCACATCGAATGTATGTGTCACATCGAATGTATCTGTATGTCACATCGAATGTATCTGTATGTCACATCGAATGTATCTGTAATCGAATGTATCTGTATGTCACATCAAATGTATCTGTATGTCACATCGAATGTATCTGTATGTCACATCGAATGTACCTGTATGTCACATCGAATGTATCTGTATGTCACATCGAATGTATCTGTATGTCACATCGAATGTATCTGTATGTAACATCGAATGTACCTGTATGTCACATCGAATGTATCTGTATGTCACATCGAATGTATCTGTATGTCACATCCAATGTATCTGTATGTCACATCAAATGTACCTGTATGTCACATCAAATGTATGTGTCACATCGAATGTATCTGTATGTCTGTATGTCACATCGAATGTATCTGTATGTCACATCAAATGTATCTGTATGTCATTTCAAATGTAACTGTATGTCACATCGAATGTATCTGTATGTCACATCGAATGTATCTGTATGTCACATCAAATGTATCTGTATGTCACTTCAAATGTAACTGTATGTCACATCGAATGTACCTGTATGTCACATCGAATGTACCTGTAATCGAATGTACCTGTATGTCACATCGAATGTATCTGTATGTCACATAGAATGTATCTGTATGTCACATCGAATGTATCTGTATGTCACATCGAATGTACCTGTATGTCACATCGAATGTACCTGTATGTCACATCGAATGTACCTGTATGTCGCATCGAATGTATCTGTATGTCACATCGAATGTACCTGTATGTCACATCAAATGTATCTGTATGTCACATCAAATGTATGTGTCACATCGAATGTACCTGTATGTCACATCAAATGTATGTGTCACATCGAATGTACCTGTATGTCACATCGAATGTATCTGTATGTCACATCGAATGTACCTGTATGTCACATCGAATGTACCTGTATGTCACATCGAATGTACCTGTATGTCACATTGAATGTACCTGTATGTCACATCAAATGTACCTGTATGTCACATCGAATGTATCTGTATGTCACATCAAGTGTACCTGTATGTCACATCGAATGTATCTGTATGTCACATCGAATGTATCTGTATGTCACATCGAATGTATCTGTATGTCACATCGAATGTATCTGTATGTCACATCGAATGTATCTGTATGTCACATCAAATGTACCTGTATGTCACATCGAATGTATCTGTATGTCACATCGAATGTGTCTGTATGTCACATCGAATGTACCTGTATGTCACATCGAATGTATGTGTCACATCGAATGTATCTGTATGTCACATCGAATGTATCTGTATGTCACATTGAATGTATCTGTAATCGAATGTATCTGTATGTCACATCAAATGTATCTGTATGTCACATCGAATGTATCTGTATGTCACATCGAATGTATCTGTATGTAACATCGAATGTACCTGTATGTCACATCGAATGTATCTGTATGTCACATCGAATGTATCTGTATGTCACATCCAATGTATCTGTATGTCACATCAAATGTACCTGTATGTCACATCAAATGTATGTGTCACATCGAATGTATCTGTATGTCACATCGAATGTATCTGTATGTCACATCAAATGTATCTGTATGTCACTTCAAATGTAACTGTATGTCACATCGAATGTATCTGTATGTCACATCAAATGTATGTGTCACATCGAATGTACCTGTATGTCACATCGAATGTATCTGTATGTCACATCGAATGTACCTGTATGTCACATCGAATGTACCTGTATGTCGCATCGAATGTATCTGTATGTCACATCGAATGTACCTGTATGTCACATCAAATGTATCTGTATGTCACATCAAATGTATGTGTCACATCGAATGTACCTGTATGTCACATCAAATGTATGTGTCACATCGAATGTACCTGTATGTCAAATCGAATGTATCTGTATGTCACATCGAATGTACCTGTATGTCACATCGAATGTACCTGTATGTCACATCGAATGTACCTGTATGTCACATTGAATGTACCTGTATGTCACATCAAATGTACCTGTATGTCACATCGAATGTATCTGTATGTCACATCAAATGTACCTGTATGTCACATCGAATGTATCTGTATGTCACATCGAATGTACCTGTATGTCACATCGAATGTATCTGTATGTCACATCGAATGTATCTGTATGTCACATCGAATGTATCTGTATGTCACATCGAATGTACCTGTATGTCGCATCGAATGTACCTGTATGTCACATCGAATGTATCTGTATGTCACATCGAATGTATCTGTATGTCACATCAAATGTACCTGTATGTCACATCGAATGTATCTGTATGTCACATCGAATGTGTCTGTATGTCACATCGAATGTACCTGTATGTCACATCGAATGTATGTGTCACATCGAATGTATCTGTATGTCACATCGAATGTATCTGTATGTCACATTGAATGTATCTGTAATCGAATGTATCTGTATGTCACATCAAATGTATCTGTATGTCACATCGAATGTATCTGTATGTCACATCGAATGTATCTGTATGTAACATCGAATGTACCTGTATGTCACATCGAATGTATCTGTATGTCACATCGAATGTATCTGTATGTCACATCCAATGTATCTGTATGTCACATCAAATGTACCTGTATGTCACATCAAATGTATGTGTCACATCGAATGTATCTGTATGTCTGTATGTCACATCGAATGTATCTGTATGTCACATCAAATGTATCTGTATGTCACTTCAAATGTAACTGTATGTCACATCGAATGTATCTGTATGTCACATCAAATGTACCTGTATGTCACATCGAATGTATCTGTATGTCACATCGAATGTACCTGTATGTCACATCAAATGTACCTGTATGTCACATCGAATGTATCTGTATGTCACATCAAATGTACCTGTATGTCACATCGAATGTATCTGTATGTCACATCGAATGTACCTGTATGTCACATCGAATGTATCTGTATGTCACATCGAATGTATCTGTATGTCACATCGAATGTACCTGTATGTCGCATCGAATGTACCTGTATGTCACATCGAATGTATCTGTATGTCACATCGAATGTATCTGTATGTCACATCAAATGTACCTGTATGTCACATCGAATGTATCTGTATGTCACATCGAATGTATCTGTATGTCACATCGAATGTACCTGTATGTCACATCGAATGTATGTGTCACATCGAATGTATCTGTATGTCACATCGAATGTATCTGTATGTCACATCGAATGTATCTGTAATCGAATGTATCTGTATGTCACATCAAATGTATCTGTATGTCACATCGAATGTATCTGTATGTCACATCCAATGTACCTGTATGTCACATCGAATGTATGTGTCACATCGAATGTATCTGTATGTCACATCGAATGTACCTGTATGTCACATCGAATGTATCTGTATGTCACATCGAATGTATCTGTATGTCACATCCAATGTATCTGTATGTCACATCAAATGTACCTGTATGTCACATCAAATGTATGTGTCACATCGAATGTATCTGTATGTCTGTATGTCACATCGAATGTATCTGTATGTCACATCAAATGTATCTGTATGTCACTTCAAATGTAACTGTATGTCACATCGAATGTATCTGTATGTCACATCGAATGTATCTGTATGTCACATCAAATGTATCTGTATGTCACTTCAAATGTAACTGTATGTCACATCAAATGTACCTGTATGTCACATCGAATGTACCTGTAATCGAATGTACCTGTATGTCACATCGAATGTATCTGTATGTCACATAGAATGTATCTGTATGTCACATCGAATGTATCTGTATGTCATATCGAATGTACCTGTATGTCACATCGAATGTACCTGTATGTCACATCGAATGTACCTGTATGTCACATCGAATGTACCTGTATGTCACATCAAATGTATCTGTATGTCACATCAAATGTATCTGTATGTCACTTCAAATGTACCTGTATGTCACATCAAATGTACCTGTATGTCACATCAAATGTACCTGTATGTCACATCGAATGTACCTGTATGTCACATCGAATGTATCTGTATGTAACATCGAATGTATCTGTATGTCGCATCGAATGTACCTGTATGTCACATCGAATGTATCTGTATGTCACATCGAATGTATCTGTATGTCGCATCGAATGTATCTGTATGTCACATCGAATGTACCTGTATGTCACATCGAATGTATCTGTATGTCGCATCGAATGTATCTGTATGTCGCATCGAATGTATCTGTATGTCACATCGAATGTATCTGTATGTCACATCAAATGTATCTGTATGTCACTTCAAATGTAACTGTATGTCACTTCAAATGTAACTGTATGTCACATCAAATGTACCTGTATGTCACTTCAAATGTAACTGTATGTCACATCGAATGTATCTGTATGTCACATCGAATGTATCTGTATGTCACATCCAATGTACCTGTATGTCACATCGAATGTACCTGTAATCGAATGTACCTGTATGTCACATCGAATGTATCTGTATGTCACATAGAATGTATCTGTATGTCACATCGAATGTACCTGTATGTCACATCGAATGTACCTGTATGTCACATCGAATGTACCTATATGTCGCATCGAATGTATCTGTATGTCACATCGAATGTACCTGTATGTCACATCAAATGTATCTGTATGTCACATCAAATGTATCTGTATGTCACATCGAATGTACCTGTATGTCACATCAAATGTATGTGTCACATCGAATGTACCTGTATGTCACATCGAATGTATCTGTATGTCACATCGAATGTACCTGTATGTCACATCGAATGTACCTGTATGTCACATCGAATGTACCTGTATGTCACATCGAATGTACCTGTATGTCACATCGAATGTATCTGTATGTCACATCAAATGTACCTGTATGTCACATCGAATGTATCTGTATGTCACATCGAATGTACCTGTATGTCACATCGAATGTATCTGTATGTCACATCGAATGTATCTGTATGTCACATCGAATGTATCTGTATGTCACATCGAATGTATCTGTATGTCACATCGAATGTACCTGTATGTCACATCGAATGTATGTGTCACATCGAATGTATCTGTATGTCACATCGAATGTATCTGTATGTCACATTGAATGTATCTGTAATCGAATGTATCTGTATGTCACATCAAATGTATCTGTATGTCACATCGAATGTATGTGTCACATCGAATGTATCTGTATGTCACATCGAATGTATCTGTATGTAACATCGAATGTACCTGTATGTCACATCGAATGTATCTGTATGTCACATCGAATGTATCTGTATGTCACATCCAATGTATCTGTATGTCACATCAAATGTACCTGTATGTCACATCAAATGTATGTGTCACATCAAATGTATCTGTATGTCTGTATGTCACATCGAATGTATCTGTATGTCACATCAAATGTATCTGTATGTCACATCGAATGTACCTGTATGTCACATCGAATGTACCTGTATGTCGCATCGAATGTATCTGTATGTCACATCGAATGTATCTGTATGTCACATCGAATGTATCTGTATGTCACATCGAATGTATCTGTATGTCACATCGAATGTATCTGTATGTCACTTCAAATGTATCTGTATGTCACATCAAATGTATCTGTATGTCACTTCAAATGTAACTGTATGTCACTTCAAATGTAACTGTATGTCACATCAAATGTACCTGTATGTCACTTCAAATGTAACTGTATGTCACATCAAATGTATCTGCATGTCACATCGAATGTATCTGTATGTCACATCCAATGTACCTGTATGTCACATCGAATGTACCTGTAATCGAATGTACCTGTATGTCACATCGAATGTATCTGTATGTCACATCGAATGTATCTGTATGTCACATCGAATGTATCTGTATGTCACATCGAATGTACCTGTATGTCACATCGAATGTACCTGTATGTCACATCGAATGTACCTGTATGTCGCATCGAATGTATCTGTATGTCACATCGAATGTACCTGTATGTCACATCAAATGTATCTGTATGTCACATCAAATGTATCTGTATGTCACTTCAAATGTACCTGTATGTCACATCAAATGTACCTGTATGTCACATCAAATGTACCTGTATGTCACATCGAATGTACCTGTATGTCACATCGAATGTATCTGTATGTAACATCGAATGTATCTGTATGTCGCATCGAATGTATCTGTATGTCACATCGAATGTATCTGTATGTCACATCGAATGTACCTGTATGTCACATCGAATGTATCTGTATGTCACATCGAATGTACCTGTATGTCACATCGAATGTATCTGTATGTCGCATCGAATGTATCTGTATGTCACATCGAATGTATCTGTATGTCGCATCGCAGGAAGTTTACATTGCCAAATTAGCACGAAATGCCGAATCACAGAAATCGAATAATTCTATAATTAACTGCCTATTTTCTACAAACGGACTAACATCCAATATATATATAAAGATTCTTTTTGAAGAAATTGAATGGCCAGCAACAGTACGTACCAGATTGGTCTCCTCTCATATCGCATGAGATGGTAACTGTACCGGGAGTTCAGCTTGCTCACGTCCGGTATGTTGTTATATACACTCCAAAATCCCTGTAAATACACAATATAATGAACAGCAAGCATCAAGCGTAGCGCTATAGGTATGTACCTACACTCCAAAATCCCTGTAAATACACAATATAATGAACAGCAAGCATCAAGCGTAGCGCTATAGGCATGTACCTACACTCCAAAATCCCTGTAAATACACACTATAATGAACAGCAAGCATCAAGCGTAGCGCTATAGGCATGTACCTACACTCCAAAATCCCTGTAAATACACAATATAATGAACAGCAAGCATCAAACGTAGCGCTATAGGCATGTACCTACACTCCAAAATCCCTGTAAATACACAATATAATGAACAGCAAGCATCAAGCGTAGCGCTATAGGCATGTACCTACACTCCAAAATCCCTGTAAATACACAATATAATGAACAGCAAGCATCAAGCGTAGCGCTATAGGCATGTACCTACACTCCAAAATCCCTGTAAATACACACTATAATGAACAGCAAGCATCAAGCGTAGCGCTATAGGCATGTACCTACACTCCAAAATCCCTGTAAATACACAATATAATGAACAGCAAGCATTGACACGCTATAGGCATGTACCTACACTTATATTTTCCGTCCGCCTCCGTGGTCGAGTGGTTAAGGTCGCTGACTTGTATACCACTGTAACTTATCATCACTGATGGTCACGGGTTCGAGCCCCGCTCAGGCTGTGTCTAATTTATATGAAAAAGTTGGCAGTTTCTTACAGAGGTTGGTGCACCCAAGTACTGGTTAACCGCTGGAGCCTGCCCAGAAAAGGTGTTGTTAGGTAAACTGCCCGTCGGCGATATAGCCCAAAATGGTGCTGATGCAGGCGTAAAACTCAAAATATAACATAACATAATAACTTATATTTTCCAAAACAGCAAAAATATATTCTTTATTTCTCGTCGAAACATGCATTAAAATGCCCCAGAATGCAGCTTTAAATGGCCGCCATCTTTGGCTGTAATTCGGTTTCAACTACTCGTACAAAACTGTTTGGCCAACTTTGATTAAAAGTTTGCATAGAGTTATTGGAGTATCAGGGCAACAAGTGTCTACCTACATGTACAGTCAAACCTGTGTTAGTGGTCACCTCCATTAAGCAGCCAACCTGTATTAACCCTTTCAACACCACAGACCTCTAAATAGGCTTACAAAAAGTGTAGATCCAGATGAGCCGGCTCGTGACGAGCCGTCTCATCAGGATCTGCACTTTTTGCCAGTGATATGACTATTTTTAGACATAATTACCAATTTTGATAAATGAACGTGTCCAAATGTGATTTTCTGATTCATTTATTGGTTTATGAATATCATGGACCAGTCCATGTGAGTTACTTGGTGTTGAAAGGGTTAAGCAGCCAGTTTCCACATGCCCAATCAGTCGTTTTTGTTATTATATTTCACCTCTATTAAGAAGCCACCTGTGTTAAGCAGCCACTTTCTCTGACTCCCTTGTCTGGCTGCTTAACCCATTCAACACCAAGTAACTCACATGGACTGGTCCATGATATTCATAAACCAATAAATGAATCAGAAAATCACATTTGGACAAGTTCATTTATCAAAATGGGTAATTATGTCTAAAAATAGTCATATCACTGGCAAAAAGTGCAGATCCTGATGAGACGGCTCGTTACGAGCCGGCTCATCTGGATCTACACTTTTTGTAAGCCTATTTAGAGGTCTGCGGTGTTGAAAGGGTTAACTTCTGGTTTGTCTGTACATGTATTATTTAAGTGTTGTACAGGACAATATTTACATCGCTATTGCATTTCCTTCGAAGAACGTATGTGCCCTGATTGTATACATTTTCGTACGAGGGTTTCCAACTAATGATATGCAGCTGACATGCGCACTTGATGGTATGGGCATGTGCATTCGCAGTGTTAGGCAACGTTCATCGTATGAAAAGGCGTGTCTTACAGTTTACGCTATTCCAAGGATGATCTAATTACCAGGTCCCCGCCACACGGTAAGTCGTAATTAGGACTAAATACCTTTTAATTGGAAAGTGTGATTTGTTTCCTTTGTCTCATTGAAAATAATCAATGGAAATATAATAATAATGAATCGCTGGTTAATAGTTTCCATCGGGTTATGAACTACATTGGGTATGGTTAAAGTGTGTGGAGGCCGAAAGCATCCACGCTAACTTTAAGCACGATTCATTCCTTAAATGGAGATTGCCAGAGGCGTAGCTTGGCATAAATACACGTGTATTCGTTGTTGTTCTAGGGGGTCCCGGGGTATCACCCAGAAGAATTTGGGGATTCGGATTTTTAACTCTGTTAACATATGATTTTTCAGCTGCCGAATGGGGCTATGCAAGTTTATTCAAAACTGACTACGGGGTCCAGGAGAAGTCTAAAACTAAAATAGATTTTCAGGATTTTTCCAAAATTGATGAACAAATTTCAGAGATTTTAATTTGACGGAAATTACTTCAGGTTAGTAAACACTAAAATACAGCAGGCTTTAATAGTTAATAAACTCATCCCAGAAGACATGAAATAGGTAGATGATGATGTTGAAAGTCACAGACGCTTGGAGTCTGGACAAATGTTTTCTAGTTCAAAACTAAAAAACATTTTTTTAAAGAACACTATGATACACTACACAGGGATTCGGCATGTTTGGGGGTACTAGTATATATATTTAGTACTGTGTTTAAGTACTTAAATATATATATACTAGTACCCCCAAACGTGCCGAATCCCTGTGATACACTATAGACTTGACACTATACATACAATTTGCTAGGCCATTCCAAGCATGGTTAAAATTCTGAGTATAATTTTTATTTGATAGTGATGGGGTCAGGTGTCATTTATAAACTTGCTTGTAATGGCCTAAAAATATACATGTGTGTATAGTGTCAAGCCTATAGTGTATCATAGTGTTCTTAAATGAAAAAACAAAAAATGTTTTCCAGTTTTATGGTTTTGAACCCGAAAACATTTGTCCAGACCCCAAGCGTCTGTCGTTGAAGTGTGAAAAGAAAGGATTACTCTTCTGAAAGTAAGGTCTCCCAAATGTAGAACAGATTTATACCTGAACTGTGCTCACTGTGTATAGCTTTCTCAGAGTGGCCTGGTACTCTGCAGCAGAGGTTCCAGGGGTGGATCTGTAAAACAAAGAATAATTACAGGGGTGGTTCTGTAAAACACAGAATAACTTATAGGGGTGGGTCTGTCAAACAAAGAATAATTACAGGGGTGGATCTGTAAAACACAGAATAACTTATAGGGGTGGGTCTGTAAAACACAGAATAACTTATAGGGGTGGATCTGTAAAACAAAGTATAATTACAGGGGTGGGTCTGTAAAACACAGAATAACTTATAGGGGTGGGTCTGTAAAACACAGAATAACTTATATGGGTGGATCTGTAAAACAAAGAATAATTACAGGGGTAAAACACAGAATAATGTATAGAGGTGGATCTGTAAAACAAAGTATAATTACAGGGGTAAAACACAGAATAATGTATAGGGGTGGGTCTGTAAAACACAGAATAACTTATATGGGTGGGTCTGTAAAACACAGAATAACTTATAGGGGTGGGTCTGTAAAACACAGAATAACTTATAGGGGTGGGTCTGTAAAACACAGAATAACTTATAGGGGTGGATCTGTAAAACACAGAATAACGTATAGGGGTGGGTCTGTAAAACAAAGTATAATTACAGGGGTAAAACACAGAATAACTTATAGGGGTGGGTCTGTAAAACACAGAATAACTTATAGGGGTGGGTCTGTAAAACACAGAATAACTTATAGGGGTGGGTCCTGTAAAACACAGAATAACTTATAGGGGTGGGTCTGTAAAACACAGAATAACTTATAGGGGTGGGTCTGTAAAACACAGAATAACTTATAGGGGTGGGTCTGTAAAACACAGAATAACTTATAGGGGTGGGTCTGTAATACACAGAATAACTCTAGAGGTTATTTTGTTAAAATAAACATAGTACAATACATGTCTGCAGTAAAATGTGAAATATGTAGAAACTGTAATCCGATTCGAGAGATCTTATTTGACTTAACTTATTTAAAGGCCAATAGTAAACTTCAAGGATATTAAATGTGATTCCTGAATGCATTTTGTTGCATATCTTTTAATGAGAAATAAAACATATACTGTCACCTCGCCTATAAGGCGATCTCACCTCGCCTATAAGACGATCTCACCTATAAGGCGATCTCACCGATCTCACCTATAAGCTGATCTCACCTATAAGACTATCTCACCTATAAGACAATCTCACCTATAGACGATCTCACCTATAAGACAATCTCACATATAAGACAATCTCACCTATAAGATGATCTCACCTATAAGACGATCTCACCTATAACGCGATCTCACCTCGAGCTAAATTAATTTATATAAACTAAGTATGATATGATGGCCAGTAATTCATTAACATGATTTACATGTACATGGAAAATAAGAGCTTATAAACTAAGCTAGCAGCCAGTGGATTGAGTTTAGCCTTGTTTAATACTATTTCTACCGGATTAGTGAATATGCTTAAATTGTGACCAGGCCAGCCCCATTTGCAGTTCCAGAAAGAGCAGGTGCCACAAAGTCTAGTGTTGATATATATACATGGTTACATGTAAACATGACTTTTTACAGACGGATATGTAGTCCAGTGGTAACACGCTGGACTGGTAATCTAGGGATCTGACCCTAATAGAATTAACAGTCTTTCAGATGGGATGTTAAACCGAGGTCTCGTGTCGGTGCTTTACACCGTGCACGTAAAAGAACCAGAGGAGATTCTGGAATGGGTCTCTGTCTGTATCATGCACTATCCTCCAAAATCTAAAATAACTAATCTCTTCAGGAGGCGTCGCTCATATGGGCAACCGGTACAACGGAGGTGGACCATCAGTGATGATAGGTTACAGTGGTATACAAGTCAGCGACCGTAACCACTCAACAACGGAGGCAGACCATCAGTGATGATAGGTTACAGTGGTATACAAGTCAGCGACCTTAACCACTCGACCACGGAGGCGGACCATCAGTGATGAGAGGTTACAGTGGTATACAAGTCAGCGACCGTAACCACTCGACCACGGAGGCAGACCATCAGTGATGAGAGGTTACAGTGGTATACAAGTCAGCGACCTTAACCACTCGACCACGGAAGCGGACCATCAGTGATGAGAGGTTACAGTGGTATACAAGTCAGCGACCGTAACCATCAGTGATGAGAGGTTACAGTGGTATACAAGTCAGCAACCTTAACCACTCGACAACGGAGGCGGACCATCAGTGATGATAGGTTACAGTGGTATACAAGTCAGCGACCGTAACCACTCGACAACGGAGGTGTGCTCCCATTTACAAAAAAGGCGACAAGTCTGTGTAAGGTTTTAGAACATATAGTTTCCTCTTCGGTAGTAGAATACTTCACAAACCACAGTACTCTGTACCACTTGCAACATGGTTTTAGGAGAAAAAAGGTCATTGTGACCCAATTAATAATGCTAGTCTATGACATGGTTACCTCTGTCTACAATAAGCTTAAAGCAACAAGTATATCTCATCCTATTTCAGTAAGGCTTATGACAAGGTCAATCACGATAAAGTCGAGATCAAATATTACGGTGGATTAAGAGTTTTCACGATAATAGACTCAAGTAAGTTGTCCTTAATGGTGCATAAGCCATTCCTGTGTCTTCTGGAGTCCCACAGCGACTCATACTTGGACCCCTGCTATTCATAGCCAATATAAACAACCTCCCACAAAACAAAGTCCGTATCTTTGCAGATGATACTGCAGTCTATCTACCACTCCCACAAAACTTCAGTTCCAAAGTCTGTATCTTTGCAGATGATACTGCAGTCTATCACTGACATCTGCAAATGAGTCGGTCACACTCCAAATCGATCTTAACCCATTCAACACCAAGTAACTCACATGGACTGGTCCATGATATTCATAAACCAATAAATGAATCAGAAAATCACATTTGGACAAGTTCATTTATCAAAATGGGTAAATATGTCTAAAAATAGTCATATCACTGGCAAAAAGTGCAGATCCTGATGAGACGGCTCGTCACGAGCCGGCTCATCTGGATCTACACTTTTTGTAAGCCTATTTAGAGGTCTGTGGTGTTGACAGGGTTAAGAGTTAGAAGAGTGGGAGTTGGAGTGGGACATGGAATTTAACTCCTCCAAATGTCAAGTTATCCACGTCACCAGAAGGAAACATCCCATTCACATTCAAATGTTCAAAGTCAACATAAAGTCCATGGAGTTCTACTTGAGTTTGTCACCTCAGTCACGTACCTTGGCATGGATGTCGCAAAGAACATGTTGTGGGACGCTTACATAAATAGATCAACAAAGAAAGCTAACCAAACATTAGGGTTTCTACGTAGAAAAATTACATGGCTGATCAGACTCTAGTAAGACCAGCTGGAAGATGGCTGCGAGATTTGGTCGCCCCATACCCAAACACTGATCGAAGGTGTCCAGCTTAGAGCAACCCGTTGGATAAAGGCCGACTTCTATCGTAACTCTAGTGTTACAGACATGCTCCATTCCCTAAATCTACGGAGACTAGATCTCCGGCATATTGACAATAGGTTATCTCTTCTGTATAACATTCATAATGATCTGGTTGCTATCCCCATTGAAAATTACCTAGTTTCCCTCTCCAATCCCGTAAGCCACTGCCATTCCTTAAGCTATAGGTTAATTACAGCAACTACAGACTATTACAAGTTTTTCCAAGAACAATTTATCATTGGAACCATCTCCCCCCCGGATATTGCCCATCTCCCTACCATAGATCAATTCAATACAGCTGTTTGCTGTATTGATCATGCCAGCCCATAGTTGTTCTGCCTAGCTTCTTTTAGACTCTTAACCAAACTTATTTTTCATTACGTCCGCCTCCGTAATAGTAAATGAGGAATCGGTTAGGAATCTTACCGGCATTACAGTAACAATTTTTTAGTTTGAATTAGGGATGGCAATGTACATCATATTCAAACATAAAAAATAGTATTTTCGGAGGTGTGAGCACTTGCTGATGAACAAAGGCATATGTGTGTGTGTTTTACGTTTATTTATCGTCGCTACCGGTTGCCCATATGAGCGATGCCTCCTGAAGAGATTAGTCATTTTAGAGTTTTGGAGGATAGTGCAATGATACAGACAGAGACCCATTCCAGAATCTCTTCTGGTTCTTTTACGTGCACGGTGTAAAGCACCGACACGAGACCTTGGTTTAACGTCCCATCTGAAAGACTGTTAATTTTATTATGGTCAGACGGGGGATCGAACCTGCGATCCCTGGATTACCAGTCCAGCGTGTTACCCACTGGACTACAGATCTGCCTGTAAGGCATATGTGATGACAAGGTCTGTTTTTATAAACCCCCGGCTAATTGGCATGTTTGCATATCTATTTGCTAATTACTGAAATCATAGTACCCAAACAAATGTGTGATTTGAAGAAACATTGGATTATTATTCGCAAGTCAAACATTTCGGCTTTGCTCTATAATTGATGGTTCTCACTCAATGTTGTGATGGCACTGCACTCACTCATTTAATCCCAGGAATTTGCCAATTTAATAAATCCTTTGAATTCAAGCGGTAATTTGGATTAGTCATTTATTCACACGTCAATTTTCTGCATGTGCATTATTGTTTTAAAATGCATGTTTTTCACCATCCAGGTAAATGTCAGCAACAAAACAGTACAGTACGCGGGGTTCCCCCGTGTACCGTATTCTTCCACCACGGGGATATTTGTTGCCCGCAGTGTAATTCTGCAAGAATTTCATCTACCCAGAGGACAAAAACGATCCATCCACCGTGTTTTTCTACACTGAGATAATTCTTCCCACCGTGGTAGAGTGGAAATAGCAAAATCTGCGGGATCTGTACTGTAGGATGAAAAATGATAGAAGAGTTATAGGTGTGGCCCAGAACCTGAAATTTTAATTAGGCAAGGGAAGTTGGTAGTTCATTTCATAATTGCGCGATATTTTGATAAACCGATTCACAAACCACTGAATGATCATTCACCAAATCAGGCAAATAAGAAAACAAACTAACTGTGATCAGGTGATGAAACTGAAAGTTGAAAACTTGAAAAATTGATACTCTGAAAAAGATTATCTCCATTACTTGTCTAAATAGAAAGTCCACGGTGAATTGAGAGGAACGCCAGTTTGCTCCGACGTATGGATTTCGTTAATCGCAGATCTAGCAAGCTGTGGGCTCGGTGTAGCAACTTTTTCTGGAGCTTCCAAATTTTTGACAGTGGAGACCGCCATTTTGTACCCCAGAGTGAAACTGATCACGTGATCAAAACAACATTTTTGCGTTTGATAGATATAAATTGAACATTGAACAATAGATTTTAATCAAACTATCTCTGTTGGGTCTTCTCCTTCTTGTCTTCCGATACTGTACAAAATCACGCTCTGTTCTTGGCTGTATGCGATCCCATAGTGTGCTAAAGTGACAAAACAAAGAAAGAGCGAAAAAGTTAGTGAGCCGACGTGGGACTCGAACCCACGACCGTCCGAACACAAATCACAAGTACGCATACAAGCACCCAAGACCAATCGGGGCTAAAGAACCCAAGACAATGCCCGTCATGTCTTACTAACCGCTCTCAATGCTAACAACTGTATATTGTAACATCCTCATGGAAAGGAATTTACATAAGCTCTCAGCTTGTTTTCCAATCCATTTCAGATATCCTGTTGTATTTATATACCGTATATATATATATTGAATGAACTGAATAAAATATGTTTAAACTAAATGTGTGGGTGTTATTCGTTGACCTATTTGTGTAATTTATGTCTAGGCAATACCTAGAACGGGGAAAACAAAGGGTTGAAGTCAAAATCAATTACTGAAATAGACATCATAGGAGGAATACACGCCTACATCCCTGCGATACCAGCAATGGGTTTGACATCTAAGGAAGATTAACAGGACATTTTGTTTATTTCCGTGCATGATCGAATTGTAGTTCACCGAATAAACATTGAAATCATTATATATGATTATTAATATCACGAGTGTCGTTGGCCACTCATGTTTCATAAACACATATCCGATTATATCAGAAACTTACTTTAACATTGTCCATTCCGTGATTAACACCGACGAAATTATATGAACAATTTGGAAACATAAGCTATGTGAATAACTGACCGAAAGAATGTCCGGTTAGCCGGTTAATAA
Source organism: Archivesica marissinica (assembly GCA_014843695.1). Classification (NCBI taxonomy): domain Eukaryota; kingdom Metazoa; phylum Mollusca; class Bivalvia; order Venerida; family Vesicomyidae; genus Archivesica; species Archivesica marissinica. The sequence continues at coordinate 13,693,417 of CM026398.1, forward strand.
TTCTGACCTGATTTGACATGAGCATTTGACATGTGTGGCGTCTGTGGTCCAATGGTGTTATGTCATTGACTTGTCAGTATATCCAAGTAAGGGTTCGAGACCCAATACGAATAACCCTTTGATAGTTTACTACAGTTTAATCTACATGATACAAGTACAACGACAGTCTTCAATACAATTCATACTATAACAATGGGACATGCTTATTATATAGTGCAGTAACTCATGTACTAACAGTGTTGCTGAAGCAGCATTGTTGTGTCCCTTGGTATGTATATAATTCAGATACACAACACCCCCTTTTCAAAGCTTAAAAGAACTATTTAAACTTAATAAACGTCCATGCATCAGCATTAATGTGAGGTGCAATTATTGTTACCAATGTACATAAACTATTTAGTATACATATGTGTTTATCTATGAATGTCAAACATATCACTTGTAATTTGTCTGGTGATACTATAATAGGTGATAACACATTTCCTCTCTCTGACATTTGATATTTAGATCAATTATTCTATCATCATGAACCAATTATAAATCCAGTTTATCTGGAGGCTTTGATAACCTTCCACAGCGTGTCATATAACCATTGTTTTGGGTAGACACATTTTTATCAGTTTCAATGCTCTTCACTGGTGCTGTAAAGTCAGTATAATTTGAGTTTTCAACATTTGCTTGGTTTGGGAAATCAATATCTTTATTAAAATCAACTCTTTTATTTAATCTGACTAAATGTCTTCGATTTCGTTCTATCGTGGATCTAGGCGTGTCTACAACAAATGATCTTGGGCGCGACGCTTCTTGGATAATTTTTCCTTCTATGTTAGCATCTTTAATATATACGCTATCCCCCTTTTTTAAAAGAGGCAAGGAATGTGATTTCCGGGCCCTGTCGTAATTTTGCTTTGAATACAACCGATTTTTAGTTTCGGTTTGGTGCAATTTCTTGCTGTCAATATGCATCGGCATTAGATTTTCCGGCATTGTAGGCAGTTTTGTCTGGATTTTTCTCCCAAACAGAAGTTCTGCAGGAGAATGACCGTTTGCTAACGGAGTAGCACGATAATTTAGCAGCGCAACATAAGGGTCTGTACATTTGCATAGCAAACATGTAATTGTTTGTACCGCCCGTTCAGCCTCTGAATTCCCTAATGGATATCTGGGACTGCTAGTCCTGTGTTCGATACCGAATTCATCAGTAAACTGCTTGAAAGTACTCGACGCGTATTGCGGGCCATTGTCACTAACAATGACACCACAGAGACCGTGCCTTGCTAATATCGATTTGAAATGTATGATAACATCTTCCGAAGATGTTCCATTTAACTTCGCTATCTCAATGTACCTAGAATAGTAACAAATTACTAAAAGATAGGTATTGCCTTTCCAATGAAATAAATCAGAACCCAACTTCTCCCACAGTCTGGTAGGAAAGTCAGTAGAAATCATCGGTTCTGCGCGATCGTTTCTCATCTTTGAGCACACATCGCACGACTTTACCAGATTTTCAATATCTCTATTTAACCCTAACCACCAAACAGAGTACTGTGCTCGTTGCTTGCATTTAACCATGCCTTGGTGGGCTTCGTGTATATGAGATAAAACATATGTCCTTAATTCTGTAGGGATAAATAACCTATTATTTTTCATTAGTAAACCTTTGTTTATTGTTATCTCACCCCTAAAAGGCCAATATAGTTTGGAAACTTCACAGCCTTTACTTTTGACAGCTGGCCACCCATGTTCGCAAAATTCCATTAACATTTGACACACAATGTCTGTCTTTTGTTTGGACTTAATTTGCTGTAACCTTTTATCTGAGGCTGGCAAATGTTTGATAACACAGTCAACATATATTTCGGTCTCAGCACAATTTTGTTGCTCCTCAAATGTCAACTCATCACAAACAGGATTCCTGCTAAGTAGGTCAGACATAAATAATTCTTTCCCAGGGACATGTGAGATTGTATAGGAAAAATACATGAGTCTTAGTCTAAACCTTTGTATCCTTAAAGGAAGGTCACTAAGATCTTTTTGACCTAGTAATGGTACTAATGGCTTGTGGTGTGTGTTAATATGGAATACTTTTCCAATCAACATATCACTATGCTTTTCACAGCCATATGTAACCCCTAGTGCCTCTTTTTCTATTGTAGAGTACCTCTGTTCTGTCGGTGACAGTGACCTTGAAGCGTATGAAACAGGTTTCAGGTCCCCATTGTCTTGTTTCTGGAGCACCACTACCCCAAGGGCATAGCTAGATGCATCTGTCCTAACTACTGTGTCCTTGTTTGGAACATATAACGCTAAAACAGGAGCATTTATTAGAACATGTTTGATCTTTTCAAATGCTTCTTGTTGGTCAGAACCCCAATGAAAGTGATTCTTAGTACTCAATAAGTCTCTAATGGGTTTTGAGTACTCAGCTAACAGTGGTGTAAACTTACCCATCTGTGTTATGGCACCCATGAAACTACGAACCCCATGAATGTCTTTGGGAGCCCCTAGGTTTTTTATGGCCTTGACCTTGTCAGGATCTGCGGAAATTCCGTTTCGTCCTACAATATGACCAACCAATTTTACCTGGGCCTTCTTGAACTCGCATTTATAAGGGTTAAGGGTTAAGTTAGCTTGCTCTAACTTGCTCAGGACCGTATTAAGTCTAGAGTCATGCTCATGCTCAGTCTGTCCGTAAATCAGTACATCATCTGTCTGACATAGAACCCCCTCAATGCCTTCCAGTATTTGCGACATTCTTTTTTGGAAATATTCACTACTACTTGATAACCCAAACGTTAATCGATTGAACGCAAACCTGCCGTATGGAGTATGAATGTTGTGAGCAATTTGCTCTCTTCAGCAAGCTGCACCTGCCAAAAGCTGCTTGTAGCATCTAACTTGCTAAAATATTTCGCATTTGCCATTCGTCCTAGACTCTGGTCTATTATGGGTAAAGGAAAGTTTTCACGGCGTACGCTTTTGTTTAACTGAGTCAAATCAACGCATATACGAACTTCTCCATTATACTTGGGTACACACATCATGCCAGCACACCAATCTGTGGGATGGTCTACCCTAAAGATAACATCGGACTTTTCCATCTTCTCAAGTTGAAGCTTGACTTTGGGAAGCAATGGAATTGGCACACGACGCGGTACATTTAATGAATATGGCTTTGCGCCGTCATTCAGAGAAATACAGTATTCTCCCCCTAGCAGTCCTAACTCGTGAAATAACTTAGGATGTTCACGTTTTACAGACTCTAGAGAAATTTCATCTACTGTATTTACGCTAATTAACCTTAAACCGGTTATCGCAGGTCGACCTAACAGACACCTGTTTATACCTCGTACTATGAATATTTGTTCTGCTGTCATGTATAACTTATTCGATAACGTTTCAGTAAACGTGCCCAGAACATTTAATTGTTTGTTTCCCGGACCAAACAACTTTCTATTTGTTTTCTGTAAGTTTGGTATTTTAAGAGACTTAAATACATTTTCCGAAATTACAGTAACGTCTGCACCAGTGTCAATCTTGAAACTGATATAAATATGTCTCACCTTCAACTTGGTGTTCCATGAACCATTTTCTCCATCCTCAACAATTCCAATAAATGAGTTATTTGAATTTAATCCAGTTTCGAGGATTTCATTTACTGCTTTGGTTCTGCAGCAAACAGCAAAATGATCACGTTTTGAACACTTTTTACAGGTTTTACCCATGGCTGCACATCGCCCGTCTTTGGGGTGAGTCCAATTGCACCGCGTACAACGCTTTTGTGTGTCCCTTTGGTCTTTGTTGCCTCGATAATTTCTCTGCTGACCTGTTTTCAGTTTCGCACCTGCCCCTCGCCGCACTTCATCAGCAACGTCTACGCCATTCCCGTGTTGTTGCCGAACTTGGCCTTTGACTAGATCGCTCTGCCTGGCCATTGTGACAGCTTTTTCGAGAGTAAGATCAGCCTCTAGCTGCATTTTCTCAGACAAGTTAGTGTCCAAAATTCCTATCACTATCCTGTCTCGAATAAGTTCGATCTTTGTTTCTTCCGCAAAATTGCAATTGTTTGCCAGTTCATATAAGGAACGGATAAACGACTCTACACCCTCGCCCTGGTTTTGCTTCCTTGAGTGGAATTTCGCTCGTTCATGTATATAGTTCCGTTTTGGCGTAAAATGTTCATCCAATTTACTTAGCACGGTATCGAACTTCTTCTTATCCTCTGCGCTCAAATTAAACGATGTGAGAAGATTGTCAGCTTCTTTGCCAAGGGTATAAATTAAACTTGCTACCTGAATTTCCTCATCATCTTTGTGCAATTTTGTAGCTGTTCTATAATACAGAAACCTTTGTTTCCATTCATCCCATTGATTTGGTGATGCAAAATTGAAACTATCCGGTGGCGACAATTTAGCCATTATGTGCAATTTATCACAATTATAACAATTTAATGTTACACAATTTAATAACAATTTAATGTTATTCCATTATTAACAATTTAATGTTATTCCTCATTAACCATATTCCCACAATTTACAATTTAATGTAAGTTCACTTCTGACACCATGTTATGTCATTGACTTGTCAGTATATCCAAGTAAGGGTTCAAGACCCAATACGAATAACCCTTTGATAGTTTACTACAGTTTAATCTACATGATACAAGTACAACGACAGTCTTCAATACAATTCATACTATAACAATGGGACATGCTTATTATATAGTGCAGTAACAGTAACGCATGTACTAACAGTGTTGCTGAAGCAGTAGTGTTGTGTCCCTTGGTATGTATATAATTCAGATACACAACAAATGGTAGAGCGTCGGATTTGGAATCGAACGGTCCGGGTTCGATACTCAGTCAGGCCACGTATGTAGTGTCATTGAGCAAGGCACCTCACACACATTGCTTAGTACTGGTTAACCGCTATGGTCGGTTAAGCATGCCCAGGAAAAACATGTCTAAGTCCTTGCGAGGGGTTTAACATTAATGGTACAGCATTATCTCTCATTTCCCCCCTTTTTCGTCAATTACGACAATTTTCGATTCCCATTTGAGGCAATGCCTTAGTTCATTTTGAATAAAATATTTGGTCATTCACTGCAATCAAAGTCTGAAAAGTCTCATGATGGAAAACGATAAACCATGCATTATATGATGCTAGAACGTCGTGTTTAGACTACCAACAACGACGTCATAGTAGACGTCACAATTCACGTCACTGACAGCTGTAGTCCGAAAACGTTCGCGTTACATGCACTGTTAGACAATGATAACTAAGGGTACTATTCCATTGAGGTCATTTAATTAGGAACGAACGGCAAGAGGTATTAAAAGAAGAAAAATATGTTTATTTTATAATGAACATAGTCTCACATTGTATTTTAAGATTTTTTGTGGAATGTTTATTATGAAAATAAAAAGCAACTAAATAAAACAAATGTTTATCATTGAAAAACGTGCTTCGATTTGGCCTACATTATTTGTATGTATAGTGTCAAGACTATGGTGTATCATAATGTTCTTATAAAAGATATCAATCCAAATCCACCTTTAGTTACAACCAGTACGAACCGAGGCCACAACCAACGCTACTGCCAAATCAGAGCCCGTACAAGCATATACCAGAACAGCTTCTTTCCTGCATCCATAGTACTCTGGAACAAGCTACCCCCGAACGCCATTGACCAGACCACCAGTTGGGGGTTTCCAATTGGTACTGGCCAATCGCTATGTCCACTAAGCACACGTGGACTCTTTTATCGGTTTTTAAGAACTACTTGTATATATGGAAACATTTTAATTTTGAGAAACGCCTAACCTGACTGTTGCAGGTGTTCACTTGTCAACGACATTGCGAGTATACTCTATGCAGAGTGACGCAATCACTATAGATGATGATGATGATGGTGAAGACACACTAACTATTTTGGCACAAGAATCGTCCACAGTACGCTGGGGATTATTTGTTCAGACCACAAGCGTCTGTGCAGTATATATACATGTATGTATGGGCCAGTTATGTCAAACACAGCCGGATCTGTAGTCCAGTGGTAAGCCAGGGATCGTAGGTTCGATCCCCCGTCTGACCCTAATAAAATGAACAGTCTTTCAGATGTGACTTTAAATCGAGGTATCGTGTCAGTGCTTTACACCATGCACGTAAAAGAACCATAGTATACTCTGGAATGGGTTTCTGTAATAGCTATGCATAGCTAATGTTCATTGTTTAATCATGCCGACTCAAAATAAATTTTGTATCTTGTATCTTGTCTGTATCATTGCACAATCCTCCAAAAACCTAAAACTACTAATCTCTTCATGAGGCGTCGCTCATATGGGCAACCGGTAGCGACGATAAATAAACGTAAAACACACACACATAATGCCAAACCCCTTGCGGGAACCTTGATATGTACTCATGGGTAGGCTTAGCCGACCTAGGCGGTTAACCAGTACAAAGCAACGTGTGTGAGATCACTTGCCCATGGCCACTACATATATATTATATTAATAATTATAATATATATTATATAATATATTTGAACACCAATACTGTTGTGTGTATTTTGGAAGTAAATTGTTTCAATCAAGCAAGCTTGATTTAAATCATATGACATATCACGTGATACGTATGATTTGTCAAGATGGCCGACAACATGTCACTGGTTCTTCTAATTGCTGTAGTTTTCTGCAGCTTAATACCCGGCGTGGAAGCGTTTGATGCGGGAGATGCCATTGCCTTAATATTAGGACTTATTATCGGAACCCTTGGGATTTGTGCTTGTTTAGGATATTACGCTAGAAAAAGACAGGGATGAAGATAGGTAGAGGCACTTCAGTACATCCGGGTGTACATTTTGTATAGGAACTTTTACGTTTTGTTGTGAAGCATTCCAAAGCCATTTGAACAACTGAGTACATCATTGAGCAGAAGGATACACAGAGAAAGTGCTAATTAAATATGCTGCATTCAGTATACACGAGGACACTTCATTTATTCAGGACACCAATCATCCAATGTCCTGATTCCTGACTTTTAGCATCATCGTCATGTGTGTGTGTGTGTGTGTGTGTGTGTTTGTAAATTAGAATATTTCAGCACATACAGGGTACTTGAAGATATATCAAGACATCATCATGGAACAGCAAAATATAGCATGTTGCTGCCAGTACCACCCACAACTTCCGAAATATCGTCTCATTCAGAAGAACCCTGCGTGTGCTTGGATTACACAGAAATGAATCAATTCATTATTTGGACAACTAATTGACAAAGATGACGTGAATGATGTTGACACCTACAAGCTGTTCAGATGAACTTGTTTTTCAGATTGTACAAAGTGAATTAAAGTTGGCACCTGCACCATTCAACTAAAACTTTAGTTACCTCAAACAAGAAGTATACAGAAAGTATTTTTAAAAAAAATTGAAATGTGTAAGACAGTCTGACTGTATTACAGAATAGAATATAGGTCTTAATTTATTGAGGCTGTTTGTTTGTTTCATTGTACATGATGATGTATGATTTAATTATATTTCACTGAATGAACATTGAAAACAAAATTATCACAACTTGTGCTGTTAAAATATATAGAATATCCGTCTTAATATAAAATAGTCCATTTTGTTTATTTCAGTGTATGGTCAAAATATAATTCACTGAATGAACATGGAATGCAACAAATTTTGTGAATATTCTTATGCTAGAAAACAGTATTAACGGTAATTAATATGCGATAAAGGGCTCTAGCACGTCACATATATAGATGACATCATAAATGTCGTTGATTGCGTGAGTCGTGCACTTTGATGATATTTCAGTGTATGCTTAACCCTTTCCTTCATAGAGATTTAGGTTAATATGCTATTATATCTCCATACAAGCGACACCCATTCCTTCATAGAAATTTAGGTTAATATACTATTATATTTCCATACAAACGACAACCATTTAGCTATCATGCAGTGGATAAGTAGTCACCATATCTATCCCACCTCCATAGATATTACTGGGACTACATAGAGATTTAGGTTAATATACTATTATATCTCCATACAAACGACAGCCATTTAGCTATCATGCAGTGGATAAGTAGTCGCCATATCTATCCCACCTCCATAGATATTACTGGGACTACATAGAGATTTAGGTTAATATACTATTATATCTCCATACAAACGACAGCCATTTAGCTATCATGCAGTGGATACGTAGTCACCATATCTATCCCACCTCCATATATATTACTGGGACTACATGAGATTATGGCCTTTATTATGAACATTGGTTTGACTACTACATTGTCAATGTATGTTGTATTGGTAATGGCGTCAAGAGGTGTTTCTATGAGGGAAAGGGTTAATGAACATTGGTTTTGCTATTACATTGTCAATGTATGTTGTATTGGTAATGGCGTCAAGAGGTGTTTCTATGAGGGAAAGGGTTTATGAACATTGGTTTTGCTACTACATTGTCAATGTATGTTGTATTGGTAATGGCGTCAAGAGGTGTTTCTATGAGGGAAAGGGTTTATGAACATTGGTTTTGCTACTACATTGTCAATGTATGTTGTATTGGTAATGGCGTCAAGAGGTGCTTCTATGAGGGAAAGGGTTTATGAACATTGGTTTTGCTACTACATTGTCAATGTATGTTGTATTGGTAATGGCGTCAAGAGGTGCTTCTATGAGGGAAGGGATTAACAGCAGTGAGACTAAAATAACAAATGTTACTTCACTGATCATTTTTCTATTTCATTGGAAAGCTTAAATTAAACATGTTAGAACATTCTGTTGCATTCTATGTTAGAACATTCTATGTCAACTTTGAAGAAGCACAAAAACGCCATTCGAAAACAAATATATATTTAAGTGTAGTTTATGAAACATCATGTCAGTAATATAATATTTGTTGTCTTTTAATAATAAAATAAGCTAGTATTAAAGTGACATTACATCGCAAACCGCCCCCAAAAAAAACACCCACATACAAATAGCATGTCTACTACAAATTCTTCCGAAATAATTTGAACACTAACTTACAACCAATAAACAGGGTTTGTCGGAAAACTCTCAAAAAAGTGAAACTAGAGTTTCACCTAGCGGTTTCACTCTCCTGAATTGACGTATGTTTAATATTGGAGTCTCTACGAAGCACGTGCTACTGCTGTTTGTAGATAATTTAAATCAGATTAGTTTAAAAATAAATATGCATAGGCGCACATGTGAGATATAACGGTAAAATTGTACCATAAAATGTTCTTATTCAGGATACACGTGTTGTATTACGCATGGAAGTTGACCCTGTTTACATGTACGACGTTTGTTTATTGGTTGAAATACTCGGATTCTGTGGCACATATTTGGATACAAATGATACCATATAGTAGGAAATTACATTCTGTTAGAAATTGACTTTTTCACAGATGTAGTGCTGCTTTAATATGCTGAGTGATAGATATATTTCATCATACCGTAGGTTAGTAACACTCACAGCCATTTAGCAGTCAGCAGTGTAGCTGATTTATGGTAGTGGCTTTGTTTTTCTTGAAGGTACAACCGTTAACACTTTCAATACCACAGACCTAAATAGCCTTACAAAATGTGTAGATCTAGATGAGCCGGCTCGTGACAAGCACATTTTGCCAGTAATATTACTATGTTTAGACAAAATTACCTATTTTGGTAAACGAACTGGTCCAAATGTATTTTTCTGATTAATTTATTGGTCTAAAAATATCATGGACCAGTCCATGTCAGTTACTTGGTGTTGAATGGGTTAATGACTGGAGAATAACATTTTTATTACATGCTTTTTAATAATTAAAAATTAGATTATTGCAATTGGTGATTGTCTATCCCTAGATTTGCCAGCATTTGCTGCAGATATAATTGTTTTGATTGTACAATTTCAAATAGCATACTTTATTACCTCATCTGAGTAATGTAGCAGACCGGGACTGCCGGAGAGGTATTAGTATAGGTGTGTCATCCGGCGTCTGTGTGTCTATCAAGAGTTTGCTTCAAACGACATCTTGATTTCATTTGGCTGACAACAGTTACTGGCATGAACTATTGGGGTGACTAGTAGATAAAACAGAGCTAAAATAACCACCGTCGAGATGATCTTCACTAACTATTAGTTTATGAAAATTTATTTGAGCTTGATTGCCCAACAAGTTCTTACAACTTATATTAATCATTCTCGAGACCTCATTCCTGATCGCCACGAGGGAGAGAATATGGAATTTAAATGCCTTGCCTAAGGACACAATTTAAGCTCTGCTTCCGTTTTGATCCTTTCCTATTCTTTGATTTTGTGTGCATGTATTGTTTTGTGAATGTATATAGTGGAATAAATATGTTTAAACCAAGGACACAATCATATAACGGCTACTGCTGGGTTAGGGCCTTTTCGCACCTGAAGCGAACACGCAACCTATGCGCTATCACGACTTCCAAACTTCTTCCCTAACTGATGGATAATTTGAAAGTCTTGCTTAGTTACTATGCCAACGGTGTGACTGATAGATGTGAAATAGCTACATGTAAACTTATTTCTTCTCCGAAATACAAGCTTTGTTGTTGCGTTTTTCTTCAAACCTCTTTTCTAGATACACCATTTAGCATTACAATGAATACATTTTCATAAAATACATGATAATTAATTCACATGTATATCGTTCAGTTTAAAGGCAAACATTTCATAAGTATTGTCAATGCAAATGTAATATACATATATACTAGAGGACATAGAAAACACAAACCTACATTATATCTGAATCTGAATGGATACGACGTAGAATCCTTTCGGCATGTACACGTCGGAGAGAGAGAGTCTATAATAATTTGGCTGAAAGAGCTGACCTAAAGCTCTCAGTTGATTTGGCGCACACAAAACTATCTTCAAGTTTGTTCCAGTCTTTTATAGTTTTGGGGAAGTAAGAGTTTGTATATTTGTCTGTTCTACCCTGCTCTATAATGAAACACTTTGAATTATTGTTCACATAGTTTTCTAACACATTTTTTACGACACAGTCTTTATATTGTTTTGGCTTGATTCTGCGTTTAGGTCTTTCTGATGTAAGAAAATCTTGGCATGGGAAGGCTGGCACCAGCCCCTCGACCACCTTGTAGAAGAATACTAGGCGATTCATCTTCCGTCGGTCTTGTAATGAGGGGAGTTTCAAGTCGCTTAGCATCTTGGTGACGCAACATTCATCTCTACTCTTGTAGTCGCCAGAGATGAATCTTGCAGATTATATATACTAGTGTTTTTTGGTATGCAAACTTTCAAAAGTAGAATTTCATATAACGGTCATCCGCGCTCCTGAATTGACGTTTGTTTGTCATTGGAGTCAATACTAAACACGCGATTCTTTCGATTAGAGTTAATTTAACTAAGAGTAATGTACAAATAAATATGCATAGGCACACATGTGAGATATCACGATAAATATGTACCATACCTCATGTTATTCAGGATAAACGCATTGTATTACGCATGAATTTGGACTATATTTACATTATTTTGTTACGTCAACAAACCGCGTATACAACGTTTGTTTATTTGTTGAAATACTCAGTTTTTGAGGCAAATATCTGGAAAAGAATTATACCATATAATAGCAAATTACATTCTGCAGACATTTGCGTTTTGACCGATGTACTCTTTAATCTTATCCGAAGTGTGCGTTTTCTATGTCCTCTAGTATACATGTATACTTTACGTTTATTCGGGTACTTTTTATCTGTCTCTTTAATCTTATCCGAAGTGTGCGTTTTCTATGTCCTCTAGTATACATGTATACTTTACGTTTATTCCGGTACGTTTTATCTCCATTATGATTAGGGCATACACATTGTGTCACACTTGTGTTTGCACTTTAGCCTGGGTTCCAGTCTGTCAATTTTTCACTTTTTAACTTCTAGCCAAATGACGTTGATATGTTCAGAAACTCAATACGACCCAATTAATAGTCTCGGCCCAATTAATAGTCTTGGTGTTAAAACATATTTATTTGACTGACCAGGCAAAATATATCGACGCCTGTTCCCAGGCTATTTGTAAATCTTCACAGCAGAAGAGAAGTGAATACAATAAAATTATAAATACATATAAAGATAATTAATATGATTTCTTTATAATCTATTTTCGACAACAAACTAAGAATACAGTCAAACCTGTCTTAAGCAGCCAGCCAAGGGAGTCAAAGAAAGTGGCTGCTTAGCACAGGTGGTTGCTTAATAGAGGTCAAATGTATAGTAAGACAACATATTTGGAATCTTGAAACTGGCTGCTTAATACAGGTTGGCTGCTTAATAGAGGTGACCACTAACACAGGTTTGACTGTATGTTGACCAGGTGAGCAACTCTGTGCCATTTCAATGGTTGTCTTGCTTATACACATAGCTTTTCTTTATTTATGGTTGGAATGTAGCTATACCAACGTGATAATAGTCTGATAGCATACGTGTATATATGTTATATTATGGGGTTATTGTCGTGGTACAACATGAATATTTTAGATTAAAATAATGATTTCTATGCTACTGGTACTATTTTCACTTTCTTTCCCTCAAGTGGATACAGTGTTCGCCTCGTTTCTGAGAGGTTGTGGGTTTGAGCCCCACGGTGGTGATGTCCCTTAGGCAAAACCTTCATTGCCTCTCCTCTCACACGTGACGATGGATAAATACAGGAATGAGGTCTCGAGAGCGATTAAACTAATGTTGTAAGAACTTGTTTCGCAATAGAGCTAAAATAATTGTGTATAAACAAGTTGAGTACCTCTATTGCAAGGTCAAGATTAGATGGTGTAAAACTTGTGTTGCCATGGCATTTAATCGTTATGTTATCTGTGATTGATATGTGTCTCTCGGATTCCGTCTGTCATTACTGCTCAGTGCGAGCTATTGAAATACACAAGTTGTCTGTCATCCTTGCCTATTACCTTCTTCCCACAATTTCTTCATAAGACATCTTTTTTTTAATTTAAGTCGCTACCGGTTGCCCATATTAGAGCGACAAGCAGTTTACCTAACAACACATTTCCTGGGCAGGCTCCAGCGGTTAACCAGTGGTGCACCAATCTCCGTAAGAAACTGCCAACTTTATCATATAAAGAGACACGGTCTGAGCAGTGCTCGAACCCGTGACCATCATTGATGATAGTTACAGTGGTATATATTCTATATAAGTCAGCGACCGTAACCACTCGACTACGGAAGCGGACCACATGACTTATTACCCTGATAGATCAGCCCAAGTGATTATAGTTTTCAGTTGTATACTTGTTTTTTGTGAATCAAATTTCGAGACCTCATTCCTGATGGAATCCATCGCCACGAGGGAGAGAGATGCATGTGGAATTTAAATGCCTTACCTAAGGGCACAATCATGACGGCTCCAGCGGGGCTCGAACTCCGGACCTTTCGCACCCGAAGCAAACGCGCTACCACGACTTGCACTAAGTATACATGTGTAGGTTACACATCTTCTCTGAAAGTGTTGGGTCAACTCGATTGAGTCTTGGTGAGGATTATTGTGTCAAAAGTTGCTACAGTCGTTGCGGGTGGCCGAGTGGTTAATGTTGACTTCAAATCATTTGCCACTCACTGCTGTAGGTACGAATCCCACTGGGGTGTTTATGCATATTTCTTTTAGCTCGATTGCGAAACAAGGTTTTACAACATTAGATTAATCGCTCTCGAGACCTCATTCCCGATGGAATCCACCCCCATTACAGAGAGAGAGGTGGAAGTGTGAATGCGCTACCATTGCACTATCACGACTTCCACGATTGGGGTGTCAAATTCTTTCATGTGAGGAAGTTATCCAGTTTACTTGCAGAAGGTCGATGGTTGTGCCCAGTGATCAGTCTGTGCCTGCACTATTGCTCGGAGGGGCACTCGGGGTCTTCCTCCACCAATAATATCTAGAGTCGTCATATGACCGAAGCTGTTGATGCGACTTTTAAATGCCCAAAATAAACAAATTACAATTGTTCGGATCTCGTATCATAGCAAACATTGTAGCCTGGGTTCCAGTCTGTCGATTTTTAACTTATAGCCAAATGTCATTGATATGTTCAAATATATGTTTATTTGACTGACTAGGCAAAATATATCGATGCCTGTTCCCAGGCTACAAACATTGAACAGCATCCAGTATACAATAAGATAAGACAAGTCCAGTAGCACCATAACCGTTTATTAGGAATATTATTAATAACACACATTAATTAATATAGACTTCATTTACATATACATAATATGCATGCTGTATATCCTGCACCGATAGAGTCAACGTCATGATACACAGGACACAACATGCTAATGAGAGACATCTCTAATTTTCTATTACCTCCCTTGACAGATAAAGTCTGATTTATTCCAAAATGTGAATACGTCCTTTTAGTTAGAATCCTTTGTTTTTACTGTTGTTCCCTAACCAGATGTTAAGATATGATAATTGTTATTTTATCAAAATCGTGTTAATTAACTGATAGCATTGTTTTGCAAATAAGTACCCATTGCATATACTGTAGGAGATCTGTCGAGATATAGTAATTTAATAATCATACAAAGCGATAGTGGAATAACATTGCTAGCATGTTGTGCAAAGGAAACAATGATAAAAACAGAGGAAAACACTTAATAGGACCTATCTACTTTTAGGGAGTATTCAGGGGCAGTAACTGACCGATGTCTCTCATTGCGTTAAATACACATGCAGCTGTCATACAAAGCTACACATGCGAATATACATACGTGCACACACACATACACACACGCGAATACTTTAATAAACAGAGTAAAGTCAGTTGAAATTAATAGTTTGTTGCTTCTTTGGTCTATCTACAAAACAAATGTCGTTTTGATAAAAGGGAGGTAACTTTTTATTTTACCGGATTGTTCATACACAAGTAGGCGGCATCATGCCAATATTGTCAGGACAGTCGGTCAATCATACGTAATGGGCCAGTAGTTCAGTGGTTAAAACATTGGACTGCCAATCCAGGGATTGCAGGTTAGATCCCCCGTCTGACCATAATACTAATACTATCAACAGTCTTTCAGATGGGACTTTAAACCGAGGTCTCGTGTCGGTGCTTTACACCGTGCAAGTAAGAGAACCAGAGAAGACTGGAATGGGTTTCTGTCTGTATCACTATACATGAAACCCTAAAATGACTAATCGCTTGAGGAGGCGTCGCTCATATAGGCACCGGTAGACGATAAATAAACGTAAAAACACACTCATAATCACACGTTGTTAAGTGTCACTATCAATACTCTCACAACTTAGTTGCTGTTTGTTTCATTCGTGAACACATTCCAAATACGTTGATGCATACAGTCACATATTTCCAAAATATTTAAAGTGACATTACATCGCAAAAAAGCGACACAAAATTACCCCCCCCCCCGTTTATTACGTATAAATAGCATACTCTTCCCAAATAATTTGAACACTAACCTTCAATCAATAAACAGTGTTTACAGACTACAAACTCTTAAAAGTGAAAGTAGGATTTCATATATAACCACCAGCAACGCTCCTGAATTGACGTTTGTTTATTATTATAGTATATGCTAAATGCGTGATACTGTCGTTTAGAGATACTTTAGATCAGATAAGTCTAAATATAAATATGCACAGGCACACATGTTAGCTATAACGGTAAATCTGTACCAAAGATCTTGTTACTAATGATACGACGTTTGTTTAATAGTTAAAATACTCAAGATTATGTAGCAATTATTTGGAAACAAAACATAACATATAACAGGACATTATTCTGTAGTAATTTGCATATTTTCATCAGTGTAGCTTCAATTTAATTTAGTTTTGCGTTCTCCCGGTCACCTTTCGTCGTTTTGGAGCAGGACCATCCATGCGCATGGCTGTAGTAGGGGACATTACTCGTGTTTCCGTGTCCTGGGCAGCATGGTAGTTCTCGATATATGGTTTCACTTTAACCCAAATCTAAAATAAAACAAATTTTGTTAAAAGTGCACATTTTTAGTTTTATCTTTATGAAATTATAGTGTTGTCTATTCTCAATACATACTAATGACACTAAATGTAACTGGATCAATAGGAAGTGAATGTTGTATAAATAGGAAGTGAATGTTATATAAAAGGACATGAATGTTGTATCAATATGAAGTGAATGTTGTATCTATAGGAAGTGAATGGTGTATCAATAGGAAGTGAATGTTGTATATATATAGGAGGTGAATGTTGTATTAATATGAAGTGAATGTTGTATCAACAGGAAGTGAATGGTGTATCAATAGGAAGTGAATGTTGTATATATATAGGAAGTGAATGTTGTATCAATATGATGTGAATGTTGTATCAATAGGAAGTGAATGGTGTATCGATAGGAAGTGAATGGTGTATCGATAGGAAGTGAATGTTGTACCAATATGATGTGAATGTTGTATCAATAGGAAGTGAATGTTGTATCAATAGGAAGTGAATGTTGTATCTATAGGAAGTGAATGTTGTATCAACATGAAGTGAATGTTGTATCAATAGGAAGTGAATGTTGTATCAATAGTAAGTGAATGTTGTATCAATAGGAAGTGAATGTTGTATATATATGCAGTGAATGCTGTATCAACAGGAAGTGAATGTTGTATCAACAGGAAGTGAATGTTGTATCAATAGGAAGTGAATGTTGTATCTATATGCAGTGAATGCTGTATCAACAGGAAGTGAATGTTGTATCAATAGGAAGTGAATGTTGTATCTATATGCAGTGAAAGCTGTATCAACAGGAAGTGAATGTTGTATCAATATGATGTGAATGTTGTATCAATAGGAAGTGAATGTTGTATCAACAGGAAGTGAATGTTGTATCTCTATGAAGTGAATGTTGTATCAACAGGAAGTGAATGCTGTATCAATAGAAAGTGAATGCTGTATCAATAGAAAGTGAATGTTGTATCAACAGGATGTGAATGTTGTATCAA
This sequence comes from Archivesica marissinica, assembly GCA_014843695.1. Lineage (NCBI taxonomy): Eukaryota > Metazoa > Mollusca > Bivalvia > Venerida > Vesicomyidae > Archivesica > Archivesica marissinica. The sequence goes on from CM026398.1 coordinate 13,710,411, forward strand.
TAGAAAGTGAATGTTGTATCAATAGGAAGTGAATGCTGTATCAACAGGAAGTGAATGTTGTATCAATATGATGTGAATGTTGTATCAATAGGAAGTGAATGGTGTATCGATAGGAAGTGAATGTTGTATCAATATTAAGTGAATGTTGTATCAACAGGAAGTGAATGTTGTATCAATATAAAGTGATTGCTGTATCAATAGAAATTGAATGTTGTATCAATAGGAAGTGAATGTTGTATCTATAGGAAGTGAATGTTGTATCTATAGGAAGTGAATGTTGTATAGGAAGTGAATGTTGTATCAATATGATGTGAATGTTGTATCAATAGGAAGTGGATGTTGTATCAACAGGAAGTGAATGTTGTATATATAGGAAGTGAATGTTGTATCAACAGGAAGTGAATGTTGTATCAATAGAAAGTGAATGTTGAATCAACAGGAAGTGAATGTTGTATCAATATAAAGTGATTGCTGTATCAATAGAAATTGAATGTTGTATAAATAAGAAGTGAATGTTGTATCTATAGGAAGTGAATGTTGTATCTATAGGAAGTGAATGTTGTATCAATAGCAAGTGAATGTTGTATATGAAGTGAATGTTGTATCAATATGATGTGAATGTTTTATCAATAGGAAGTGAATGTTGTATCAACAGGAAGTGAATGTTGTATCTATAGGAAGTGAATGTTGTATAAACAGGAGGTGAATGCTGTATCAATAGAAAGTGAATGTTGTATCAATAGAAACTGAATGCTGTATCGATGGGAAGTGAATGTTGTATCGATAGGAAAAAAAAAAAACAAAAAACAAAAAAGTGAATGTTTTATAAATAGAAAGTGAATGATGTATCAATAGGAAGTGAATATTGTATCTATAGGAAGTGAATGCTGTATCAATAGAAAGTGAATGTTGTATAAATAGAAAGTGAATGTTTTATCAATAGGAAGTGAATGTTGTATCTATAGGAAGTGAATGTTGTAGCAATAGATAGTGAATGTTGTATCAACAGGAAGTGAATGTTGTATCAACAGAAAGTGAATGTTGTATCTATAGGAAGTGAATATTGTATCTATAGGAAGTGAATGCTGTATCAATAGAAAGTGAATGTTGTATAAATAGAAAGTGAATGTTTTATCAATAGGAAGTGAATGTTGTATCTATAGGAAGTGAATGTTGTAGCAATAGATAGTGAATGTTGTATCAACAGGAAGTGAATGTTGTATCAACAGAAAGTGAATGTTGTATCTATAGGAAGTGAATATTGTATCTATAGGAAGTGAATGCTGTATCAATAGAAAGTGAATGTTGTATAAATAGAAAGTGAATGTTTTATCAATAGGAAGTGAATGTTGTATCTATAGGAAGTGAATGTTGTAGCAATAGATAGTGAATGTTGTATCAACAGGAAGTGAATGTTGTATCAACAGGAAGTGAATGTTGTATCTATAGGAAGTGAATGTTGTATCAAGAGAAAGTGAATGTTGTATCAACAGGAAGTGAATGTTGTATCAATAGAAAGTGAATGTTGTATCAACAGGAAGTGCATATTATATCAATATGAAGTGAATGTTGTATAAATAGGAAGTCCATGTTGTATCAATAGAAAGTGAATGTTGAATCTATTAGAAGTGAATGTTGTATCAATTGGAAGGGAATGTTGTATCTATAGGAAGTGAATGTTGTATCAATAGAAAGTGAATGTTGTATCAACAGGAAGTGAATGTTGTATCAATAGAAAGTGAATGTTGTATCAACAGGAAGTGCATATTATATCAATATGAAGTGAATGTTGTATAAATAGGAAGTACATGTTGTATCAATAGAAAGTGAATGTTGAATCTATTAGAAGTGAATGTTGTATCAATTGGAAGGGAATGTTGTATCTATAGGAAGTGAATGTTTTATAAATAGGAAGTGAATGTTGTTTCTATAGGAAGTGAATGTTGTATCAACAGGAGGTGAATGCTGTATCAATAGAAAGTGAATGTTGTATTAATAGAAACTGAATGCTGTATCGATAGGAAGTGAATGTTGTATCGATAGGAAGTGAATGTTGTATATATATATATGAAGTGAATGTTGTATCAATAGCAAGTGAATGTTGTATCAATAGGAAGTGAATGTTGCATCAACAGGAAGTGAATGGTGTATCTATAGGAAGTGAATGTTGTATCAATATGAAGTGAATGTTGTATCAATAGGAAGTGAATGTTGTATCAATAGCAAGTGAATGTTGTATAGGAAGTGAATGTTGTATCTATAGGAAGTGAATGCTGTATCAATAGAAAGTGAATGTTTTATAAATAGAAAGTGAATGATGTATCAATAGGAAGTGAATATTGTATCTATAGGAAGTGAATGCTGTATCAATAGAAAGTGAATGTTGTATAAATAGAAAGTGAATGTTTTATCAATATGATGTGAATGTTGTATCTATAGGAAGTGAATGTTGTATCAATATGATGTGAATGTTGTATCAATAGGAAGTGGATGTTGTATAAACAGGAGGTGAATGTTGTATCTATAGGAAGTGAATGTTGTATCAACAGGAAGTGAATGTTGTATCAATAGAAAGTGAATGTTGTATCAATAGGAAGTGAATGATGTATCAATATAAAGTGAATGTTGTATCAACAGGAAGTGAATGTTGTATCAATATAAAGTGATTGCTGTATCAATAGAAATTGAATGTTGTATAAATAAGAAGTGAATGTTGTATCTATAGGAAGTGAATGTTGTATCTATAGGAAGTGAATGTTGTATCAATAGCAAGTGAATGTTGCATATGAAGTGAATGTTGTATCAATATGATGTGAATGTTTTATCAATAGGAAGTGAATGTTGTATCAACAGGAAGTGAATGTTGTATCTATAGGAAGTGAATGTTGTATAAACAGGAGGTGAATGCTGTATCAATAGAAAGTGAATGTTGTATCAATAGAAACTGAATGCTGTATCGATAGGAAGTGAATGTTGTATCGATAGGAAGTGAATTTTGTATAAATAGGAAGTGAATGCTGTTATCGATAGGAAGTGAATGTTGTATCTATAGGAAGTGAATGTTGTATCAATAGAAAGTGAATGTTGTATCAACAGGAAGTGAATGTTGTATCAATAGAAAGTGAATGTTGTATCAACAGGAAGTGCATATTATATCAATATGAAGTGAATGTTGTATAAATAGGAAGTGCATGTTGTATCAATAGAAAGTGAATGTTGAATCTATTAGAAGTGAATGTTGTATCAATTGGAAGGGAATGTTGTATCTATAGGAAGTGAATGTTGTATCAATAGGAAGTGAATGTTGTATCTATAGGAAGTGAATGTTGTATCAATAGGAAGTGAATGTTGTATATATGAAGTGAATGTTGTATCAATAGGAAGTGAATGCTGTATCAATAGAAAGTGAATGTTGTATCAACAGGAAGTGCATATTATATCAATATGAAGTGAATGTTGTATAAATAGGAAGTGCATGTTGTATCAATAGAAAGTGAATGTTGAATCTATTAGAAGTGAATGTTGTATCAATTGGAAGGGAATGTTGTACTATAGGAAGTGAATGTTGTATCAATAGAAATTGAATGTTTTATAAACAGAAGTGAATGTTGTATCAATAGAAAGTGAATGTTGTATCAACATGAAGTGAATATTAATCAATAGAAATGAATGTTGTATAAATACGAACTGAATGCTGTATCAATAGAAAGTGAATGTTAATCTATAAGAATTGAATGTTGTATCAATAAGAAAGTTATATATATGAAGTGAATGTTGAATCAATAGCAAGTGAATGCTGTATCGATAGGAAGTGAATGTTGTATCTATAGGAAGTGAATGTTGTATATATATGAAGTGAATGTTGTATCAATAGCAAGTGAATGCTGTATCAATAGAAAGTGAATGTTGTATCAACAGGAACAAAACAAAAAAAAAAAAAACAACAAAAAAAACAAAAAAACAAAAAAACAAAAAACAAAAAAAACAAGTGAATGTTACATCTATAGGAAGTGAATGTTGTATCACAGGAAGTGAATGTTGTATCAATATGAAGTGAATATTGTATCAATAGGAATGAATGCTGTATCAATAGAAAGTGAATGTTGTAAAATAGGAAGTGAATGTTTTATCAATATGAAGTGAATGTTGTATCAATAGGAAGTAAACAAAAAAAAAACAAAAAAACAAAAGGAATGTTGTATCAACAGGAAGTGAATGTTGTATAAATAGAAAGTGAATGTTGTATCAACAGGAAGTGAATGTTGTATCAATAGAAAGTGAATGTTGTATCAACAGGAAGTGAATAATATATCAATATAAAGTGAATGTTGTATAAACAGGAAGTAAATGTTGTATCAATAGAAAGTGAATGTTGAATCTATTAGAAGTGAATGTTGTATCAATTGGAAGGGAATGTTGTATCTATAGGAAGTGAATGTTGTATCAATATGATGTGAATGTTTTATAAATAGGAAGTGAATGTTGTTTCTATA